>JAGSMT010000212.1:0-606060 GCA_029286875.1 Lamproptera curius
AAATTTGTCGATATATTTTAACATTTTAACTCATGACCTTCATTTTTATACGCCTTAAAGAGTCTTTACATGTTTGTATCTAGTATAAATTACGACTTTCTAGGCCCACTCATTCATGAGAAAATTGGTGGTGCCAGACGGACAGAAAGACGGACTAGAAAGCAATTTTAAATTGTTCCTTTTACTTTTTTAGTAGGAAAGTCTAAAAGCATGACGGAAAGGTATACGAAAATTATGCACGAGACAAGAAATATGGTTACAAAAACTTTTATTCTGTAATTATATATTTAGTCTTTAAGGACAGGTCTCTTAAAAGTACAATATAATAATCACAAGCATTATATAAATTTTAAAGTTTGTAGTTACTCTTAATTATTTTCAATACTATTCAGACCTAAACGTTATAAGAAATAAAATGTAATTTCAGTAAACATTTTAAAAATAATAAAAATTATAGGATATGTCTAAAATTTATTAATAATGTAGTTTCAATAATAAAATGCTGAAATCAGTCTATACTACATCCCTATATCCCCATGTATGCTTAAATCCTTAAAATTACGCACCGGATTTTGATATTGTTTCTTAATAGATAAAGTGATTGAAGAGGAAGGTTTAATGTATAATTCATGCATAACATTGTAGATAGAAACGCTGATAAATTTAGATAATTTTCCATAGATTTTACAGATATCAGTAGCGCATCCATGCGGAGCCGAGCGGTCGCTAGTAAACATATAAATATATAATAATAATGAAATGAAAACCAATAAAATACAAGGAAATACAAGAATCATACTTCTCGTGTATTGTGCTTTGCAAAAACAGTTAAACATAAGATTAAAGGTTTAAATCCTAAAGCAAATGAAGCTAACTGTTTATGTACATATAAGTAGTATTATTATAATGGTTGCACTCATTTGCCATTAATTTGTATATTAAATATATAAATGAAACAATGGACGACGGACCTACATACCTTTTTGACGGTCGTGTATCATGAAATTAGCTGAATATAACTAGAAAAATATATAGTGAAACTTACGCATACTTTTCTTTGTAAATATTTCTTATAAAAATAATCAGAAAGTATTCTAACGAATTTAAAATCTGTAAACCAGACCGTTTGCTGCTTAAAGTGATTGACTTTCTCGTTTTGCTTTAAAACTTTAACCTCAATAATTACAGTCACCCATTTACATCTCTGTAATTAAATTACTTTTAGGAAAAGTTCTAGTTTTATATAACAGGCTAGAGGAAAAACATGTGGCCACTAAAAAGTTTTTGAGTTTTCTATAAGTACTTCAACTTGCTTTTGCAGAAAAAAACTTTGGATGTAAATGAATAAATTTATTATTGTTTATTTGATAGTAATTAGAATACGGCAGTGTATTGTAAAATTTAAGAAAAGACATGTTAAGAAATAGTTATGTAGCTACATACATCATACATACATCATCAGCCTGTGATAGTCCACTGCTGGACATAGGCCTCCCTAATACACCCCTATACATTAGGGGTTTTGGACCTATCCCACCACGCTGGTCCAATGCGGGTTGGTGGGTGGACCGACTTTTACATGCCCATCCGACGCATGGATCATCTTACTTTTCAGACAATTGGTGATCGGCCCAAATTGCCTAACCAACTAGAAACAACAATGAAAATTTGTTGAGTCCCCGCAGGATTCGAACCCAGACCTCCGGTTTCTAAAGCACACGCCCATACCACTAGGCTACGGAGGCAGTTATGTAGTTATGTAGCTAGTTAATTTTAATTTAATATTTAGTAATTGAATCATTAAAATGTACCAAGGTATTAAACCAAAATATAGTTTTAATTATGGCTAAACCACATCGGTGTAAGTGCGAGGCGGACTGATACCGCTAAGTTATCCCACTCGTTCTCTTGAAGGACCTCATGGTCAGAGATTAGTCGCATTGCCTCCGATGTCATGTGCGTTTAGCGGTCAATTAATATGTTATTAATATTTTGACGAGTTTATTGACATGAACATGACTAGGTAATTAACATAACATTTATTTACTTCTAGACTCCGTAATGCGGTTAACATCTCACCGGTTGTCGCCTTATTCTATCCAATAATTAAAACGTAAGAAAACAATCAACCATCTAGACGTTTCGTTTGTCGTAACCTTTTGTTTTAGGATTCTGCCCTTATTAGTCTAGATTAGTATTGAAGTTCAATTGACTAATGACATTAAAGTTACTGAAGTAGGTGTTTTGTTAGTCATGAAGAAATCGATTTAATTTTTGTGTTTTCATCTGGCGAGCTCCAATTCCATTCTTTTCTTTTTTTTCTTATATGCCATTTAAAATAGTAAAATTGTTTTCAAGACTGAAATTAATATTGTTCTCTCCATTCCTGCTTCTTGTTTTTTACAGTATGTGAATGGACCTAAAGATTTTTCTCCACGTTTGTCTCCAATTTAGCGTTAAAATCTCTTATTACTATAAGGTTCCTAGGGCGTATATAAAATCTCTTATTACTATATCCTATTGCTGTACGTTCCGAAATGTCTATAAACCTTTCTAAACTATAAAATCTATTAGGTATTTTTACAATGAAGCCAACCCCATGGTAGCCAGGAGTAGTCCCGATATGGTAAATAATCCTGATGCGACACACTTCTTTCTCCTAATTGTCTGACTTCGCTAAGGCCAACGATGTCCCATTTGATATTTTCTAATGCGTACTAAATTTTTAGAGTAAGGGTGTTTAATGATGGCAGCTTGTACTAAATATTTTAGTGGCACATTCTAATGCATTACATTACATTTTGTGTAAAATCACATTAATGGTAGAGAAACTACTTGCGATTTATAAAAGAAATTAAATTACTTCAATAAATTAAAGAATTATACACAAAAACTGAACACTGTTCACTGACGTCTATTATTTTTCTATATAGCTACGATAATGTCTTTATCCAAGAAGTTTATGGCAACAATACATGTGGTGGTGCGTTAATAGTGATTATCACTCTTAAGATAAATGATGGCTGATTTTTAGCCCTAACAAAATTAATCACGATAGAATAAGCACTACAATTTAACTAACAACTATTCATAAAATTATCTTAAAAAAGTAAAGATTATTAATTCTGTATAACCCAAGTACTAAAAGCTTTAACTGATATACGTAACTTGGAGTCTAAATTACATAACCAGAATTAATTCATTTATAAATATTAGTGAAATAAAAACCTTAGTCCTCTTAATCAATTGTTATTATATAACAAAAATATATTGGAAAAGTTCGCTGAAGCAGAAAATTTAAGAAAAAAAAAATCTGTTACAATTTGGTGAACTGTACAAATGTACTGGAAAACTGCGGAGAGACAATTCACAATACTATCTAATTCTTTTGCTCACATAAATTTTCTTTTACACTATATTGTAAATATAGTGTAAAAGAAAATTTATGAGGTTGAAGAACATCAATTTTCCTAAACATATATGATCAAAGTATTTGTGACAATTATTTTTCTAACTTAAAAGAAAAAATTAAAATACTTTAAATGATTTAATCCACAGCTTGTTATAGAAATCTTCGTCCCTAGGGAATTATTGTTTGATCTCCGTTATAGTGAAAATTCAAAGGGTCCTGTTTAAGCAGCTATTGTTTTAAAATTTCAAACGTTTTACCAGTGAGAGTCCTGCCCACATCGGTCCAGCTGTTCCAGAGATTAGCCGGAACAAACAGACAGACAGACAGCAAAAAATTAAAACATGTATTTTGGTATGTGTACCGTACATACTTTGATATGCATGTAGTAGAAATCGATTATTTTAATATTACAAACATGCACTCCAATTGGATT
Organism: Lamproptera curius; assembly: GCA_029286875.1. NCBI lineage: Eukaryota > Metazoa > Arthropoda > Insecta > Lepidoptera > Papilionidae > Lamproptera > Lamproptera curius. The sequence goes on from JAGSMT010000212.1 coordinate 3,846, forward strand.
ATTTGTATAGATGGTTGATTGTTTTCTTTTTTGACGTTTTAATTATTGCATAGAATATGAGGTTCTTCAAGACAACGAATGGGATAACTTAGCGGTTTCGTCCCGCCTCGCACTTACACCGATGTGGTTTAGCCATAATTAAAACTATATTTTCGGTTTAATATCTCGGTAAATTTTAATGGTTCAATAACTAATATATTAATTTCAAATTAACTAGCTACATAACTGTGTCTTAACAGGTCTTTTCTTAAATTTACAATACACTGCCGTATGGTAATTACTATCAAATAAACAATATTAAATTTATTCATTTGAATCAAAGCTTTTTTGCAAAAGCAAGTAGAAGTATTTATAGATAACTAAAAAAACTATTTCGCTAAATAATATATGTACTTATTTTTCCTCTAGCCTGTTATATAAAAGTAGAACTTTTTCTAAAGGTCATAATAATTAAAATTAAGTTAATAGCAAATTACAGAGATGTAAATGGGTGACCGTAATTAATGAGGTTATAGTTTTAAAGCAAAAAGAGAAAGTCAATCACTTTAAGCAGCAAACGGTCTGGTTTACAGATTTTTAGTTCGTTAGAATACTTTTTGATTATTTTTTATAAGAAATAAGATGTTTTACAAATATATTTTTCTAGTTCCAGTTACAGTCAAAATGGTATGTAGGTCTGCCGTCCATTTTTCATTTATCTTTAATATACAAATTAATAGCAAATGGTGCAACCATTTTAATAATAATACTTAATTTTATATAAACAGTAAGCTTTATTTGCTTTAGGATTTAAACCATTAATCTTATCTTTAACTGTTTTTGCAAAGCACAATACACGATAAGTATGATTCCGAACTTCCTTGTGTTTTATTGGTTTTAATTTCATTATTATACTAGCGACCTGCCCGGCTCCGCACGGATGCACTACTGATATTTATAAAATCTATGGAAAATTATAAACATTTATCAGCGTTTCTATCTACAACGTTATGCATGAATTATACATGTAAAGCTTTCTCTTCAATCACTTTATCTATTACAAAAACCGTATCGAAATCCATTGCGTAATTTTAAGGATTTAAGTATACATAGGGATATAAGGACAGAGAAAGCGACTTTGCTTAATAGGGTAGTGTGGACTCATTCCAGCATTTTTTGCAAAATTATACGCTTTTGTCCTTACATTACGATCATTTCGATTGATACTTTTACTAAGAAAGAGAAGCTTAGGCTTTTAGTAAGAAAATAAAATTACAATAAAGGCTTTTTTGAAACTATAATAAGAAAACGATTCATATATCAAGTTATTATCAGAAGTCAGATCACGCCAGAGCATGAACATTCACGGCGTTTAAAGAAAATAATGTGTCTTAATGTTTTCTAATATTTTGTTGTGTAATTTGTACAAATATTACAATAAGTTAATGCAGAAGACATTTTAAAGGTTTTTTGGGTCGGTTTGATACATAAGAAATAAGATTTGTTCAAAATTAAGATTAAATTTTACATTTTACATTCACGTAATCCTATTTTTTTTTAATTTTTAGTGCATGAACGATATATTTTATGGATTCAAACACTCTTATCGCTGTTATAAAATATTAAACATTAGCGTAATAAATATCACGCTAAATTATTCACTAAAAAACTATAAAATACTATCGAGTCAAACTACTTTGATGTTCATTAAGGACATGAGTATTCATTGCGGGAAACAGGGGCAAAAACGCGTCCTGCTTTGTAAAGTTCCTGTTGTTTACATGCCGATAGCGCTTTAGCATTCGGAGTTTATGCGTTTGCATAATGCCGGAATGGGACCATGTAAACGTGGTAGCTTTTATAAATGCACGAGGTTTTTGTTGAACACGTTAGTGTTAGCTTTGGCATATACTTTAACATGGAAAAAGTATTTCTTGTAAATAGAACTTATACAGCATTTACATTAAAATTAACTTATAACTTATAAACAGTCTTTTTATTGAGTACATCATTCTTTACCTGCAAGTTTTGTAAAGTTTAAGTGTCTTCTTTAACAATATTTGCAGCATTGTTAGTTCAAGGGCCAACAGTGGTTTTCCAAGGCACTAGACGTCTTTTTACAAGAGATTGCCTATACTGCATTGCCTATTTTTGAGCAAATTCCGGATTTATGGCATCTTACGCTGCTTTTATTATCGGCAGGGCGTGTTACTTAGCAACTTGTAAACGTTCCGCTCATCTCAAAAGCACTAAATCAGCTTTTTGTTATTTTTTTATGTTATTTACGATGATACACACAAAATACAGCAAATTTAATGCTCAAATAAGCTAATTAATAACAGACGTACACATCGTTCACAATCAATAGGTACTTCCCGAACGAGGTACTTAATTTAAAAGCAATATTATTCATATTGTAGTATTTTTGTAGGCTGTAAAAATAATCCTATCCCTTAAGTTGCTACTAAAAATTTTAGATGTTTAAGTGTATACAAAAGGCAAACTGTGGGGCTATTAATGATCGCCTCAGAAAAAGTCTCGGATTCTATAACTATATAAGAAATGGTTTACAATTGTGGTTTGCATAAAACTGATTCACACTTCATTTCAAGTCATATCGACATTCTGATTAAATATTTAACAGTCAATGAACTTATTTTTTTTGGTTCTGAGACAAATATTTCCGAAGCATTGTAAAAAGCTCCATTGATTTTAAGTTTGACTATAAAACATACTAATAGCGTTGCTGCGGCTAAGGTTCTTTTATTTAATTTTGAAATAAGCACTTTAAGGGCTTAAGAAAACCGATTGGATTGGGACGTGAAGTGGAGAGACTCACAATTGTGCTATAGCTAATACCAATTGTACCAAATAATAATTGAAAAATGTGACAACGTGACACATTAAATATGTATATATTTATATATGGGCCTTAATAGAGTTTTAACAATTGCCTTTAGGAATTGGAGATGTTTGTATGTAAGAGTAGCCTCCGTGACCTAGAGGTAAGGGCGTATACTTTAGAAACCGGCGGTTCTGGGTTTGAATCCTACGGGAACCCAAAAATTGCTACTTTTTATTGTTGTTTTCTGGTTAGTTAGGGCAATTTGTGCCGATCATCCGATAATCCATGCGTCGGATGGGCATGTAAAAAGTCGGTCCACCCACCAACCGCATAGTACAAGCGTAGTGGGATACGGTCCAATGGAGAAGGCGTGCATTAGGGGAGATCTATGTCCAGAAGTGATCTATCAAAGGCTGATGATGATGATGATGTATGCAAAAAACCTTTCACGAAAATTAACAAGTGTAATTTACGATCATCATATATATCATAAGATGTGTATTAAAATGAATTTAAAATTTAAAACAAAAACAATACGTATACTTCTTATGTCTTTCATTCTAGATTTTTAATAACAAGAAACATTCAATTAAAATAAGTTATTCTTGGGTTTTGTGGATAAAAAAGAAGGTCCTTTTATGGACATTTAAAGCGCCTCACCATTAACTGATTATAGTGCCGCATCAACACAAATTCTTGTTAAGATTTTAAGGACAAATTTTTTTTTAATCGACAATAAGGTTCATTTGATTACTAGGCATTTCTATGAGATATACGGAAAAGTGCCGTTAGTACCTGGTGGGCCTGAAACATGGTATATTACACACTTTACCAATTGGAAAGAACGGGTTAATTAAAATAAGACGCATCTTAAAATTAACCGGTTCAACTTCAAAAGTAATTCCATCAGTAATTGTCCAAAATGTTATTCAATACGCAGACAGCAGTAACCAGAACTTTTAAGCAAAACGGGTAGATATAAAATTTTAAAGTTTTGAAAAGTTATTCTTACAGTTATTTAAAATTATTTATATTGAAAATTGTTTTGTTTTAACCGAAAGTCTTAATGACAAAAAATAAACCTTTATAAAATAAGTTAACAACTTCGATGACGATCCTTAACATAATACGCGTATAATATGAGGCTATTGATATGGAACGTTAAATGGGAATGAATTTTATTTTCCTCATTTATTAGATCGCCCGGAATAGGATCAAGGGCTCTTTAATTAACGCTTGTTAGTTACCTACTATTGTCATCAGTAAAAAATTTAATCAATATGTGATCCGGAATAAAGATGTCTGAATATACCATAGACTTAAACGTAAATCTCAAATGTGTTATATCTGATACATATACAAATTTAAAAATATATGAAAAACAAATATTTCGAATAAATATTCCGTTAGTTTAATAGTCTATTATAAATAGCAATCGCATTCAAAGCTATTCATTTTAATGATTGATGCTTGCTTTACATATTCATTTCAATTTATATTTTTTTAGCTTTAAACAATGAACGATTTCTTTTAATTATATTTGAGTCTTAGAAACTATGGGCTTAGTTTTAGTTTCGAATTTAATATTTTCTCACTTTATTGTTCTAAGAAAGAAGAATGAACATACATATTTTTATAAATTTTGAAGAATAAAAATATTATATGTTCATAAATCATTTATGTTTAAAGATTCACCTTTTAGTTCATTTTCATCAGGCTCTGGGTTGACGGAAGAATATCCAATAACATTATTTTACCTCTTGATCCCGTTGTGTTTGATCTTTGTGTTTTTTTTGCTTAAGTCTTTCCGATGGCCTTCGCTTCGTCAGCAATTGTCCGCAGTTATGTTTGTTTCGACGACCACGTTTGCGATTCTTGGGGGTTCTAGATTGGACTCCCCAAAGTGGTTGGGAGTCCCTTCGAATAAGTGGCCTATCCAGCTTCATTTGGTGTCTGATATGCTGGTTGATCAATACAGCAGGAAGGTCTTCACGTTTGATTGCAAATTTTGAGTTTGACTTTCCATGCCGTTTGTCATGCAAAATGGGACAAAAGTTGCCAAAGGCCGCTCCGTGTTTGACAATCCGTAAAGTAATGTCGTTTTCGGTTCCTCCTGTTTGACATACAGAACTTCGGGTACACAACCTTCTGTAATAATGTTTAAAGTTCACAACCTTCCAGTTTTGGTTTTTTAAATTAATTATAATGTTTGTTTTCAAAAAACTTGCACTCAAATGGACATATAAAAACAATCATAGTTTTTTAAATAAAATCGTTTATTTTTTACTGGAGAGATGACTTTTATCACGTGCAGTTTTTTTATTCATTTATTTAATCTTTGTGCAAAAAAAAAAATGGTAAAGGGGTTTCATTTATGGCATTCTCTACCAATCAACCTTTGGGTGGTTAGGAAAATTTGACGGCACAACAAAAAAAAAAAATATATAAATTGGAAACCAAAAAAAAAAGTATATAACTAACTAAAAACTTTACCTAAATTTGTTTGGAAATATTTGGAACCGGGTTTTTTAAACACAAAGGCAATTTAACCATCCTATCGGAAGGTAGCTCATTCCATAAAAAGAACGGATTGAATAAAGAAAGGAATCGTAAAGTCAGAACGGTGAAAAGGACATTGAAGAAGGCGAGTATTCGAGCGGGTTTTGTTGCTGACTTCACAGAAATAGTGAAATTGGAGGATATATAAGTAGGGGGGATGGTGAATGTGAAAAGAAAAAAGGGTCGTGGGCTCGAATGACGCGTTGGGAAAAGGTAGAACCAATAGTGCACGATAGGGAGACACGTGGTTGTATTTTCAAGATTAAAAACAATCGAATACGTTATTTAGAAGCCGGTCTATTTATTGGGGGATCTGCATTCGTCAAAGAACACATCAAATAGTCGAAAAGAGGAAAAATCAAAGCCTGACCAGGTTCTTTTGTAGGCGCAGGTAAATGTTCTTAAGTCTTTATAGATAACCAGACTTTTTTCTCAAGCTGGCAATAGGATTTAACAACGGCTATTATGCAGACCAAGTTTTTGACATTTCGACTGACAGGGGGAGATCTGTCAAATTAAATTTGGGGAAATGTTCGGATCCACTTTAGCCAACATTCTCGGACCCCTAACAGAAGGCTTTACTTACATTTACAGTAACCCAAACCTATCAGGGACCAGCTTTGATGGCATTAAGGTCCATATTGATTTACAAAACCTCCGAGATATCAGTACTTGTTTGGAATAATTTTTCAAATCATCCCATAAATGATGACCCGAAATCGTGAGTAATCGATTAAAAAAAAGAAAGAAAAGTGGAGACAGTATACCCCTTTTGGGACACCTTGTTCAGCATTGCAACTTGACGACGATTTTCAACAATTACTGACCTGGCCCCGAAGAAAGAAGAGAACCAGTCCAGAACTCATCAAAAACCTAAAATAAGAAAGGACAGCCAGGAGGATATCGGACTGAAAAGTTAAGCATTAAAATATATGACTCGCGTTTTACCACAAGAGATCCAGGAACTTCAGATTTAAAGATTTGAACAAGAGATTTATCAAGAAAAATGTTTGTTTAGATTGAATTATAAATATATTTAAATTGTCTTATATTATGACCTGTTAGCATATTAAGCATTATATAGATTTACCAATCAGTAAAAGCTTTTATGAAAAAGGTATCATTATTACTTTAAATTTAATCTACCTTATAGAAACGTTTCACAATCACAAACAAAACAGAGGAAACAATGAGAATTGAAATGAAAGTTTTATATTTCTATGATCTCTTAATTGGGGTTAAATGGCGCCTTGACCTAATTTAAAAAGAAAAGTCTGAGATTAATTAAGATAAAGAAAAAATATTACATTTTTTTGACTTTGGAGCCAGTATATTTGTTGTTCGTATGAATAATATCTTAAAGGATTTTTTATTATTGTAAAAAATAATTAAAGGGTATATATAAAATTATAGATACAATTGGAATTAATATTTTTTATGTTACATGATATATTGAAAAAATGTTTATCCAAAACACCTTTTACTGAGGCTTTGTTCAAGGCCGAAAACAAAACATAAGATTCGAGCCAATGAAATTTAGACATTAGTGCAAAAAGGTACCCAAAACATGCACCCTTTTCCTTTGGCCCAAAGTCCGATCGGGCGGATTACCGGCCCAGCCGGTAAGACACAGGGTCGAACGCCAATCCAGCATGGATCATCTTACTTTTCGAAAATTGGTAATCGGTCAAATTCCCCAACCAACTATAAAAAAAAAATAAAATTTGTTGAGTCCCGAGGTTCAAACCCACGACCTCCGGTTTGTTAAGCACACCCAAAATTAGTTGAGCCCCGACCTCCGGTTTTAATGCAAAGCCCATACTACTAGTATGGGGATAGAACGACGTAGGAGGGCAAAAAGCCTCCTTCACAATTTCGTTGGGATGTATTTTTAAAATAGTTAATTTAAAAATTATATTTCATTTTTATCTATTACAATTGTTATCAATTGCTTGGTTTATAAGCACTACCATCAAGAACATAATTTTAACGTTTTACTTGCAAATGTATCGCAAGCGTAAGGAAAAAATTATCGTATGAAATATTAAATAACGAATATTTACAGTAGGAGAGCGGGGGGCACGTTGTTACAATTTATAGATAATTGCCAATATCACAAAAGCTATCAAACAATGTTTACAATTGATTGCTTTCACCGTTAGTATGTCTATTCAGCTAGCGTATATTATTGGGAAAATATTAAATTTTACGTATTTTTTTTACACTCGACAATTTATAAAATAAGTTGAACTTACCCCTGACTTGGGGCTTGTTGTTGCAGCTTCGGGGCACGATGTTGAGTAATTATAAAATCGAAATCGCATTTTAAACTTCTAACAGTAATAATCACATAACTTTGGCAGGAACTTTCTTAAATCTTATATAAACACATTTTGTTTTACTCAATTAAAACTTTGTCATTAATATCAACGTTTAATAAATTATTTACACTTTCTCAACCATCTTTAGTCAAACTAAAATCTAACATTTTCAAGATACTTATATTATAATAAAATTTATAGTTACGTATACAATACTGTATAAACAGCCGACAGCGGACATCGGACACAAATTAAACATTTCTTGACTAGTTGTGTCTCTTTCCGCTTTTCTTTTGTAGTTTCTCATTCTTTAAAAAAGCAGTGAGTATTTAGAATTTAAAAAATAATTCAAAGATGAACAATTTTTATAAAAAGCAAAGATGCGCCCGTCGGAACGAAAGCTTCATTTTCTCGCCAAACTAAAGAATTATACCGAATTTTTAAGTACAACATAGTAATTTTTAAATAATAGTCAATGAGATGAATCGTAATACAAGGTCAGAGGAAAGTTTTTACATGTAACAACTTGGTATGTTTTTTAATTAAAATTAAAGTCGTCATTAGTGGATGTGAATAGCAGAATGAAACGCTATTGCAAATTAAAATTAGACATTATGAACGCTCGAGGTTAAAGAAAATTAGAGAATAACAAATATAGATAGCAGGAATCAAAAATTTCGTAATAATTAGGATTTTGTTTTATTTGATTGAAATCGAACACGTGCACATAACCTAGCAAGCTTGCCGCTTGGGGGTCTGATTGTTTTATGCAACGAACGATGTTATAAGAAACAAATAGTCCTTAAGTCTACCAAAAATTCAAATCCCGGTAAAAAAACGTGTAACTTCTTGCCCCTGTAACAACGTGCTCCCCGCTCCCCTACCTATTATTCGCGTTATCATGAATAATATTATCCAAATATTTTCTTTGTATAGGGTACCACATCAAGTTTATTTCATTTTGCAGTGTAAAAATTACTTCAAATTTTTAAACTTGAGACATGTTAAAGCCGCTGTGCTCACTACTTTTTTTTTTAATTAAAATGCCTGGTATTTAGTTACCAAGTTTGCTGCGTTACCAAGTTGGCTTTTTCTTTTTAACTATTGATGATAATTATTATAAAATTAACTGACTATAATTAATTATATATTTAAGCCATTTTACGCAATTGCTTTTTATTGTCTTATTTCTCCAATTAAAATCGAAAAGTTTATACTATTAAACAGCACCGTCTATTGTGTTAGTCTACTGGACATAGAACACATGCCTGCGGGTTGGTGGGTGGATCCAGTCAATAGGTATAACCAATAATGTTTTATGTTTTCCATAACACCAAACATTTCATTACCGGATAAGTAACTGCTTCAAACTACTATTTTGTCATTATTTTATTTTTATGTGAATTGATTATAAGGACTACGATATGAATTGCTTAATAAAGAATTATGTAATGATCTCGCTGGCAAATGTCATATAAATAAAGTTAAGCAGAAAAATACATTTTATTAAATATCCCCCATTTTAAGGCAAGGAGAAAATAGTTCTACTTCATACGAGTATAAAAACCTTTCCGTGTTTACTCTTCAATATTGATGCTTATCCACGTACGAGAGCGAAGCCAATACTTTAGACCAAATTAAGACATTCCTTCTAAGAACTATTAAGTTTATAACAGACTAAAAATAAAGGACATGTTCCAACGTCCTCTTCGTTCAATTAACATGTATGTCAGGTTAGCTTAAATAAGCACCAAAATGTTTTTTCATGACTTTTAAACATACAAATTATAAAAAAATACTTTTTACTTATTTGTTTTAATAAAATCTAATAAATTGAGTAAGTTATACTTAAAATAAACAGCTGTTGTACCCAAGTAGAAGACGGTATAATATTCATATGTGTACATGAAAGCACATATACAACCACATGTCAGCTAGTATCCAAAAAAAAAAGAAGGAAATGATAAAATCTAGCTAGGAGCGGAGCGATGAGGTAACATATATATAAAAAACATACGCTCTTCTGAAAAGTCGTTCAAAAAGCATAGAAATGTTAATTCATATGTTTGGTATGACCTAAAAATATTAAAATATCTGTTTACAAATATTTTACAATAACTTTGTCAAAATTGATATTGCAAGGAAAAGTGAAATTATCCTCAATTTATCCCGATTTGTCAGTCTCATCATGACTCGAGATACTCCAAAATGAGCAACCTTTCTTATCTGTCAACTTTTGATGGTTCTTCATGATAGAACATCATTGAAACTTGAGAGTAATGATATTAAGAACGGTTTAGCATTTACCCTATATTCCCTTAACGATTGTATGAAAACATGCCTTGAATTGCAAGATTATATAATTTCAGTTTTTATAAAAATTAATTGAAATACTTAAAATTGGCTTTTGAATTCAGCAATATTTAGGCGTCAATAGTATTGTTTAAAATATTATTTAAATAAAAACTTGTTTAACTATAGTTATAATATAAACAAATATTAATGTGCGCGATAAATTAGCTATTATTATAATTTCTTTTGAGCACTGATATACTTCGATTTAATATACCTACTGAGTTCATATGAGCTAGTAAAAATTAAAAATAAAGAAGAGCCAGGCTGCATAAGAAACATTTCTTGTCGAAAATTATTTCTAAAGTAAACTTTTATTATGTGTCAAATTATAAGATTTGGGACAGTGATCTATGTTAGCTTGGTCAATAGTTAGACATATTGAAGAAACTAATTAAAATTACGCCACCAGTAAATACTGTCCTAAATTCGGATTTTTAATATTTTGTTAACACAAAAAGTGTTATTCGTTGAATTAAAGTTTTATGAAGCAAACTTAAGGTTCTGTTATACGAAGTGCGCTAAGTTAATGGTTCAATTGTGTGGAAGTTCGTTGTAATGTACGGTAACTGCTTGTACGGCGACTTAATTACGTGATGGCTACACTTTCCTCACAGCAACAAATGTACTTTCACAACTTTATTTCTAGCGTCTACCGAGGTAAATTAATATATATAAAAGAAAATCGTGTTAGTTAGGCACACTATTTATAACTGAAGAACGGCTGAACCGATTTGGCTGAAAATAGTAACTTGGACATTGGATAGTGTTTTATCTGGTTTTATTTCCTTTCTCTGACATTATTTAGATTGTAGTTTATTTGCCACTAATTTTATACTTTGCAACATTAGGTGTCACTATATAGTAAAGTTGAAACAACGCATATTTATTTCTATTATAATAGTACATTATAAATTGAAGACATATAAAAAAATGCGCATGCACAACAATTATTTATATTAGCTTCTTTTTACAAAATTTTACCAACTTTTAACTGTTATTAAAATATGACTATTTCAATGTCTTACATAGAAAATATCTTTCTTTCAGCAATGGTTTAATTTAGTCTTAGCTAAAAGACATGAGATTAAAAATGAAGTAATATATATTTATATAATTTGAACAGAACTAAGTGTTTTCTGAAACAAAATTTATAATGTATAGCATGCTGCTTTTTCTAGATTATCTAGGTTTTACATCATCAGCCTTGTTAGTCCACTGCTGGACATAGGCCTCCCTACCATATCCATTAGGGTTTGGATCATCCCACCACGCTGGTCCAATGCGCGTTGGTGGGTGGACCGACTTTTTACATGCCCATCCACGCATGGATCATCTTACTTTTCGACAATTGGGTGATCGGCCCAAATTGCCCTAACCAACAGGAAACAACAATGAAATTTGTTGCGTCCCCGCAGGATTCGAATCCACGACCTCCGTTTCTAAAAACACGCCCATACCACTAAGCTACAGGCAGTTCTGGCTCGGAGGTCCTAGCTATCGTAAGGTTTATTATTAATTTTTATGTCAATGTTTTGCCTCATGTATATTTCTACCGACTTTTTCACAATGAGTGCTACATTACTCATGCAGCAATATTAATGGATAAGTCGTAAAACTAAATAAAAAAGTGTTGTGCACTCTTACCAACAAGAATCACATCAAATTACTGACATTTTTATTTTCACGTTTTGACGATTAATATTCGGTTTCAATGAGAGGGTTATTTGTTTTCAATGTGTGATAAAGATATGATTTAAGATACTCATTTTATCTAAATATTGTCTAGCGCACTATTTACAGGGCCAAACTAAAGCTTTAGCTAACTGTATATTAAAATGATATCTATAGGAAGTTCATAAGGTAAAATTAGGTAAAATATAGTTTTATCGCATCTCTTAAGGTTTTTCTAAAAGGGAAAAAAGTTTTTTATTTTTAATTCTTTTTCAAAATTTTTATTTTTAAAAAAAAATTTTTACTTCTTTATTTTGAAAAAAATTGTGTTTAAAAAATTCTTTCCCTTTTTTTTTTTTTTTTTTTTTTTTTTCTAAAAAAAATTTTTTAAAAGGGGAAAAAAACCCCTTTTTTTTTTTTCCTTTTTTTTTTAAAAAATAACGTTTTTTTTTTTTTCCCGGGAAAATTAAAATTTTAGAATTTTTTTTTTAAAAAAAACCCCTTTTTTAATAAATTTGGAAAAATTTAATAAAATTTTTTTCCCCTTTTAAAATTTTAAAATTTCATCAATTTCCCAAATTTTTAAACTTTCTTAATAAAAATTAAATTTTAATAAACCTTAAAATTCAGTTTTTTAAAATTTAATTTTTAAAAAAAAAAAATTTAAATGTGTTTACAAAATTCAAAGTTAAACCCCTTTTTAAAAATTTTTAAAATTTTAAATTTTTTTTTTTAATTCAAATAAACTTTAAAATTTTGGGTTTTTTTTAATTTAACCAAAACCACCAAACCTTTTTGAAAAATTTTAATTTGCAAATAAAACTTTAAAATTAATTTAATTTTTAAAAATTAATAAAAATAATTTTTTGTATTTAATTTTCAAAAATTCAAAATTTTTAAATTTTTGGGGTTTTATGTAAAAAACAAAAAAAAAAAAAATACAAATTTTCTCTTTAAATTTTTTTAAGGGAAAAAAAAGGGGTCAAATAAACAAAAAAAATTAAGCTTTCCGAGCTTTGAATAAAAAGGGAAAAAATCCCCACTATTGGTTTTTGTTCGATAAAAAATTAAACAAAAAATTATTTAAAATTTTGATATCTTGAAATTTTTTTTAACCAAAAAATACTTTGACCACCCGACAAGGTATCACGGGCTTTCTTTCTTGCCGAATCTTAAAGATTAAGAGGAAAAGTTAAAGGAAGTTCCAGGCCCTGATGGATTCTGGTAACACCATGTCATAAAGAACCAATGGCCGATACATATACAAAATACATAAAAATATGTTATAATCATGGTAATGGCATCGTTGGGCTCTAAATTCGGTCAAGTTTCCTAATAAAATTGTGTTCAAGTGTTTGTTTAGGATTTTCCCTTTGCTTGGGAAAAATTTGTCTGCTAGCTTTCATTGTAATTCAATTGGGTCAATTATGGTTCAAAGTTATATATTGAATTGTGCATAATCAACAGGATCTCATTTGATCCGGATCATGCCATTTAATATATTGATTTGGTCTCTTTGCAATATAATATATATTTAAGATAATCAAGGAAAACCCAAACAATGGATTCATTTAAAATTTTTTAAAAGAATATCTTCTTACTTTGTTAACCCTCTGTCTGAATGCGCCGATCAATATATAAGACCTCCTTTTTAAATAATTAGTTTTTTTAACAACAAGCAACCGGATGGTGTAGGAGTTTAAGAGTAAAATATTTCCCATTGTCGAATTTTTTTGAAAACGAGGAAAGGCTCTAAATCATCCTTTTCTTTGACCACCCAACTCTTTTTTCCTAAAATTAAATTCAATAAATTCAATATCCTTCGCACAACTGTTGGTAAATCCTTTTCAGGAAACAAGACGTTTCTGTGCAAGAACACCCCTGGCTGAGCTAAAATGTCAACATCGGGGAAAAACCTAAGTCCCCTCCTGCGTCCCAAGGACGGTGAAACAACAATAAGGGAGTACAGTTCTGCTGTATCAAGGACTGACAAGATTGGCTATTCTTTAAGAAGGCCTATCAAAACATTTTGACCCAACAAGAAAGTCAATTTCTACTGCCTCCGTGTTTAAACTTTCCAAGGTCCAAATGTACAACTTGATTGTAATTGGTCTCTTTATAAGGAAACTGCGATCCATTAAAAGAATAGAAAACGTGATGTAATCACCCCAGTCACTCAAAAGTTTACAGTATGCGACCATGGGGCCATCGATCCAACCATTTTTTTGACAAACTAAAAATCGCATGATCACTGATTACCAAGGATATTTAAAGGCTATTAAAAAAACATCATAATTGCAATATAGGAGGTGGTTTCAGTTCCTAGCTCGGTATGCGTAAAACCGAAAAACTATAAAAATATGTGAGGGTAAAAATTTTGACGGGAACCCCTTCCTGAAGGCCATGAATCCTGTGTGTCGGAATCGGAAAATTTAAAAAAATTTGATAAAATCTGAAATAAAATTTTGTAATTTGGGGTAATAAATAAATTTAAGTTAATTGGAGTTTTTTTTTTAAATAGAGGGAAAGTACAATAAAGCCAAGAGAATTATCTATTTTAGAATAATTTACAATAAGTGTTTAATTAAAACTTTTTTAAAATTGCAATTTATATTCAAACTCATTTAAAAAATCTTTTATATTCACATAAAAGTTTTGCTTTGAAAAACCTTCAAAATATATGCATAAAATATCATGACGACATTCTGATTAAAATGAATACCAAAAAGATTTAAAGGTTTTAAATTGCCGGAAAAACGGGTGCATTTTCTTACACAGAGCACGTTGTTACCTCTTATATTGCATAAAATAGATATACGCTGTTTGAAGACGGTATTTTTTTTTGTTAAAATTTCACTTGTTGGCTATAAGTTTCCATATTTTAATAGGCGCTCGGTGAATTTTTATCTTATTATATTTAATAAAAAAGTACTAACATCCTTTTAGATTAAAAACTCGTCATAAAATTACAATGATAAATTTTTTTTCGAATAAAATTTAGACCTTTTCATGGTTTGATTCCCAACCGTCCCTCACGGCATTTGGGAAGAAATTAAAATAGATTATCTTTTGGGGTTTTTTGTAAAATCTTAATTCAGTTCGGTTATCTTTCTGTAATAAATCGATATTTATGCTCATACCATTTATATTTTTTGAACGAATCATAACACTTCCTAAAACCATTTACCCTTTTAAAAACCCTTAAAAAACCAACAAAAACTTAAATTATTTCTCAATTTAACCTGTCCGGTTACATAAAAAAGTTAAAAAGAAATGTAAACGTAAAGCGTGAGACTGTCAAATCAGGTTACCTTAGAGAAAATTTACAACGTGGATAGAATGCGAAGCGTGACGTGAAAGCAAGAGAAATTGTCGTTTCCATGTCTTTTTCGAAAATTGGTTCGATTGAGTTATCGTACAAAAGTTTTATTTGAAATTTAAAAGGTCATAAAATTGAAAATTTTCTCCTCCTTTTTAAACCCCTTTTCTTAATTCCTTGTGAACTATTTTTAATTAAAACGAAAATAACAGCCAAAACCGCAACAGTGGGGCATCAAACTGTATTATCAATCAAGTTTTATTCATTTTTTAACATTTTTTATTCTAACAATTATACTGATAGCACCAATTAAACTTTAAGAACAAAGATAGCGAATTATTTCGGACCCAAATTCCAAGATCTAGAACGGCCCAATTTGTCGACCTTTAACCTTGTTCGGGGTTCATACTTTCCAGTGTTTTATTGCCCTTTTCCAGTCCCGTGAGAGGAAACCTTTATCTTTTTAAATATGCAAAACTTTTGGACTACATATAATGTAATGAAGATAAAAGTGTCTGCTTCTAAAATGTATTAAAACGTACTGAGGAATAAGTTAAGTAAGTAGTATATACAACGGTAGTAAGTATAAATCAGAACGCACTCAACTAAAATTTGTTATAATGTAGTGGTTTAAATATTAAATAAAATTATTAACATTTTTAATTGAATGGTTTCTGATCAGCGCTGTTAAAAATTTTCCCCGTTTGTGGCAATAATAAAAAGGGGGAAACAATTAATATTATTTTTAAATCTAATCTTTTACCAATACAATACTTGAATAACGATTTTCATTTTAATTATAATCTTGTGTCTACTTCAGTGACGGAGGAAAATATTTTATGTTTATCGGGTTTCATTCTTAAAAACAAATTGAAATCTAGTTTTATTAAATGTTTTTCGATATTGACAAAGCCATCATCGAACTGTTATATTAGGTCCACTGGGACAAGGCCTCCCCTAGTATCCAAAGCCTGGTCCAATCGGGTTAGTGGGTGGACCTTTTTATGCCCATCCGACGCGGGATCATCTTACTTTTAACAATTGTGTTTCGACCCAAATTCCCAAAACTAGGAAACAACATTTAACATTTGTGGGTCCCCAGGTTGAACTCTCGACCTCCGGTTTCTCAAGCCACCCCTACCCTCCGGCTGGAATTGTTCAGTTATTTTAGTTTGTTTTAATGCCTTTTTAATTATTACGTTATAATTTTAATGTTGTTTTTATTCCTTAAACGTTTATGAAGCATCTTTAATTTGAAATGATGGAACAACGGTATACATTCTAGGATCTAACGATATAAAAGATCTTTGAAAATAAAGAATAGTCGAAATCTAGGCACAAGAACGAAAAAATGTGGTAACGGTTATAAAAAATAATTGATCGTTCTTTTTATGAGGTTAAATAAATTGTTCATCGTTTTTTCATCGTATATGGAAATATTAGGAATATATTAGATATTGCATTACTGAAATGTTTCCTAAGCGATAAGTTACTTTAGAAAAGCGTGCACATAAATATTATTCAATGGACTTCTTAAAAGAACATTTGGGTAATAAATATTAATAATAAAATATGTCTTTCATTCCTTATTTATATTAAAAACCGTTAGATATTTATTAGAAAAGCTTAAGCTGACTTATTTATATAGTTTACAAATTAATACATCTTTCTCCGATTCTCTATATCATATTTTATGGGAGATGGTAACAAAATAAGTAAAAAGAAGAGTTGTCTCGAAATTTTTCAATGATTTTAATTATTCAGCAAACAATGCAAAATGGCATACCCGCCATCTTATTTTAAATATTGCAAACTCAAATACATTAAAATAAAATACACGAGAACATAGATATCATGTTCGATTCCCAATCACAACTAAAAATACAATTGTTTTACCCTTTTAGTAATAATAAGTAATAGCTGTTGCTCCCTTTTTGCCATAAATTTAATATAACATATATTAATCAGAAAGATTTTACAAAGTAATTTTCAAACTTAATCAATTTTACTCATAACTATTGTCGGATGGGGCTATGTTTCACATGAAAAAATCTTTGATAGTATTTGTTATAATCAAGTTCATTCAACTTAATATTTCAACCCTTAAATATGGGTTATGGCCCCATAAGGAACAATGGAAATTCTGTCGCATGGAAATATAGGCGGCTTTTAATTCTTATACTATTCTATAGTGAAGAAAATCAAGTTAAATTCTTTCAGTAATCAATGTAGTGAAAATTAGAGTAAAAAGTAAGTACTAATGTCCTTCACTGGACCTAGAAAATTTAAGTAAGAGTTTATATAGTTTAAATATTGTTTCCGTCTGGTACCCCATAAAATTTAAAGTTTTGGTTCTCCCAAAAGCTACTGGTTATATTTTTATGGGCTTGGAACCTTCTTAAAAACAATGAACAAAGTTAACGTGCTTGCATGCATAAGCTTTAAGTAAAAATATATATGAATATATAAAAATTAAAAATATTTAAAAAATGTTAAAGGAAAAAAAAATATTTTGTTATTATTGCAACAATTACATCAGGTATTTGGAATGACCATTGGAGGACCCAATGATCAATCATCAATCGAACGAAAAAATAACTATAGTAGTTTCTAAGGAAGTTCACAATTCGTATAAAAATATGTTTTATTTTCTGTGATGTTTTATGTTCATTTGACAAAAGTTAAATAACAAGAAAACTAAGTTATCTTTCCAATTTTTCAGACTCGGGATGAAATAACGGTTGTCTTCTCCGCATTGCTATCGATCGAATATATTTGAAGGTTTATACACCTTAACGTAAACTGTTTCAATTTGTATGTTTTTTTGTTTCAGATGATATTTTTTGGATAAATCTTGAACCAAACGTATAAATTTCAAAAAAGGATATTTTTTACAAATGATAAGGAAATAGTTAAATGGGACCAAAAGGAATTATTGAAAGATACTTTTGAATATCAAATTTCACTTTTGGTATAAACAATCCTAGGTGCTATTTAGAATTTATATTATTAATTTGAACCCTTTGATAATTTCTTGCTGACCTCCCCTTTACATTGATAAATCCCTTTAACTGAATATTATAGCAAAAATGACTCATAACCGAACATCCTTGCAACATTTTGAACGAGGTAAATTGTTAAGGCGGCTGTAACCAAAATTTATCATATTCACGGTCGATAGTTTTGGCCGTAAAGGGGCTATCGTCGGTCTTGTATAAACATACTCTGAAACATAAATTTCAATGCGCTTTAAATTGTAAAATTGAAGTCTGAATTTCTAATCTTGTTGACTGAATATCTCATAAACTGATCAGTAGATATTTTGAGATCTTGAAAGTACATAAAACAATATTTGTGTTTCATTATATTTAAATAAAAATCATAATAGTTACTAATTGTTTTATTTGTAAATAAAAATAACTAAACAGGCCTTGTTTAATAAACATTTAAGGTAAAAAAATTAAATTCATAATTTTAAAATATTTGAAATAAAATTTTAAAATTTAAAATAACGACAAAATATCACAAAAGTAGCCGGGTAGAAAATTTATATATCTAAAATTATATAGATGGTAGATCCCAATAAAATTTGAAAAATGAAATTAATAAATATACATTCATATTCTTCTATGAATATAATATATCTATTTAGTATCTTAAAACTTTTTATTTTTTTTAATTAAACAAATATTAAATTTGGAAACTTTTTTTTTGGTGATAATTTTTGTTGGTATCTAATTAAATATTAATTTTTTGTTAGGCTAGTAAGAACAATATACTTTTAACATAATTTTAACAATTTGAGTTTGATTTTTTTTTAACATAATTCCAAGCATTTGGCCCGCTGTTCCTTTATCTTCTTGGGAAAAAAGTCATGGGAGTTCCTTTACGGACAACGATGACCCAATAAGGACATTTAATCCTGGTCCTTAAATAGTGGACCCTATTTGTAAAAAGGAATACAATAGCTTTGGGGATAGCACAAAATGTATAATAATTTAGTGATATAAATCCTACGCCCCCAAAGGCACGCATGACCTCACATATGTTTTCAACTTGCAATGCCTTTTAACAATATTTAACCAAAAATCTGTCGTTAGGTATTTCAATAGTTTCTATATAAATGATATAATTTTGAGCATAATATTTAAAGTCATTTTTTTAATATTTAATTATCTTTTCATATATATAACTCTTCTTCATTTATGGCAGGAAATATCCCAAAGGCTGGAAATTTGAATGATTTTTTTGTTTGCGTTCGGGATTAGTCCTTTTGGTCCTTTATCTATACGGTAAGTAAACTTCTAAATGGTCTTTAAATTTAATTTCTTACTTTGTTTTTCCCAATCCGTTTCATGCCAGTTAAAAAAAAAGACTAATAATTTAAACTTTGTTAATTTTCCTTATTATTTTACTGACTTTCCAAAGGACGTACAATTGGGGATTGTTTTTTTTCTTTTTGGCTCTTGCTTCGCTCCCTGCCTTTGATTTTTCACTGTTGTTTTGAAGATAGATTTATCTTCGTTATTTTTAATTTTAAAATTTTGCGATAAGTGGATTAATAGATATTTAAAAATTTGAAAATGTGTTTCAAAAAAACCCTCGTGCCTTCAATTCAAAACGGGCTTATCTTTAAGGAATGTTGAACTATGTCGTTTTAATTGATCACAATAAAAAATAATTAAGCTTCCACTATGTTTTAAATAATCAATTAGCATTTTAATAAATTTTTATTAATGAAATCGGGCATCAAATTTTTAAGATAATATGTTTAACTAAATAAAAGGACCATTATTCTGTTATAAGAACGTGATATACTAAACAATAAATCCTTAAAATATAAATTTAACTGGTAAAAACGCGCAATTCGCAGAAACGTTTTCCTGCTAGGATTGAATAAAAATTCCTGTTTGAAAGGCGGATTATTTTTTAAAATTTGATATAATATATGAACTTAATTTTTTTACACTTAGAAAAATATTTTAATTTACAAAAAAAAATCTTTTTACTACCTTATTCAAGCAGCATTTATTTATTTACACAATGTAACACACGTGTTGTTCTATGCTGCCCTTAATATGTGTACTAAAGGTTTTTCAAATAAGGCCTTTTTTATCAAGACCTAATCGTACTGGTACCGCTAACGAACTAAAGATTTTTATTTGTTCCAAAATAACCTTTGATCTTAAAGCAGGTAGGGAAAACAGTAAAGAGATTGCTTGGTAGTCTATAAAATAGGTATAGTATTTTATAAAGGACTACGATCAAGAATTTAATTATTTTTTTTGATGTAGTTGTGTTTTTTTTTGGCATATTTAGCGGGGTCAGGCCACCTGATGGGTGATCACCGACGATAGACTTAAATCCAGTGGACCCAAACGCCCCCACCGTGGACATGGGGTGTTTCCGTTTCAGTAAATGCTTCGGTGCCCCTTAAACCGGAACACGGTGTTTTCCACACTGCGCGCGGATAGGCACCGCGGGGTACCCACCCGACGGTCTCCGAAACAGGGACCTACCGCCGTGTTAACAAAATTACGTGATAATTCCCTTTTCTTCCGTTACGTGATGAAAACCGATTTTAAAAAAATCCGCTTGGCATTTTTACAAGAAATCTGCCACATATCCTGAAAACAGAATATAAAATAGATATAACGGGCATCTGGTCCAATGGGTTTTTAGAACAGTAACGCCAGCCGGGTGACGTCACTTATCTCTTTATCGGGTCACTCTGGCAATCAAAGAAAATAAACAACTTTTAAAAATCTATAATAATACAAAAACAACACTTTAAATTATTATAATTAAAATTAACAGTTCTATATAATGAGAATTGGGGAAATCCAAATAACCTGCCTCCCGGAGCCTCAACCCTTTTGGTTTTTACAATAAATCCAACCCTTTTTATTCAAAGTGGCGGTGTTTTAAATCATAACATTTTCAAATTTACTTTATTAATGGTTTAATAAAATCTATTTTGTTTAATTTATAGACAATTCCAAAAAATTTTAAAACTAATACTAAAAGTTAGATTATTTTATTACAGTGTTTAATCAATCAATCAATCAATATCATTGTTGCATCAGTTATGTTTAAATGTTTTAAGTATAATTCATTTGTTAATTTTTAAATGAATTTGAAAAGGTATTCAAAATCCCAACTCATATTTAACCTTTTGATATCTCGCATTTTAACAGTGTTGAGGGTTAAAAAAAAGATAAATTATTTAAACCGATACAACACTTAAGAATCATTGTTTTTGATTCTTATGGACTAATAATAATAAAAAATCTTTGAAGTTGACACCGTTTAACATAGAGTTAAAGTTGGCCACGCAAAATATATAATAAAAAACCCAAAAAAGTTGTTTTTATTTTCAGACAATGTAATCTAAAATCAAATTTCCAAATAAATTTCAACGTTCTTAGAAACACCAACATATTAAGTGCGTCATACATGTTCGTATTCTCCTCTTATCGATTTCGACTCGGCGACCGTCTATTGGAAGTCGGGAATTTGTGCAAATTGTACGCGCAGCAAGTAACTCCCTATTCTTCCTTTCTTTTTTCTGATAGGGATAACCTGCCGGTTTTAAGACCAACATTTTTAATGCCCCACCACGCATGTGTAGGGTCCCCGGGTTGACCCTGGACCCTCCGTTACTCGCAAAACTATCCACAACCGACAAAGGCTTTTTATACACTATAATCACTTAGACATTATTAAAAAATAAATAAGTTTTTCCCTGTCATCACCTCATTTTCTTTACGGCCTTTGAACGCATATATTTTGTTCGTCATATTTCCCTCGGGCTAACCAATTGATTGGCATATTTAAACCCCTAAAAAATTTCTTAACTTTGAATTAATTAATTCTTTATCATGGTTGGTTGTACCTGACAGTTTTTTTTTGAATTAAAAATTTGGTGAAAGTTTTGTTTAATAAGAAGTTACTTGCTAGTTGAGTCTATGGCTATCTGTATTACCTTAAGAGAAATGTGTACACCATACGGAGTGAATTAACATTATTTTACATCGAAAATTTGATAATTTTGACATGGGTTTTCTTGTTTCCTTTTGAAATCAGGCAACCAAACCCTTTTGATGAGTCTATAAGTTTTATTACAAAGCGAAAAAAAAATTTATGTGTTAAATTTTTTTTTCCACACATATTCCAACTCTCATTTTAAATTTTAAAACATATTAAAGATTTAAAAAATAATTTCGGTTTAAATTAAGATCGTAAGTAGCCGGGCCTACTATAACGTAGTTTGAAACCGGGGTCGTAATTTTTAGGATGGCGTTTGTCCTTTTAAAAACATTTTATACGCAGGTTATTAAAAAAAAAACACTGAGGCGTTACAGACTGTTGGACTTGAAACCGGTCGGATTGCCATGATTTGTTTTAACCGACTTCAAAAGAAGGAGGTTCTCAAGCACCCTTGTTTTAATTTCGCCTGGTTACCTTTGGATGTTTTCTTTTTTTGAAACTGGTGCTTCCCGTTTGGTCCACGCAATTTGGTCCCAGTTCTGGCTTGGACATGAAAAAACTGAATAAATCTGGAATTTAATTTAACTCAACAAATGGAAAATTTAGCTCAATATCCGCCTATTTTCCTTGATTCTTTTATTTTGTTTATGAAAAGAATTAATTCAAAATTTTTATAAGGTTTGGTTAGGTTCTGATAATGGGATCATAAAATAACTCTTCTCTTGGAATAATTTAGATCTTGAAGGAAGCTTTCATCGGTGGGGCTGTCCTAAATCCGAGGATCTAAATCTTTCTTTCCCAAAAGGATGAAGAGGGTTGGGATGAGGGCAAATTAGTCAAAACCTCCCCAAATCAAAATTTTTCTTTTTTTTGTTTTATGTTGTTGTCTGAATAAACAATGGGATTTCAATTTGGTTGTGTTATAATTTTTTATTCATAATCTCCCCCTCAGACAGGCTTTTTTTTAATTAACGAATGTTTTTGATCGATTCTATCATTGGTCCGTTTCCTCCTTAACTAGCAGATAGATGAGCAGTCGGATTTAGAGTCCCCTGAAACCTGATGTGAAGGTATAGGTGGTCGGCTCTACCGGAGGTGGGGGCGACGTCAACAGAGCAGTGGGGGTGTTGGGGATGCGGCTCCCCAACAGGGAGGAATGGTCACGTGAATGGCGCCTTGGCACAGGGGCTCAAGGCTGTCGTGGACTATTTACGAAGGACTTTTCCACCCGGAACCAAAAATGGAATGATCCAGACTAACATTTTCCTGGGATTACTACACCCAAATTTTTAAAGAATGGCGTTCCGTGGGTCGTTTAAAAAAACCAAATACTGCTAGAATTTTTGAAAAAAAATACCTGCTTTTAAGACTTTGGACGAACTCTGCGGTTGGACTGCCGGTTTTCCTTTTTAATGTTGATATAAACTGGAGGCAACGGGGTTTTCTTTGATTTGCGTTTTGCTTACCAATTATTTATTCATGTTGGATTCGGGAAACAACAAATTTTCGGTTGTTTCTTGTTGTTTAGAATTTCTACCTTGTTGAAAGTCTAACCTTTGAATGGTTTGTAAAATCTGCCACCAACCCTCATTGACAACATTGTTGGATCGGCCCAGAAACCCCAATGGAGAATACAGAGGACCTTTATTAGAAATATAAAACTTTCTTGTTAACGTTGGTTAAAAAAACCCTGGGTAACTTAGGTAATAGAATTTTCCCTTGAGATAAAAAACCTCATTCCTGGTTATCATGATCATTAAAAATGACATCTATCTTTGACAACACTTATCAGTAGGGCGTCAGTACTTTGAAGTACATAATATTTAAAACACATATAGAAAAAAATAGACATAGAACAAGAAGTCAAGTTTTATTACAGAAATAGTAATTTTTTAATGTATATCACTAGTAAATGCCTTCATTTTTATTTTTTATTTCATATAAATTAATCGGGAACCCAAAGCAACTCAAAATAAAATAAGCATAAATTTACATTAAAGTGCAAATTTGGGTTGCTCAGTTCCTGTTTTCAATTGTTGTCCCGGAAACTTGGAGGCTAAAAAGGCTTCAACGCGAACAACAAAGGTTACCTCCAAAAGGGACGCTTTCTAGAAGTGTTTCAGAACCTTTTCCATGGTACATTTGTAAAATATTTTACAATTGCCAAAGCTAACCGCTTAATGTGCACGAAAAAAAAAACTTAACCTATAATGTCAAAATAACAAAGTCAAACACAAACAACCGTTAAAAGCAGTTTACACTATAATAATAATAATAACGATAGTCTCCGTGGATTAGTAATATTAAAGTTTTTGGGATTAAATGCTGTGAAAATATAGATATGTGTTATAATTATGTTCTGGTGGATTAGGAAAATACGGGTCAATCATTACGCTGCTTTAAAAGTAAGATGCGACGATTGGCAGGTATAAAGTCCAAGTTTTAATGAACATTATTAAGTTTTTTAATTGTAAAGGCGATTAAACTCAACTTGGTTGATTTCTTTGAGTTAAGAATTTAAAAAATTTCCAGGGTATCTGGTGGTTAAATCTTCTCATAAAACTGGAAATCTCTAAAATAAAGAAAAAAGTATAATATATTATTATTTAAATATTTTTTCTAAATGCCTGAATCAAAAGCATATCATCTTTTATCTGTTTTTCTAAATTTGACTGTCCTATTAAGGTTCGTTTTTTTAAAAGAGATCCTTTCAATTTTTGGGTCTTAATTACTTGTTTTTATCGTTTTCTAGTTGGTAAGGCAATGCGGGTCTATAAAGTAAGATGACCCATGATTTAATGATCAATTTGTTGCATAAATCTTTCCCTTCATAATCCGATCTCCTCCATCGGACTATGGGCCCTTGCCCCAACCACTTTTCATTAAAATCTGTCGTCGTGCATTTGGTTCATTTATGAGCGTACATCACTCTGACATAATTTTGTTTACGAAAAAAGTAAACATAAAATAAACTAATATATAAAATTGGTGCGCCGGATAATACAGACCCCTTTTAAACTTTTATTTCTGATTTTTAAATTTTTGGTAAAAAGGGTGTTCTTTATTTTATTGCTTCTTTTGAATAATTTCATTATTAAATAAATTATTTGGATTTAATCTTTTTTTAATTTTAAATTCGACTTTCAACACTTTCCAAACCCGTTCCGGGTGACTGAAATGTCATTTTTTGCAGTGCTAAAAGGTTTCAGATCTTAATTTTATTAATTATTAGGCAGTTTGTCTTTTTATCAAATTTGGGTTATAATTTTTAATTTTTAATGTTTTTAACAAATAATTTCTTCAGTAAAATACCGAATTTTGTCAGAATATTGCCCATTATGCTCCATTCGTTTTTCCACATACAATTCATTATTAGAACATTGGTCACCATCGCAAGATGCAAAGCCACTGGTGAGTTGTTGATTGTGTTGAAAAACAGAAACTTAAAAGGGTGTAACTTTTACTACGATTTTACCTCGAAAAACAATTTTCATTAAATGAGGAAGGGTTAGCTAAGATTTGACTGGCGTCATGACACGTTTAAGATTATTGGGTTTATCGATGACAAATTTTCCCAAACCATTTAAAAGGATCTGAGGATTCTACCATTTTATCTTGACTTTAAACTCTAACCAAAAAACGATTTTCGTGGCAAAATTTGGTGAAATACTATATTAACTTCATTTATTTACCCATTTTCCCCAAAAAATAAAAATAATGCATTTCAAATTTTATGTTAAGTCATGCTTTACTATATCATATAATTTTCAAATTTAAAATTTGCAGTAAATTCCAAGTCATATTTGATTCAGCAAGAACTAGTTAAAATAAGGTTACCTAAAGGCAAAAAATTTAATTATTGTTTCAGATTCGAATTCGGTAAATCAAAATTGAAAAATGAACAATCGTTAAAGGGGCAAAATTCTAGTAAAGCATCTTTAGCATCAGTTGGCTGACAGATGAAATTTATCTTTCTTAATTCATCGACAGATCGATCATTCGATTTCACGAAAACCGGGAAAGGTTTTGAAAAACCCTTTTTGGGGTTAATTTCCTCTTCGTTAAGTCTATTTTTTTGTTTAAAAAAGAGGCAAAAGCAAAAGCTAACAAATTTCCTTTTTTCACTTTTCAACTGATTTTTTTAAAATAAAATTTTTTCGGAATCTAAATATAAGTACAGAAAAATTGCCCGGATATAAGTTCTGTTTAACGCCAAAATAATCTGGATTTTTTGTAAGTATTAAATTTGGAGTTCTCTATAAAGTTCTAGAAATTTCGTTTTCAGGAAATATTTTTGTTATTGTTTTGTACATAAAGAACAACAACCTTTTTATTTAATCTTTTTATTTTTTTGACAAATAATTAAATAAATTTTTGCTTCCTTAATTTGAACTGATTAGGTAGATTAGTTTTTGCATTTAGGTTAATTGATAATTTAAAACTTTTTAAAAGTAAAATTATTTCACTTCTTTCATATTTAAAGTTGGGTTTATTTGAAAACCTTCCCTTTTCTTTTTTTTTCTGGATGACGACATTCAAAAACCCAGGGTAACTTAAAATCTTTCTTACTGTTTTATCTCCCAATAAAAAAATCAAGGTCCTGAAAAACCCCTTTGACTGTCATTCTCCTTGAATTATCGACTTTTTGAATAAAATTTGAATAAAATTAATAAAGTGTTTGCCCCACTGAAAACAAATCAGAATAATTTAAAGCCATTAATTCAACAAAACACTAATTAAACTTTTCCAACCTTTGATTAAATCGTTTAATACTATACAAATACTATATTTTGGAAGTAAGTTTTCACTTTAAAAACTATTTAACTGGTTCTACCATTTTTGTAAAATGAAATCAGCATTGAACAAATAGTTCAAAAAAATTGATGTCTCGTTTATATCAAAAGAATTAAATTACGGTGCGATTTTCGTCAATTTAAGCAAAAATCCGAAAACTTGGCAGGTTTTAATTTTTGTTCCCGTTTATCAAGTAAACCTTTAAACATGTTTTAAATTAAATTAAACTAATATAATACGTACATTTTTTTATATTGGACCAAACACCGGCTTATATGGAGTGGGTTTCTGGAAAAAACAAAAAAAAATAATCTGTTAAGGCCTTTCAGAAAGAGGTATCCTTCGTTAAATTTAAAAAACATTAAACAATTATAATCAATGTTATGCGCCAAACGTGGCGTAATAATTTATTTTTCCCCTTAAAGAAAAAAAAGCAAAAAAAATTTGAAATGGGAAATTTTAAAATAAAAATAAGAAAACTTTAAAAATGAAAACCTTTTTGGAACAGAAATGAAAAGAGGCCCAAATGGTTTTTAAAAAAATAGATTCTTTTTTAAAAAAAAACAGGAAAATAATAGGCTTTTTTGATAAAACGAAATAGAACACTTAAAATCTTAAATGTTAAAAAAAACTTTATTTACTAAAGGGTAAAACCTTTTAAAAAAACCGAAAAAATAAAAAAAATAAATAAACATATAAATGACCTTCAAAAAATATAGCGCAATTAATATCGAAGAAAATTTAAGCCGAACTGCAAAAAATTTCAATCTTTGATAATAGTCTAAAACTAACAAAAATAACATTTATCTATACTATCATTAATACAAAAAAGTTAATATTAAAACGTAAAGATTTTAAAAAAAAATCAAAAAACCCAAAGCGAAAAGTTAAAACGAACAAACTCATAAAAAGATAAGACTATAACACCCCTCCTTAAATTTTGGAAATACTTTTAAAGTCGGGAAGTCTAAAAAAACTAAAGCCTAAGAACGTTTACTGGACGGGGAGTTAAAAACTAAACAAAAAAACATTAAAATTAACGAAATCTTGAAACCCAACCGGTTTTATGGACCCTTATACAAGGCGGAGATCCCATCGAACAACTTTATCAACTATCTAAAACCCTTTAGTGATAAAATATCAGGAAAAAAGTCATAAAAGGGTATTAAAACAAAAGTTCGATAAAAGCCCGGACCGAGAAAAAAAAAGGTTTCCCATCTGGTTTTTCATTACCAACTTTTTAACTATGTTGGGCCAACCACGCCAAAACAGTTGACTGGTCCGAAATTATTTGCTGAAAAAGGGGCCCGGTAAATTGAATTCCCCCAATAAGCCCTACCTTAACATAAAACTATTTTTACTAGTCTTGGAAAAAAAAAGGGATTATGAACAACATAACCAAAGACCAGGCAGATTTCAAGCGGTTTTTCCCTAAAACAACTTTAATGAAAATACCAAGGTTTCAGGCCACTGTATATTTTGTGTAAAAAAGCGTTCGACCTTACCATAACTCTATGGGGAAGCCCTCAATGCCAGAATTGAACTCCTTTACAAAAAGCTCAAATAATATTTCCAAAATTGCCATCGAATAAGATTAAAAGCGGACCCCTGGTTTAAAAAGGTGACAGGGTGATCTTTCTTCTCACAACAATCTTTTTTGCCGTTTTAATGGGTCCTTGGAAAACTAATTGGGAAAAGGTTCCTAAAATTTAATTATAACCAAATCATTTAAGATTTTGGATATTATTGTCTTGCAGAAAATCAAACCAGTTGCAAAAGGCTAAATAAACAAGCATACAACTGGCTCAAGAAATAATCCGTTGAAAACCAACGTTATGACTAACCAAATTCCAGTTTACCTGGGGAAAAAACGTATGTTGTCACATCTACTTGGGTAATAAAAAAATATAAAAAGTTCTTTTGATAAACAAAGAAATAAGCTAGGATAGAAAGAAAGAGTAGCAATCAGGAGAAAGTTTTAAACCAAAAGATTAATCAAAAGTGATTTGCCGATCACAATCAAGAAGAAGTTCATGGATTCGTGTATATTTCCATCTCTGACCATCAAAACTGGAATTTCCGTCTCCCAAAATAAAATAATTACTTGCCAAAGCAAAAAATCAACCATAGAACAATAAAAAGAAATTGTTACAGATGCGTTATTCAAAAGAAATTGTGGCGTTGGGCGGGTCTGGGCGAACGACCATCGTTGACCACGGCGCATCGTGGAAAAGGGCCAGGTAAAAAGCCCTTGGCCTTCCTTTCTCCGTGGCGAAGGGCTCTCCCAGCCGGGCCGGCAGGGATGACAAAAGCTTTAAAAGCTGGAACTCTAAATTTGGCCTTCCCTTGAATAAAGGGTTCTTTAAAAACAATATGAAATAGAGTTAATGTAATATAAATTTAAGAATAGTACTTTAAAGCAATTGTGGGTTAACATCTTTTTTTTTTAAGTGTTATTTTTTTCCTTTTCTAAAAATTTTTTGTTCGTAAAGCCTTTTTATTTTATTTTATATTTTATTTATAAGACGTAAACAAAATGAAAAATGTTTTTGATAACATTGTTGGAAGTTTAATTATAGACAGAAATAAAATTCTTCAATTAGAAATTAACTTCTCGAAAAAAATTTATATAATACAATGAACTAACTAGATATTTTTTATTTATTTGGAAATTTAATTATTTTCATTTGAATTTTTTTATAATTCTGTTTAATTTTTATAATCTTTTTATATATATAGTTAGTCAATTAAAACTTCCAAAAAACCCTGTTTTTTTGCATTAAAAAATTCGTTTATTGTGCGTCATGTCTTATAAAATAACATATTTTTAGCCTCAATTTTCGTTTTTAATTAAATATTTTTACCTTATGTTCTGTTTTTAATTAATTATATAGCAAAAAATATAATATTTTAAATAATGATAGGAGTCAATTCTTCTACCCAATTTACTTTTTTAATTTTTTGTATAATTGTATCTTTAATGATTTCTTACTTTTTTAAGATTTTCAACTCTAGCTATGGACTTTATTTAGTTAATTTAAGTTTAAAAAACTTTTATTTACTTTCCGATACTGATAATGAAATTGGTTGTTTTTAAGACTTAATCCCTCTTTTTCGATTTTTCTGTCGTGATAATTCTTGGTATGAAACAACAAGTTACGAATCAAGTCGCCTAATTTATTTTTTTTCTCTTTAATTTTTTATAAACATTACTTTTTAAGGTTTTATTTTTAAGGAAACCTTGCCTGTACTTTAATGGTGCTGTTTTATTACTTGTTTTCAGCTTTTTAAATTCAACAAAGTAACCAAAAAAATCTATTCAATTTTTCTTAACCTAGTATTTAAATAGTTAATTCTTAATCTTCCAACAAATAAATATATAATAATTTGGCATTGCGATAAATTATTACCTTTCAGGCTTTCGTTCCAACAATGGTTTTCAAATTGGGTTGGTTTCATTTAAACGCAGAATTTTTTTCATTTTCAATTTGTTTAAATTTCCAAATTACGTAGATCTTTATTTTTTTGTAAAATAACAGCAAAATCATTTCTTGTAAAAAAAAGGGTTTTCAATTCATTTCTAAATTTTTTAAACGAAATTTAATAAAAAAATTTTCTGTTTCAAGCATTTTTTGGCGTTGTAATTTAAAAACTTTGTTTTCTGGATAAATTTTACATTTTTACGAAACAAAATTTTTTCTTTATATTCCTTAAAAGTTAAACATGTCCATTTGGTATGCCCTTTAATATTTTTTGTTCATACATATTATTAATTTGGGCCCCTGCCCCTTGTGCCAGGGTTTTCTTTTTAATTTAAAACAATTTAAGTTAGATAAACAAATTTAGTATAAACATGGTGGTCCCCATGTTTTATTGAAAATTCCTTTGAATAACTGTGCCTCATTGTGCACTATTACACCAACACAATGAAAAATAACAGGAAAAAATCGATTGGTTTTTTATTTAAAGTGACAGATGAAACATTCTCAAATTTCCTTCGTTGATACAAAATTCATACAAAGGTTATTTTAAAATTTTTTTCATTTTCTATAAAATGGTATAATTTGTATGGATCGGACCTACCACCAAAAACACAATTTTAAGTTTTTTTGGGTTATTAAAAAACCAAAAAAAGTTGTTACATTGCATTAAGTAAAAAAAAATCAGAAATAATAAAAATGAATATTTAATAATTAAAAATCACCCCATTGAATATGTCATCAAAATACTTTTATAGGAAAAACATCAATTTCAAAATTTTGTTTTCAAATTGTTGTATTTTTTTTTATTATATTCAAATCTTTGAAAGTATAAAAATTATACTGTGTGTCAAATTTTTGAGTGTTTTTCATCAAAAGAAAATGTTTACTAAATAACACAAATTAAATATTCAAATAATAGGTAACTATGTAAATATTTGTTATAAACAACTACAAAGCCGGAAGTTTGGCCCTTTTAATTTTAAATTATATTTAAAAGTTAAACTTTGGGTTGCTCTTTGCATATATTAAGTCCATATTTAAATATAGAAGCTTAAAATATAACAGTAAACAGTAATTTAATGTGAAATTTAAAGATTTTTAATTATAAAGGAAATCTTACTATCATGAAATAGAATCTTAATCCCTTTAATCAAATCAAATTTTAAATTAAAAAAAGTAAATCAAATGTATTATTTAATATTCGTAAAGATTTTAGGACCCTTTTTAAATATTGGGCCTTTTGACTGAATGTTATATTAGGCATTTTATTTTGGTTTATTTCTTGTCACATTAAACATAATGGGTTGTAACTAAAAAGTTGTATCACCGTCATAATAATTGTCATTCAGTTTTGTGTTTTGCATGGTCTCCGGAGAACGGAAAACCCGGTTGTTTAACCCTTGATCCGGACCGATCCTTGACCCCTCCCTGAAGTGTTTGGAACGTTTACCTCAAACCTCCAACAAATGAAACAACTTTGAGGGGGCGAAGGTTCACCTGGGCGTTTTCAAAGGTTTTCGGTTTTCTCGTCAATCCCACAGCCCAAATCAAAGTCTTCGCCGTCTTACCCGTTTTGCCTAAATTCCGAGACTTGGACACAGGTTCACTGGTCCAAATTTAAGTCGCCACGCTTGGGAGAGGGGCTTGTGGAGTATCTCGAAAGGACCGCATCAGAAAACGGATCGTCAGAAACCAAAATCCCAAACCCACCGGAAAGCTGAAGGGCAGGGCCGGCCATAACCCAGAACGACCTGGGTCGAAAAGTTCTGGGTGGGCCGAGGCTCGGCAAACGTAGTGTGGACGCCCTGCGGCAAGATGGGTGACGACTTCCAAAGTGGCCCGTTGGGCTGGATGGAAAGCCGGTAGGAAGCGGTGGCGTATTAGGGGGGCCTTGTCCAGCAGTGGACCAGCGCGGTGTGATGATGATGATGATGATGTGATTTAAAAGTAAAATAAGTGATAATTGGGTTTTGCCTTTGTTGGGATTTTATGATATACATATTATTTGTCCCTAATTAAGCATACTTACTTTCTGGCAATAAGAATTTGTAACTAATTGTTTTTCAGAACATTACTAGTTTATCATCTATATTTTAATTGTTTTATATCAAAAAAAACTTTCAATTTATAATCAACTTCATAATTAAAAGAAATAAATCATCTTTCCTTACGCATTATTCAATTTTAATTTTACTCAAAATTTCAATGCCTAAATTTTTCTATTTTTGTAATTTTAGTGTTATATTATTACATAAGTATTTCAAATTTAAAAGCCTGGACCAATTAATTAACAAATTGTTTTTTATTTTTTAAAACCCAACACATAAACGTGCGTTTACAACTTTTTTTAATTTATTATTTGTAAAATTCTGAACGATTACTGGGATTATGCTGTTAAAATGTGTTCATCGACTTATGAAAGCAACCTAGTTGCTGGAAATATTAAATTGTGTTTGTCTTTTGTACTTGTGTCATGTGAATCACAATTTCTTTGAAAATAATTTCTATTCTTCAAAAAAAAATTAAGTATTTTTGAATCGTGATACAAAACATCCAACCTCTTTTCTGCTTTTATTCCAAATGTTGTTTTAAAATATTCTCTATTTAATTTTGTTAAAATTTCACTTGTTAATGTCTTTAGTATTAAAACTTGTTTAAATTTAATTATTTGATTAAAGTGATATTAAATTATTGAATACGTGAGTGAACCTAGCATTTTATATTTGTTAGGCTTATTACACTTATCTAATTTTAGTTTTTTATTTAAGCATTTGTCTAATATTCACTTGTGTATATGCGGGCTACTACGTGGGTTCTATAATATTTTTATAAGATAACTAACCTGTTTATAGATTTTTTTAGTAAACCCAAATCATTTTTTTTCAAGAAAGGGCTTTTTTCAAGCATTGAAAAAAAAAACGTTTAATAATTATTTAAAAAGTCATGAAAAGTAACTTTTTGGTGTTTATTTTAAAAATCTGAAAAGTTAATCTCATTTTTTTTTCTCTTTATATAGTATATTAAAATCTTTATTGGGTCTAAAATGGCTTCACCTCTACGTGGATAAGTAAAACCTTGAACGATAAAACGAAATGGTTTTTTCGTTTAAGTGGAATTATTTTCTCCTTCTTTAAATGGAGATATAAATAAAATGTATTTTTCATAACTTAATCTATGATTTTCCAGCAAGATCTACATCTCTTCATTAAGCAATTAATGTCGTGGTCTTTATAATCGATTTAAATAAAAATAAAATAATGACAATATAGTTGTTTTACGCAGTTACTCATCTGTTAATCATATCTTTGGTGTTATGAAAATAATAAATGCTTATGTAACACAAGATATCATTTGTAGCAAGGATAATGGGGTAGCCTTTTCTCGATTTGGCGGAAGCGTACAGAAATAAGGGTACGAGGGGTAGCACGCGTTGTAGAAGTTTCGCTTAAAGGATCGTTTCTCATTCACTATGCCTTCCATTATAACATTAAATATAAATTATTCCTGTGGATTTCTAGGTAAACCCCAGAATTAAATTGATATATTATATACTTACCAAACCCTTGAATTGTGCAAAAAGCTTAGAATAATATAATTTTGCTGACTGATTTAAACAGAAATAGCAAAAGTTATAAATAATGCAATTAAGGCAACAAATCAAAGTAACAACAACAATACGAGCAATATTAAAACGAAAGAAGAACAATTATAAAATAACTTACAAAAAATACTGACGTCAAATTCGAGCAACATATTATTGAAAAAATAACAATAGACATAATGTTGTGATGTTTTACATAATTGTTCTACTTCGATTGCACTAATTAAGTCTGGAATAGATGAATCTATGTTTTGAGAATAACGCACAATAACCATTTTACTGTAAAACATTGCAATCAGGCTAATTGAAAGCTTATTAAAAGTAATATAGTATATGTTTATATAGGAGGTTAAGATTTTTTCCACTCTATACGTATAAAACGTGTGATACATGCCATTGGATTAAATAAATAACTTAAGCTATATTAAAGATTTAAAATGCAGTAGCGGAAATTGCGTGGTAATTCCTTGCAGATAACACCGACTTATATTGCGCAAAATGATTATATATTATTTGAAGTCGGTCTTATTTTTTTTTTTGTTAAAATTTCGCTTGGGTTAAACTAAACTTAGGTCGTAGGTTTAAAGGACCGAGCGCCGTATAAGCGGATAGTGAAATATTTTTGTTCAGCACCTCTTAAATTTCAATTTTTTTTCGAATCAGACTATAAAACCAAAGGGCCAAATCGTCTTTCCTTCAAAATAAACGAAGATTAAGAAAAAATAAAAATAGGAAATAACATTTTTTTTTAAAGTGATAAGAGGCAGGACTTTTACCCGTGGGAGTGATAATTACATTTCAATCTGTGGCCCTCTGGACGGGCCTCTTAATGACCTACTCATTGTAGGACCGAATCCTACCACGGAATGGGTTTTTGGTAGGTAACCGACTTTTACATGCTCATCGCCATGGATAATCTTATTTAAAAATTGGTAATCCTCATTATCCCAAACGGAAAACAACTATTTTAAAAATTATCTTTATGACTCGTTTTAAAAAGGGAATAAACTAGGCGGGAGGCGGTATGATACCTGTTCTGGCAAACTCGGCAAACACGGCACAAATCCCCTACCATCAAAAAAGATTCATGTTTCATTGCCCTTTAAACAAAAGAAGTTATTTAATATTGGTTTGATAAAATACCCAAAATAACCACCGTCCCTTTAAAGTGTTTTATTTTTGTTTTACTCAATTTTGAATTTGATTTGACTAAACTATCGTCAAAATTTTTTGTACGAGGTCCACGTGTTTTACGATATATAGATCCTAGTTATAAAAAAATAATTATTTTAAAAAAGAACTAAATGAAAAAAAGGGTCAAAACTCCATAAAAACTTGAATATACTATAATAGAATCAAACATTTTTCATCAAAGTCATCTTTTTTTGGAATGAATCATTAAAACAGTTAAACCCATTTTTATTGAAAGGTTCAATGTCTTTGAATGAAAACCAAAAAAAAGATGAATGTTTTCTTTTGGTCTTCAAAGCTTTTCCTAACATTAATGGCCCTTTTGGTTTTTGCAAGCGAATGGTTCCCCTTATAACCTGTGACTTGTAACATTTTAAAGACGATGACTTTAAATTTAAGAGGCCATACACTTTGGAAACAATGTCAAAAAAGAATTGAGAATAACGGCTGGTACTGTAAAATATCTTTAACAATCGAAATGGAAATGAAAAATTAAAGCTCACAAATCTTAAATTTACTCTCAAAATTTAGGTCTCTTTTACGATAACTTTTTAATTGTGGTATTTTTTGCCTTCATAGCCTTGTGGTAAGGGGTTTTTCTTTAAAACTGAATTCTAATTTGCGGGGACTAATCATTTTTATTTTGTTTCCTTGTTTATTAGAAAGGGGGATCACCCAATGTCTGAAAAATTATAATCCAAAAAGAAGAACATTAAAAAGTTGGTCCCCCATTGGAACATCGTGGTGGGATAAGGTTCAAACTCCCAATGGAGACGGCGTTCATTAGGACCTATGTCCATGTATTAGGAGACCTATGTCCAGCAAAGGATGAAAATTAAAAGAAAAAAGTATTTTTAACTATTTTTTGTCTTTTAGAAAATTATAATTGTTCCGATTTGAAATTAAGAAATAAAAAATTATATCACCATAAAAGGTGGGGTTATACTTCCCTTTACAATATCCCAAAATTTTAACCATGGAAAAAAAAGAAATGAAACATTATACATAATAGTCAACATCTTTTTTGTTTGTCAACAATTTATGTCGAAACAGAAACATAACTAAAGATAACTAACAGATAACCAAAATTAATGCAAGTTTCAATTAAAACCAATCAGGTATCCATCCATACTCTTTATATTCTTACAACTAACGACGTTGGAGGCTTTAATTGCCTTCTTTTAAGAGGTTCGTTGTTCTTAACTGCCTCTTAGCCTTTTTATGCCCATAAAATAAAAACGTCATGGGTTTGAATCCTGCGGACTTTTCTTCCCTTATTTGTGGTTGGTTTGCGCAATGCGGGCTGATCAATTGTTTTCCTGTTTACCAAAATGATCCATGCCTCAGACGGGCAAGTATAAAGTGATTGATTTATTGTTGATGGATCGGCCCCGTGTCGAAATCGGCTCGAATCATTTTTTATTGTTTCCGTCAAACGACAGCCTCCTCTAAAATTGTTATGATAAACATTTTTCTTGTTATCAAATAAATAAAAAATTCAATATTCCTAGTTAACACACCATAATAAACTTTTTTTATAATAATTAAAATTTTAAACAGCATTATCGTTTGAACAATGTTTACTCGCTCAGAAGTCTCTAAATCCACGGACGTAATTTTTTTTTTTAATTTCTCAGGCGTTTTTTGGGTCAAAACCTCATTTAAACCTCAATTAAGCAATGTTCAAATATATAAATTTTAACATCCTCCTTTTTTTCCTCCCATTTTATTTTTGTGTTTATAAATTTTATTAAAAAAAGGTAAATATATAAAGTATTGTTTAATTTATTAAAAGTAAACTATATAATGTTAACTGGCTATACTCGGAATTGTGTTTAGCTAATTTAGTCGAAGGACCCCGAAATTTGTAATCCTCAAAACCTGGTCACCGATATAACGGTTGCTGCTGGGTTAATCGAACGACAACCCCGGGTCGGAAAATTCTGAGTGGAGACCGGTAAGAAATAAACGTAGTAGGACGCCCCCGGCAGATGGGTGAGACTTTTGCCGTGGCCGGGGGGCTGGATGAAAAATAAATCGGGGTGGGTGCATTGGGAGGCCTTTATTCCAGCAGTGGATGACGGCTGATGATGATGGTTATGATGGGTAAAGCATTCGAGTATTGGGAAACAATTCATAATAAACAATGAAAAAGATTTTTTCAAAGAAAAAAAGGGTTTGCATTTCTTTTAAAAAAAATTCTTGTGAAATAAGTTAATATTTTATTAAACCCTCATAGATTTGATGTTATGAGAATTCAAATTTTTGTAACTTCTTGAAAATTAATTGATGCACTGGGGTTCTAAAGATATTTTAACATTTTTACCCAAAAAAGTTCAAATAATAAATATAAAGTGTTAAAAACACTATCTTTCCATGGTTTGATGGATCCAATCAATGATAAACATGTCCTGCGTACGATAAACGTGTCTGAAGGTGGGGAACTCCTTTTTTTCCTGAACAGGGTATCAGAAAATTTTGAATATCCTCTCTCTGATCCTAGCAATTTAAAAATACTTTTTTTCTTAATATCAATACGGTATATTTTCTTTAACAATGTTATGTTGATTATTGCTAAGCAATTCGTAAAAAGTAGCGCTTTAAAGAAAGAAGTAAAATGCATTTAGATCATTTTAATTCATTGTTATTAAATTTGTAGATAAAGGACAGAACCAACTACACATTATTCAAAGTTTTTGGAAAGGGTAGTCATGATAACTTTACAGTCTCTGTTTTGGTGCATGCGTGCTGTCGTGTGCGTGGGTTAGCGTGTTCCTGCGTGCTGGTAGGATGATCGTGGTCTGGTTTTTAACGTAAAATTTTTTTTTCCAGCTTTTAAAGTATTAAATTGTTAACAAAATCAATTTAAATAAATAATTGACACAAAATAATCCCAACTGTGTGCTTGATTAAATAATAAATAAAAATAACCTCAATCAAAAAGCTCTAATGGTGACATTTAAAAACCAAAATGCAAACAAATGTTTTTTTTTAAACTTGGCGTCTATGAATTCAAATTAAAGGGCTTGAATTTCATTTTATACTTTGTTCCAAAGGAAAATCCGACTATAAAAATAAGACCAATGAAAAGTAAAAATTAGGGCCAAATGGTAAGTTTTACCCCTTTTGGTATTTACCACATAAACAAGGCCAAGTGTTTGCCAAATAATATTCAGAACAATTCATAAGTACGACTTTTGTTCTACTTCTATAACTCCCTACGTAAAAGTTGTATTAACCTTTTTGTAAAATGTAAAAAGCTGCTTAATATAGTCATGGTAATTTAAAAGAGATTACTGTATACATTAACTGCATTTGCTTGAGAAACCGGAGGTCGTGGGTTCGAATCCTGTGGGGACGCAACGAATTTTCATGATGATGATGATGGCTAGATAAAGGCTTTATGTATAATACATTTACAGGGGTTAAATTTCTTTTTAAAGCCTTTTGTCCCTTTGGCTTTGGCAAACTTTAATTATTTATAACTTGTTTTTTTTGCGGTCAAAACAGCATGAATGATGAAATTGAATTATAGAGGGCTTATGCAAGCGCAACTTTTATCTGATATTGTATCATTTAAAACAAATAAATCAACCAGTTTCATCTACAGTTCCATTTTTGAGGTAGATTTTAAATAAAATTATTATGACGTTCAATTAAACGCCATTTTTGCTTTCAACGTAATGGCGATTACATAACATGATAATGATTTTATTATTGTTTCACAATTTACCTATAAAGTAAAATCAGGGTATAAAAATCACCTAAAAACTTTTAAAAATCGCAAAAAAAAATTTTGAATAATGAACTCGATAGGTTTCGTGTGCAATCGTTGAAACCATTCAATGCTTTAAAAAAGTTAAAAACATATGATATGTAGATTATATACTAAATTTCAATCCGATTAATGGGAAAAAGACATCGCCTACAGTTGACTTCTCCATAACCACTCAAGGCTTTATCGGTTTATAAACGCTTCATAATGAAAATTATAAATGAATGAATCTTAAGTCATTTTTATAAAACTATTCGAGGAAAAAATATATAACAAATATGTTTTATAAATTTTTCTTTGCCGAATATAAAATTATAATAATAGTGTTCAAAAGCGAATTTAAAAATGTAAAAAAACGATAAATCCCGTAAAGTCTTTTTATTTAATAATTTTCAAATGTTTTTTTTGAAATTATTAATAACAGATGTTATTTTTTATTTATCTTTTTGTTCTTTTTGTTTCCGTTTTCATGTGAGTTCTATCCTATGGACTTAAATTTTTTTCTATTATTTTAATGAACATCACTTCCATTTGTCCTTAATATTGCGATATATACATATATATTAAGTGAAAAATATATTTATTTTACATATTTCAATATTTCCTTCCAAAAAATTGATTTAGAGGCTCAAATTAAATTAAAATTTTATTCAATATAAATTAAACACTGCTTTGATTTCAAGGACGCCCACCGGTTCGAAGGGCCCCCTCCTGGGGAAAAGAACCGAAAGAAACTCAACCCTATTTTTATCTTTTAAAAATAATCAAATATTATATATAGGTTTATTTTAATTTCTGGAAAACGGGATTCTTTGGGGCCCAGGTTATAAACCGCTCAATAAGGGTTTTGGATAAAAGATCATTAATCCGGCACTTCCACGGAGAATGCCAAGACAAACACTGGAAATTTAAATATCAACCCAAAAATTTTTTTAGTAATTGGTTATTCACGTCTTAATGTCTGTTTTCTTGACAGCATATTTCAGAGATGAGTTTATTTGGCTTTTTAAAATACCCCAACTGGTATCATTTTTTCCCAGACACCGGGTTGATCAACAACTCATCTCCTTCCTTATCTATAAAACCTCCCCCTCGGTCTTACATTTGGAATAAATTTTAATAAGTTTCTTTTGATTTAGTACAAATTATTGACACTAAACCACTCTAGATTAGGATAAAAGATTAAGGATATAAAACGTCGGGTACAATTTTAAATAATTTTGAAGTAATTTAACTCAATAAAATCCGTGAAGTTGTATTATTTATCATTTTTAAAACAATTTAAAAAGAAATAAGGCACGAATGTAAACTTCATGGTTTTTTGATTAAGAAAACGTTATCTCTCTCCTTTCCCAAATAGGTTGAGGAAATTGCTCATCACATTTGTTTAGGGTGAAGTGGATAAATATTGTTAATCTTGATTCCACAAAGAGCGTTTTTTGTTATTTTATGTGGAAGATCTTTTTTGATACTTCGTATATCTTAACACTGTCATTGAAATGATGTATTAGAATAATCCAGTTAATTTCTGTTCGTAACTTACATTTTATAATAATTTTAATTTATTTATTTCCTTTTATTTTATTGTTTTATGCTTTAAGATGCTAAGAGTTAGGTTTGCATACCATATACTTTTTAAATTCCATATTTAAGCTTTAAAGAAACTACAATTTAAATTAATACAAAACTATACTAACTATATTCTCTCTTTTTTTTACCTTGTTTTATTGCTTTGGTTTTAAGACAAAAATTGTAACTACTATGCATATGCAACCAAAAAAAAACTCATTGATAATCACAAACAAAACAAGAATGTTGTTCAATTTATTGAAATTAAATTAATAAATCTTGTATGTTAGTAAAATTTTTTTCTTTTGGTAACAGGGTTGAACAGGTTTTGGGGCTTTATACATGATAAAAATAAAAAGACTAAAAATTATTATAATTTTCTTTACAATTTAAGTTGTGAATTGAAATGAAGAAGACAAAGTTTAAGGAGGACATTAAAGAAATTTGGTAAAAAACAAAATTATTATTATAGAATCAATTGTGGTCTTCTGAATTTTGTATTTGTATAAAATTGTTCGATGTTTCATATAATACATCATTTATTCCTTATTATTGATAAAAAACAAAAATCACAATGTTTGTCCTCTTTGACCATGCTTTGACGAAACTAAAATTAGACGATTAGGGCTTCATATGTACTTTGATGATTAATGTGTTTCTTATTATTATTAAAGGAAAGCCGTGTTAGTTATGTATAACTGGCAGTAAAATCAAACATCATCATCACATGTTGTTCTCTGGAATGGGGCCCCTCTGATGCACCTCTTTCCATAAGGGTTTTGGACCGTTCCCACCTTAAGCTTTGGTTGGTGGATGGACCGACTTTTACCCATCCACCCGGATCTTCCTTTTTCAGACAATCGCGACCAAATTTAAAACCCTGAAACAGCATTGTTTGTGGGTCCCCTTTGTTTGACTTCTCGACCTCTGGTTTCAAAAGCCACGCCCCTTACCACTGGGCTCGAAAGCTGTTCAGATATTTTTAGAATTTGAATTCAATGACTGATTATTTTAATCAAACAATTATAATTTTTAATTTTCTTTATTTCTTTAATATTTTAATCGTTAATTTCAAATGTGGAAACAACAGAAAGTTCGGCGTCCCAACGTAAAAAAGATTACAAAATAAAAGAATACTCAAAAATCTAACAAGAACGAAAAATTGGTAACCTTTATAAAAGTCTTACTTTTTATTAGGTTAAAAAAAATCGTTCTCGTTTAATATAAAAATTGTCCCCGGCATTTCTATGTCCCTAACACCCGAAAATTATTTAAATAATCTTCCATTCCCCCTTTACCGGGAAATACACCTTCAGTTTTTAAAACAAAAAAAAATACAATGAGCGCCACAGTGGCAAATTTTAAATTGCAAATATTTAACAAACAAAGAAAAATCAAAACCAAAATTTGGAGAATAAAAAATTTAAAAATTTTTTAAAAAACCTTTCCCCAAAAAAAAGAAAAAACTTTTTTTAAGGGAAAAAAAAGGTTTGGAACGGGGAAAAAAAAAACAAAGAATTTTTTTTAAAAAAATGTTAAAGCAAGGGGAAAAAAACTTTTTTTAAAAAAAAAAAAAAGGAGGCCCAAAATTTTTTTAAAAAAAAGAAAAATTAATTATTTAAAAAACGGAAATTTAAATTGTAAACCCAAAATAAAAAACCCAAATATAAATAAAATTAAAAATAAAAACTTAAAAAAGGGAAAAAAAGTAAAACCCAAAAAAATTAAAAACCGAAAGAAAAAAAATTAAATTCAAAACATAATTAAAAAAAAAAACCCAAATTTAAAAAAAAAAAAGAAAAAACCTTT
Source organism: Lamproptera curius (assembly GCA_029286875.1). Classification (NCBI taxonomy): domain Eukaryota; kingdom Metazoa; phylum Arthropoda; class Insecta; order Lepidoptera; family Papilionidae; genus Lamproptera; species Lamproptera curius. Next base: position 46,106 of record JAGSMT010000212.1, read on the forward strand.
AAAGAAAAGAAAACCCGAAAAAAAAAAAAAACTACCAAAAACAAAAAAATTAAAAAGTAAAAACCCAAAAGGAAAAAAACAAAACATAAAAAAAATTAAAAACCCTTTTTAAAAACAAAAAAAAAAAAATTTAAAAAAAAGTTAAAAGGGAAAAGAAAAAAATTTTGAAGGGGAATTAAAAAATTAAAACCCAAAACCCGGAAAAAAAAAATTTTTTAAAAACCAACAAAAAATTTTTAAATTAAACCCAAATCTTGAAAGGAAAAATTTTAAAAAAATAAAAAAGGCCCCAAAACCCTTCAAAAAATTTAATTTTAAAAAATTTATGTAAAAAAACCCAACCGGGTTCAAAAAAGAATCAAATTTAAAACTTAAATTTTTTAAAGCAATATAGAATATTGCTAATAAAATATGTCTTTCACTCCACAATTTATATAAAAAGCGTTAGATATTTCATGTTAATAAAACATTTAAGAATTGACTTTTAAAACATTTTTATCAACAGTAAGACTTAAGTTGACTTATTTATACAGTTTACAAATAAATTTATCTTTTATGTAATCTATATATAATATTTTATGGGAGATAGAATTAAAAAGAAAAGTTATCTCGAAATATTTCAATGATTTTAATAATTCAGCCAAGAATGGAAAATGGCGTACCCAATCTTAGTTTTAAATACAATTATACAAATACATTAAAATAAAATACATAAGAACATAGATCTCATCTTCGATCCCCAATTACTTCTAAAAATACTATTAATTACCCAATTGCTATTAATAAGTAATAGCACTCATCACTATTGTACAGATAGAGCTGTCTCTTCTTATATGAATAAAATCTTGCATAGTATTTGTTACAATACAAGTTCACTCTACTTACACTTAATATTTCAAACTCGTAAATATAGGCTAGAAGCCCGTATATTGAACAATGGCACCATTCTGTCGCATCTAAATATAGGCGGAGCTTGTAATACATCTCTCACTGTATCTATAGTAAAAGCAAAATGTAATCTATGTAGATCTAGATAGAGAAAAAAAGAGTTAAAAATAAGTACTAACGATCTTCACTAGACCTAGAAAATTTGAGTGAGAGTTTATCTAGTTTAACTGTATGTGTAGCACAGACGCTTGTACTCCTATAAAATTTTAAAGCTTTGGCCCTACGCCAAAAGCGTGACCCTAAAATGTGATATTTTATGGGAACTTGGATACCTCCTCTTAAGAAATAATAAACAAAGTTACATGAGTGTTCGATAAACATGTACATAAATGGTTTCAATCGAAAATATTTATATAATGTTTGAAGAAAAAAAATATTTATTATTGCAACATTACACAAGTGTTATAGATTATTTATTAATTTAAGATAAAAAATATTTATTTTTAGTATACATTTGAAAGTGAAAAGTCGGAGAGCTTATCATCGAGGGTTGTAAGTCTACATAAACCTTTAAATGTGCGACTGTGTGTAATTATCAATATATCACGAGGCAGTCAGCATGTTACACATTGGCTGCCTAGTTGCTCAGTACTAGTTTAACAGGAAACTATTAATTTTAAATTTACAAGGTTACTTAGGAAGGTAACAGTTAGTTTAGTAAGGTAACACTAAGTTACTTACTATTAACAGTTAGTTTATTCATAGTATTTGAATGTTATTTACAAGTTAACTAGAATAATGTAAATACTAATTAACATAAAAGTGTTTATAACTTAATCATATCATTCATTAAATAAGGAATCTCCGCGTTGACAAAAACATACTTATTGTCTAAAGCTTTCCTACTTAGTAAACACTATAATAAGAAACAAACTTAATTCTTAAGGTTGTGCTATATCAGGGAAACTATAAATGTATAATAGTATCCCAGTTTCTGCTTAGAAACTTTATTTTTAATATTAACCCTTTCATGATTACGCAATTGCTAAGACCTACCTACTCCTACGGTGACGTAAAGCACAACTTTATCTGGAATATTAATGCAAAATGTACTCGAAACTGAAAATCCTTGCAACATTCATGAACAAGAAGTTGTTGAGGCTGCTGTAACCAAAATTTATCATATTAACGGTCGATAGTTTCGCGCAGCAAGGGCTATCGGGAATGTGGCCTTGTTTAAATTTACTCTGAAACATAAAGTTTCAATTCGCTTTGAATTGTTAAGTTGTGGTGAGAATTTTAAATCTTGTTAAATGAATATCGTATATATGTACCTAAAACAATATTTACATTTAAATATAAAAATCATAATAGTTACTAATAATAAAAATATTTAGTTAATCGTTTTAATTGCTAAATAAAAATATTAAACATTCTCTATAGTAAACATATAACGTTAAAAACAAATTTAATTTCATAACTTTTAAATATACCTACTGAAATAACATAGTTTAAAATGTTAAATGTATTTACGAAATACTCTACAAAAAAGCTAGCCGGAGGGTTACGTCATGGTTTTGCATCTAATTTATGGTGAAATCTGAAGTTAAACATATCATAATAAGTCATTTATAAAAATATGGAAAGAAATAACAAGGTGGACGGTATTAATATATTAATAAATAATATGTAGACTAAATTACAGTCATCATCAGCCTGTGTTAGTCCACTGCTGGATTATGCTATATGCTATGTATTATGCTAGTGAATACATAATACATCCATCTTGCAACTTAAAAAAAAAAACTACAATTTTATTCAATTATTATAAAAAGTTATTGAATGAGTAGTCTTATTTTATTTGGCTATATTAAATTAAAATGCTATAATTTTCGTTGCTAATAGTTAGTTGGTAGTTGTCAATAACAGTACATGCATTTTATTTTTGGCTAGTAAGAACTTCAATCAAAGTTTTTATAGCATAATACCTTTATTAGAAATTAAGTTGTATAAAATATCATTTTATTCCAATCATTGTAAGTTTATAATTTAAGATCATTTCTTATTAAATAATATCCTTAAATACAGCATTTGGCCCCCACGTTCCATTTATCTTTCTCTATTGTCCCGAAATGAAGATTGATGAGCTCCTTTGATCGCAGACAACGATGTTAGCACTAACAATAAGGACATTTTGTCCTGGTCAGCTAATATAGTGGACAGTACAAAATATTTGTGCAAAAAAGAATACAATAGCCACCATTTCTAAGACCCTTTAGGCGATAGCACAAAATGTATTATGTATAGTGATGATATAATCCGCTACGCGCTCAAAAGGCTTACTGCCTGACCTCACATATGTTTCAACTTGCAACTCCTTTTGACTTTATTATAATTATATATGTCGGCGCAAGTAGTTCAAACTATTAACTTTATAGTTAAATGGTTTACCTTGCTAAGATTTAATTATTGTTATTAGTCGGTATTAGGATATCAATGTTATAGACAATCGGTTCCTAAGTGTTGTATCGAGTTTAAATAATTTCATCTATTTATTTGCGATTACCCTCTAAAACTGTTAAAACGTGAGATATCAAAAGTGTTAAATATTGTGATGTTTAGACATTGTGAATACCTTTCTAAATTCATTTAAAGAATTAACAAATAAATTACTACTTAAAACTATTTAAACAAAACTCGATGCAACACATGATATTGATTGATTGATTAAACACTGTAATAAAATAATGTTATTTAAGTATTAGTTTTAAACATTTATTTACGGAATTATCTGAGTAAGTTTAACAAGAATAGATGTTTGTTGAAACCATTAATAATAGTAAATATGAAAGTGTTATGACTTCAAAAACACCGCCACTTTTATATAAAAAGGGCTGGATTTATTGTGAAATCACATTGTGTTGTGAGCTGTTGCGAAGCAGGTTATTCTGTGAGTACCCTCTAATTCCTCATTACTATAGAACTGTGATAAGTGTTTAATTATAATAATTTAAAGTGTTAGTCTATTTGTTTTATTATAGAATTCATTATAAGTTGTTTAGTTTCGTTGATTGCCGATGAGTGACCCTGTTAAAGAGATAAGTGACGTCAGCCCGGCTGGCGTCACTGTTTCTAAAAATCCCATTGGACCAGATGCCTCGTTATATATGTACTAAAGGCTTTTCATTTTAGGCCTTTTTTATCTATACCAAATCGTACTCGTACCGCTATCGAACAAAAGAATATTTTTCTTTGTTCCAAAATAACCTTTTATCTGAAAGCAGATAGGGAAAAAGTAATTAGATCGCTTGATAGTCTAGTATATAAGTAATGTATTTTATAAAGAACTACGATCAAGTATTTAATTATTTTTATTCTTGATGTAGTTTTGTGTAACAAAATTATGTGATATAGTTACCTAATTTTGTCCGTAACATGATGACAACCGATTTTTATAAACTCGTCCATAGCATAAGTGATCTTGTTTTCCATAAGTTAATAAGTTAATCGGCCTGCATAATCCTGATAAACAAGAACATAAGTATATAATTACTTACAATAATTCGTAAATAGTTATTATTTATTTTTGCCAGAATTACGAAAAGACAATGTAAGCAAAATTTTGTACTCATCAATACATACACTAACATCGTTATAATTTATTATTATCAATATATTATATTAAGTAAAAATAAAATTTTAATTATTACACTGTATAATCATATTTATTTATTTATTAACACTTTATGTGCAAAAGCAGTACAATGGCGGCGATGCCATGCCAAAGGCATTCTCTACCTGTCAACCATTGGATGGTTAAGAGAAAGTTGAGTAGCTGCTTCTATAAAAAAAGATGTTTATGCTAAAATCTAATTTCTAAGTATATTTACAACAGTGTCTTAGTATAATTACACATATTACAATACCATATGATCTATTTAAGACATTAGCCAACTGCGCGCGAGTCATTATAATGCACAAAGTACACAAATGCACTTCTTATTCGACGGATAACCGACACGACCGGCCGGCGGAGGACCGACTTTTTACGTCTTTGCCCTTTAACGCATGGATCATCTTACTTTACAGGTGATCGGGTAATCAGTCCGCATTACCTTAATCAACTAGGCAACAAAATAGAAAAGTAGTTGAGTCCCCGCAGGATTTGAATCCACGACCTCCGGTATAGTGCAAGTCCCTACCACTAGGCTACGGAGACAGTTAGTATATACACACGTATTGACTAATATACATGGTGTATGTAATAAAAATGTAGCAACAAATATTTCGTTACGTCATATTTACCCTCTGGACTGAGACTATTTTCCAACCCACAAAATTATTCCAGTAATTAGCTTTAAATTAATTAATTCTTTATCAGGTGGTTGGATTTCTACTACGAGACAGGCATGTTGGTCTTTAATTAAAAATTTGGTATATATTTTGTTCAGTAAGAGGTAACTTGCCAGTTAAGGCTATGAAATGACTATCTTTATTACCTTAAGAGAAAGATTTATACCCTAGGGAGTGAGTTAACATTAGTTTTCATCGAAAGTTTGGGTAATTTTGACGTATTTACCGTTTTTCGTCGGTTCCTTTAGAAATCACGAGCTGAAACAAAACTTACGAACAACATGACATGATTGTTTTGTACATATATTATTGTAACGTAGCCCTTGTTTTACATTCAGCTCGGCCTCAAAATGTTTCTTTTCAGATCAACTATGTTTTTTAATAAAATTCTCTCATGTCTCTATAACGTTAATTATTACGAAAGCCGGTGTTACAAATACTTAGTCGGTGTTACCATAATTATTTTTTTAATGACATGTGACTATAGCAGTCTATGTAAGGTCATTTAAAACACATTCGTAGTTTTTTGTTATAAATCATTGACTTATACTTACTCAAATAATAATAATAAACACGACGCGAACTAATAAATGGATTTTAAACTAACTTCTTATTGTATACATTTTTATTTCATGTTTTAAGAACGATAATATTATATTTTAAAGTAGTTTAAACTATTGTACACATGACGATAACGATAGTCTCCGTGGATAAGTAATATTACAGTGGATAAATAGATATGCGTTATCTTTTTTATCAGGTGAATTAGGTAGGATGCGACGATTGACACGTAAAGAGTCAAAATTCGTTACCCATTGTGACAGTCATATAAAAAGTAAACTTGATTGCAGATGTCACTTTGGATGGTGCAAGTTAAATACACGATACTGTGATAATAAATATTCAGGCGAATCTATATACATTAGAAAGATAACTAGAGAAATTGTCTAGGATATATAAAACTGTACACCACGGTATACTGGAATTTTATTACTTTTATTATTATTATTTTTACGTAGCAATGCTAGAATCAAGAAGCATGATATGTTCTATTTGTATTTCTAGATTATGACTGCGTGCCTAATAGTAAGGATTTGTGTTTTATAAACCGGAGGTGACAGGTTCGAAAGACAAATACAATAGAAAGAGCATTTATTATTGTTACGGCGGCATTTTGATGTTTTTTTTTGTAAGAATGTTAGGTCTTTGCTTCAAAAACTTCACCTAGTTTAACTTGGGAATAATAAAATACTGTGTTATGTATAGATGAAAGTTATTGAAGCATGCAGAAAAAAATTAGTTTGAGTCAAAGGGATAGAAAACATAAAAAAACCATGAAAAACATAAATATACATAAGAAGCGTTCAAGTCTCCAAGAATTATTGATGCAATTGTTTTTAAAAAAAATTATAGTCAATCTAAAAGAATATGTAATATTATACTCTTTTGTGTACTTTCAACAACATACAATAAAAAACTTAAGAACGTTCTCAAACACTTTTACCTTTTAAAAAAGACACGTTTATACAGCGATTATGCTGAAGCGCCAAAGTTACTAAGGTACTTAAATGAGGAAGCAGCGATAACGGTGAAAGTAAGTCTTTAAACGAGACCACTTTGACAAAATGTGCTGTCCTAATAGGATTCTGAATTTCTCTATTCACCTTAAGCGATTGTCTTAAAAAGTTTAAATTAAAACTTATGAGATTTATCAAATAAAATAAATGCGGTTAAAATTAATACCAATATTGTAATTAGTTTTAATCGCATTACATAACTTTTTACTAGACTTACGTTGGTGTACATTTTCCCGAGCTCTACTTGTTTGTTTGCTAATATCTGTATACACAATATGTCTCTGGAAGAAAGGAAAGTTTGAATATCTCGGAAGATTAAGACGTTGGCTAACTAATATAAATTGTGTATAATAAGCAATTAAATATCTATCCATTCATTTGGGTTGCTTTCGCCAAGGAGTCTGAACTGAAGTGTGAGGGCAGTTCCCGTTAAAAAGCGAGTTTGGAGCATTGTTTATAGCCATTTCCAGGTCTGCGGCGGTAAGTAGGTTGATAGGCTGAAGCTGAAGAAGGCGAATCTTAATTTAGAATTAGGTGAGATTAAAACGTTTGGTGAAATATTTGTTATTGTTTCACCGTTTCGTGTAAATCATAAATGTTATCTTTATTGCATCTTTTATCACCGGGCAAGATAGATCGAATATCTATACGCCATACTATAAAAACCTCCACGGTTGAAAAAAATAAAACAATTTTGAATAAAAAAATAAAAATGCTTGAGGATTTCCGATGAACTCCTAATAATTATTTGGACAAAAACATATATAAAAAATATTACCAATACTGAGACATTAAAAATAATTTTAAGGAAACAGAATATTACCATTTTGCGCAATACAAGCGTGTGACAACGCCTGAGACCAATACCAAATTAACATAATAATTCATATATTGTAATATTACGAATTCTTCATTAACGATAATAATCTTTGCAAAAATTTTAACTATTACAACAAAGACAACGTTCAAAACATAGTTTGTAAAATTATTATATCGAATTTGTTAACATAATCTTATTTCTCAATTATTGCATAGTTACTTGGTAGGTTTGTAATTTTTTCGCACCAACTGACGAAAAAAATTCGTGGCATTTTTGTAGATGGGTGTCAATGTCAGTTTAGATGGAAAAAACGCCACAAAGACGAATGCTTTTTTCAATCTCCCTAGCTGCTTCCGAGGTGCCTTACTATTAATGGCCCTTCTTGGTGTTTGCAAACGAAAGGGTTTACGTAACCCTTTCGTTTAGTGACTTGTAACATTTTACAAGATGACGCATGTTTTGCTGATGTTTTTACAGACAATATGGGCAAAATTCTAAAACATTTAAAATATTTTTATAATTTCACTGGCATCGTACGAAAGAAAAAAACTTTTAAAAAATTAATAAATTGTAATGAACCTTGATAAAAACCATGACTTATTTTTTTTATTGCCTACGCAGGCAGACGAGCACTCGGGCCACCTGATGGGAAGTGGTCATCGACGCGCATAGACATCAGCAATATTAGTGGTATCATCAACGCGCTGCCTACCGTGAGACATAGGGTGTTAACTCTTACCCAGTAAATACGCTGGCTACGGTGCCCTTTAAACCTGAACACAGTAGTTTACACTATTGCCATGTGGCAGTAATAGCCACCGCGGTGGTACCAACCCAGACGGTCTCCTGTAAAAAGGGGACCTACCACCAGTGACTTATGTCCATTTTAGGTTATTTCGACCTCTTATGAAAGTAAATTTACCATCAATTTGGTGATAATTTATCCAGATTAGAATAGAAAAATTAGATCAGAATAGAATAGTAAAAATAAATAGAGTATATAGTTAATATACATTACTTTAATGAATTCTGAAAAAATGCTTCATAGACTGCGCAATTAAATTTTAGTCCTGATATAAATATAGCTTTATAATACCCAAATATTTTTAGAGGCAAGATTAAAAATTCAGCGGACATCTAGTTGGCTATTCTAACGTGAAATTAAATGTTTCTTGAGAAAATGTGGTCATCATAAATTTGAAATGAACTGTGGGAAAACTGCGAAAAAAAGCGGAGAATATTAGAATGCGACGAATATCGATTTCTTTCCTACGATAACGAAAAGCCTGCTACTGTGACTTCATGACAAATATGCATATCTTGCAATTTTCATGTTATTATGTCGGAAGCAGATCACTTGCTACATTAATCTGGACAATTGCTAATTTATTTCATAAAATTAAGTACATCATCATCGGCTTGTGTTAGTCCACTGCTGGATATAGGCCTGCCCTAATACACTCCTATCTATTAGGGGGTTTGGACCGCACCCCACCACGCCGGTTCAATGCGAGTTGGTGGGTCGACTGACTTTTTACATGCCCATCTGACGCATGGATCATCTTACTTTTCAGACAATTTGATGATCGGCACAAATCGCCCAACTAACCAACTAGGAAACAACAATGAAAGTTTGTTGCGTCCCCGCAGGATTCGAACCCAAAATTAAGTACTGTTAGTCAAGTCACTACAAGGCCACGTCTTGAAAAGGCACTATGCTTAAGGATAGGAAATAAGTTACCTTAAGCAGCTACCAAGTTATCCAGTTATGGAAAATAACTACTGAAAGAAATATACAAACCAATTAATCTCGTAGAGCCCAATTGCGATATGCAATATGCGATCCCTAAATATTTATTAAAAAGTGGGAAAAAAATTTATAAGAAAAAATTAGTCTATTAAAGTATCAGATTAATTACAAGTGTAATCTATATGATATCAATAACTTTGATTTCAATATTTAGATATAAAGTAACTTAGTTTTTGCAAAATATAAAAAAGCGAGTCAAACCTGCAGATAATCTAATGCTAGCGTGGGGAGGAGTTTTATTGCCTCAAGCACATTACTGCCCTTGTTCGTTACTACACCAACGTAAGTATTTTTCCCACTACGTTCAATGAGTGGCCATACTATTTGTTCTTCTTCTATTCGGTCTTTTCTCATAAATCGAGACTTGCCAACTAAAAATAAAAACAAGCATTCGTTCTGTTGTTAAGTTGGTGACAATATTGAAATTACAAAAAAGATTTGAAAGACAAAAAGAAAATAACAAAATTGCAGTACTTGGTCAGTTTCTTTTTGTCTTAAGACATATTTTAAACTTTTTTTTAGGTGGAAATTGAAAGTGAATTTTGGCAAATTTTCTTAATTTCTGAGATATCTATTAAACCACTTACTACAAAATACAAAAAAATAGAACCGAATGACAGCTAACAGCTATAATTTAAAGAAAGAAAGAACAAAATCGAACCACTTGGAGCGGAGCAACGAGGTAACATATACAGAAGACAATTTATTATGCTGAGCGACTGGTATATTTTTAACAACATGTGAAACTTTAACAAAGACAAATGAAATTATAACAAAACAATATAAACGACTTCATACAGTATATAACCATTTTGCTGCATTTAAGGTATTCATTAAGTCAAACTGCGGCCATGACTCGTTGTATGTACATAGAATGATTTTTTTAAATGCATTAACTTTTATCTCAATTTAAATTGTATTAATAATATATTTTTTTTATTACAGATAATACGTAAAAAATATTATTTGTAATTATATTTCAGAAATATTGAAACAGATATAGAATAAATGAAACCTGTATATTTTTCTTTTAAAATTTGCAAAAATAATTTTTATATACGTGAAAAGGAGTGAAAAGGTGAAAAAACTAAATTAACATCATAATATCGTACTACGAGGAAATTGCGACTCGATATTTTCAAAGCGTCATCATTGCGATTGATTGACATGTTTATGAATAAAATGAGATTTTGATAGCATTCGGTATTACTATATTTTGACGGATAAATATTTAACTTTTGAAATTTTCTTTTTCGTGTGGATAGATGTACGAAAATTTTATGCTTATCTGGTCCCAAATTTTTATCTGGATAACATTAACAATAACCTTCCTTAGTTCATATGTACATATGTATATTTTTATAAGAGTCCCCTTTTACAGGGAGCCGTCTGGGGCGGTTTTATTGTGGTGCTATTTCTACCGCAAAGCGGTAGCGTAAAGGCGTCACCGTACTCCAGTAAAAAGGGCACTAGGCGGTGTGCTTATGCTAATTCAAACACTGTTGCCCACCGCAGAAACAGTCACTCATAATGATTCGATTGGTTTCCCAAGACCACATATGGGTTTCCTAAACCGTATGTATCCTCTGTATTTAACAAACACAAAATAAGCTTCATATGAAAAAGATTTTTGTCGCAAAATTGACTATCTCCGCAGGGCGTCATCATCATCATCAGCCTATGTTAGTCTACAGCTGAACTTAGGCCTCCCCGAATGCACGTCTTCTCCATTAGGGGGTTTTCGGACCGTGTCCCATCGTGTTTCTCCGCTTGGATTCGGACCCACAACCTCCGGTTTATTAAGCAAAGGCCAATACCGCTAGATCAAGAAGGATGTAAGGCATCATACCGAGATATTTTTTTTTGCACATACATTACATTTTCAAATATGTATTGATAACTAACGGTCATTATTTTTATTTCAGTGAACAACTTTCTTAATGATTCTTTAAGGCCCAGGTTATAGACTGCACGAATTGCACGTTTTTGGAGGACAAAGATCGTATTAGTATCTGCCGCATTTCCCCACAGTGGAATGCCATAAGACATAATACTATGAAAATAGCTGAAATATTCTAAACGAGCTATCTCCACATCAGTTAATAATCTAATTCCTTTCACTGCGTAAGCTGCAGAGCTTAGTTTAATTGCTAGCCTATTAATATGGGGGCCCCATTGTAGTTTTGTATCTACAGTTATTCCTAGAAATACAGTTGATTCAACTACGTCTAACGCCTCCCCATTCATAACCACTTCAAATTTACCATGCTTCACATTAGGAGTCATGAATCTAATACATTTTGTTTTCCTTTGGTTTAATAGCAAGTTATTAACACAAAACCAACTCGGTACTCTAGAGAGAGTATTATTTACATCGTTATTTATTGACGTATATCGTTCATTTTTAAAATCAGGGAGGGATCATCTGCAAATAATATTATCTCATTGCTTGTATTTATCACACATGGTAAGTCGTTTATATAAATGAGGAAGAGAAAAGGCTCAAAAATTGATCCTTGTGGACCCCTATATTTACCGGGGCCCCGGGAGATCTTTTACCATTCACGTCAGCCCTCTGAATTCGATGGCTCAAGTACGAAGACAGAAGGTTGAGTGCGGTATTTCTTATACTTTTTTAAATATTTTTGAATAAGCACTGACATGTGCAACAAAGGTGTTATTATGATTTTATGTTTTTTCACTGTAAAGTTCATATAATCTTTGCCTGCTTTTGTGAATTCCAACTGTTGCACATTCACTAAAAGCTACAGAACCCTTTGATTTAACCGTTTCAGAAGTAAATATTGATTTATTTCCCATTCCTTTTTCAACATACAATTCATTATTATGACACTGCGCACCATCGCAAGATGTAGACAAAGGTTCACTGGTGCTTTGAGCAAAAATAGAAAACATGAAAATTGTACTGACCTAACTAGAATAAAATATATGTTTGATTAAATAGAGGAAAGGGGATTTCAAAGCGATAACAATTTGACATACGACTGATCAGTTACACAGTTTACAGATAACACGGGTTTATTGATGCACCAAATTTCTAAATATACATTTAATTTAGGAAGATCTGGTGGATTTTATCACATCAATCTTTCGTACATTTAAAATTCATTAACACAAAACACGATTTATTTTCAGGCATGGAATAAAGTTGATGAAATAGCATTCATATTAATTTTCGTTTCTTTGTACCTTCTGTTCATAGCCATAAAAAAATCTAAATAATGAACATGTGAAATATTTTATGAGTGTATAGTCTAAAATTTTAAAAGGCTGGCTAACTAGCTGGTCCCCGCAGTAAGTTAGCTACTTAGTCACTATTTAAAAGATTCAGCAAGAACTAGTATGGGAAATATAAGTTATTTATTATTTTAATTGTTTTAAGCGTTCTTATAAAATGAATTTACACCTAAGCGCTAAAATTTGTTTATTATATTTGTAGATTCTGTTTTAATTCGGTAAATCTGAAATTGACAAATGTAAGGTAATCATTAAGTAGCAAAATCATGCTTGAAAGCATCTTCGGAGCAACAGTTCGGAACTGACAGATGAAATTTATCTTTCTGTCAATGCTCATCGACAGATCGATCTATTAAGCTAGCATTTTCACGAAAACCGGAAGCGTGATAAGTAGAAATGGCTTATTTTGGGTTCATTTATTCTTCTGATACTACAGATCATATTATTGATATTGTTTATAACAAGAGGCATGTAAGCAAAGACGTGACTTAATGTTCCTTTTTAATCATTTTTAAACTTCTAAACGCGGATTTTATTTTTTAAATATTTGAGACTTTCTTCATGTAAAGCATAACTATTAGGTTGAAAATTCGTCACAGGGATAGAAGTTCCGAATAATAAATATATTTGTTGACGAAGAATAATTTAATAACGATTGTTTTTTCGCTGTGTATCATTTTATGATTGCAATAATTTTGGTAGATTACTTTTTTTGCATTTTGTGTGTGATTCTACAATTTGCATGATTTTACAATCACTACATAGTATAAAACAAAGTCGATTTTTTGTCCCTATATCCCTATGTGCGCTTAAATCTTCAAAACTATGCAACGGATTTTGATGCGGTTTTTTTTAATAGATAAAGTGAAAATTCAAGAGGAAGGTTTACAGGTGCAATAACATTCATTAAACAGTGCAGAAATACTGTTATTTTTGAGTTTTTGATGTGATGACGTAAATAATTTTATTTATCCGGTTATACATTGCAAACGCAGACTGAACCCTACAAGATTAATCAAAATAAAGTACTAAATATTGTACACATTAAAAAGGTCTACAGAATACCGCGACGGTATATGTTTATCTCATATGGATATCCCACAATAACATTTTTTTATCAATTACTTTATACGACAAATAATGGCAAATTTTTGAAGCAATTTTAACCAATACAGCATTAACCCTTATTCAATTAAAAACCTTAAACAAATTGTTGATTTAATACAAATCTATTTAGCCCGTTACAGCATATGATTTAAATGAATATTTTCGACGGTATTACAGATTTAAAAATTGCGGAATGTAGCGTTTGCGCTAGTACCGGCCGGACGGAGCGGTGAGTGAGAGAGCTATAAATAGCGCATCGTGGCAGCAGTTCTCCCTGAAAAAGGGCTTGGAAATTCTGGACCCTCCAAGGGTCCCGCCACAATACTACACACATGTAGGGATAACACACACACACATTTTTAGGTCTATCACGCTCAAGAGCACGGCGAGACCAAAACACCGCGTAATTTTGTACATAAATTGTAAAGTCATCTCAGGAAGACGACGAGAAAGCCAAGAGACAGAGAAAAATATATTTAATACTTCAAATGCTTAAATGTAAACATTTATATATGTTTGTGCTTATATATATATACATATATATATTATATAATTTATTTATTCGTATAAATTTAAATTACTTTCTCTTTTTATAATTTACAGATATTTGCACCTCCCTACTTTTTTATCTCTGCATCGCCCCAAGGTTGACTGGCAGAAAATTCCTTTGGCATTAAGTCCGCCTGTGTACACTTAGTGCAAAAGTTTGAATAAATATATATTGCAAATATTACTTTTACTTACTACTACATCTGCAAAACTCACAATAACAAACCTTGAAATTTGTAACAATTAATTATAATTTGACAAACTTGTATATTGAATTACCGATTTACGAATGCTCAAAGCATTCGTAATTCGTTAAACGAGAATGCAACTGCCACTTTTTTTCTCAATTATATTTAAATGATTAATTTCACATCCTGATATTCAACGATAAAATCTTTCTTACTGTTTATCACAATAATAATTCAGTGGTCGCTCGAATAAACCCTCTTAGACATGTCATAGGTATCTTACAAAAGCACCCCATGCGACATTCTCAACGTAAAGTCCTGAATAAAAGATTATGAGATGCTTAGGCAAAGATGTACCCTTTGCAATAAAAAACGTAAACGTCACAGTGAAAAAAGCACGTTGAATTCACATACAAAGTTTAAATTTTTTAAACTGATTTTTACATTATTCTTTGATAACTATGTCACTTCACTCCGTATTATGAGATAAAAACTTTTAAATCGTTGATTTAAAATGCATATTCCTTTATTAAATATATAAATGCTGCAATACCATTTTCTTTAAGCAAATAAGGTCTTTATAATCCAATCACGTGATTGGTTTATTATATCTCTTTACAAATATCTAGTATTTTAGGAAGATGAATTGTTTACACTTTAAAAATAACTATGTATCTATTAGTTCTCTCTATTTTGCATAACGTAATGACAATCCTGCAATTTATATGTTCGAAAATAGCGAATTGATTTCTCGCGACCATAAATCATGAGATCTAGAACTGACGTGGCCGATTTGTCGTCAATTTAAGCTAAAAGTCACACACAACTTGCGACCAGAGTTTTTGATTTTTGTTCCCGTTGCTATCAAGTAAACCTTTCACAACTTAGTAAGTTATGAAATTAAAATTAAACACCAATATAAGATGTAAAACAAAGTAAATTTTTTTTATAACTTTGAAACATTAATTTCAGACACAAGAAATTTTTTTGATCTGAAATTTACTTCTGGATAAAATTTCATTTAAAACAAAAAACAATGCATGTGATTATTTATGTTGCGAAATTTAAATTATTTTCATTTGTTTTACTGTTTTTCATAATTCCTTTATTTTTATTATATAATTTTATTTATATATTAATAAGTTTTTGTTTATTGTTTTATATTATATAATCAAGTCGGGTTTAAAAACTAATAACTGAATAAACCCTGTTTTGCAATTAAAAGTTAGTTTTTACCCGATCTCATAAAATGACAAATTTCTGAGCCTTAAGTTCACTGGTAGATTTTATTTAAATATGTTCATCTTATTATTATAGCAGAAAATGAAACAGCACAAAAAATATTATACTTATTAGCCTTTCCAAAATAATGATAGAACCGAATCGAATCAACTTCTCATAACGTTTGCATATATTTGTATCTTAATGTACTTTATCTTTACCTTTACGACAATATTTATTTATTTGTTCAAGCATATAATAAAAGAAAAAAATATTCTTAATATTAATTTACGCATAACCGATACTGAGGACGGAACTGGTTTTACTTTTTTTATGACTCCATTGTCCTTCAGATTTTCCTGTTCTTTTCGGATTTTTCTGTTCGTTTTTATACAGTAATAATGCTTGGTATGAAACATCAAGTTACGGGTTAAATCGCCTTATGTAATTTTGTTTCTCTTGCTAAGTTTTATAAATAGTACTTGTTTGTGTTTAAGGTTAAATCATGAGCCTTTTTAGGAAAAAACCTAGCACTATATCATAAAAATTTGTATAAGGCAGCCAGCTTGTTTTCAGCTTTTTAAATTAACCAAAGGAATATCTATATCTATTTTGCCTGTAAACCTAAATATTTAAAGTTGCTAATCAGCTTAATCTTAACAACATATATACATGGTTTAGGTTTTGAAGATAAACTTAAAGGAGAACTTAATTAGCTTAACTTGCTCGGAGGCTTTCGTTCCAACTTAATAGTTTCAAATTAAGGTTACGTTTACGTTACGGCTTGTTTTGCTTTTTAATAAAAATTACGTAGATTTTTATCATCATTTCTTATTGTTTATTCACACAAAACGGGATTTTTTTTATTTACTACTGAGATAAAAATAAGGCCTATCACTTCATTCAAGCACTTTTGTCGATGCTATAAATTCAATAATTTATTTTTTCTAATTAATAAGTCGGATGAGCATGTAAAAAGTCGGTCCACTCACCAACCCGGATTGGGCCAGCGTGGTGGGATACGGTCCAAAATCCCCTAATGGATAGGGGTGTACTAGGGGAGGCCTTATTTATTACATTTATAACACCAACAAAAATATTTTACTAATTTATTTTTAATAGATATAAAAAGCGACGATAGCATATTACTGCCCCCTTTTTTAGGTTTTTAGGTGTTACCGTTAACACAAAATGTTCTTACACAATTGGCTACATTTAAATAAGAATGCAAGAGGTATTTAAATCACTGACGTTTAAGTAATAGATTTTTAAACTATAGTCAAAATTTATACTGTTCTACGGTGCCACGTGTATTTTACAATATATATAGAGCCTAGTCAATAAAGATCAATAGTTATTTAAAAAAATAGAGACTAAATGAAATAGATAATAAGGGTCTGAATATTCATCCGTTGTGAAGCTTCGAATATACTATAATCATGAATGCAAACATGTTTTTATCGTAAAGTATCAACATTTACGAAATGAATAATGGAAAAAGATATTAAAGGCCTATTGTATTATTGAAATGGCACGTCAATGTCAGTTTAGATGAAAAACCAAAAGAAAAAAGATGAATGTTTTCTTTTGAGTCTTCAAAGTCGTTTTCAATGTGCCTTAGCATTAATGGCCCTTCTTGGTTTTTGCAAGCGAATGAGTTTACCCCTTATAAGCCTGCTGACTTGTAACATTTTAAGAGACGCGATTACTTTAAATTCAAAGAGGCCACGTACACTTTTAATTTATTAACTGTAAAATTAAACCGAAATAAATGTAGATGTGGAACTGTCATTTCTGTACTTTATGAATGTTATCAAGTTTTATTTAAATCGGTTAATATATGGGATAATTTTAATGGCCACAGAGAGAGCGTCACCCCTGTGTCCTGGTTTCATGAAACTGGAGTAAATAAATGGTGCTCAGTTCCAGCATAATATGCTTTATTATTGATAAAATTGCACCGATTTTGTGAAATGTATCACGTTATTAGATTGCAATACGTATCACCTACTAAAAGGTAGCCGTTATGATTGTCTCTATTTTTACAATATCCTGAATTAAAACCATAACAAAAAAGGAGTTGTTTAATTGTATAACATAATTACATAATAATCGATGCCTTTTTAGTTCGTAAACAATTTTTGTCTAAACAGAAACATAACAAAAGATATTGAACAGATAACAACACTTAACGCACAGCTTTAATTAAGACCAATCGCCTATCTTTCCAAATTCTGTATATTCTTACAACTAACGACACAGAATCCTTTTATTGCACTTCTACGACATTTTTTACTACCTCTGTAGCCTGAAGGCAGTGGGTTCGAACCCTGCGGGGACTTGACTATTTTTCTAAATTATTTCCGAGTTGATTTGGGCAATTCGGGCCGATTACCTGATTGCCTGTTAAATAAAATGATCCATGCGTCAGATGGACAAGTGAAAAGTGCGCCTCCGCCTGACCTCGTTCTACACGTTTCGGTAATCCGTGTTATTGTGCTTTGGGACTATAGGAAGAACGTACCTGCGTTTGTTTTGCATAAACTTCTGCACTATATCTTCTACGTAGTAATCTAGAATGTGGATTGGTCGCCGTAGTTGAAACCAGCTCGAAGATCATCGTTATTGCTCTCCAATCTGAGAACTAGAGCCTCAGCTAAATGGTGTTATGGATAAAAATTTGTTATTGTTACATTAAATTAAAAATAATTCAACATTCGCTAGTTGTATTTTTGTCTTAAAAATAGCCACATTAACTTTTCTTTAATAATAATATTACAATATTTTATGGAGCATTATTCATTTGAACAATGTTTACTCGCTCAAGAAGTCTCGTAAAATCCACGAACCTATTGCGCGTAATATTTTTTGGCATTATCTAAATTAATCTCAGACAGTTTGTAATTAGGTCAAAGAGCTCCATTTAAACCTCAATTAAGCAGATCGTTCAAATATATAAATTTTATTACATCCTCCTTGTTTTCCTCCATTTTATGTTTTGTGTTTATAAATAATTTAATTAAAGCTTTATAATGTGGTAATTTAGGCTATACTCAGAGTGTGTGTATGGACTATTAGTCTGAAGGACCGCATCAGAAACTGTGTGATCCGTCCGATTTAGCCCAACGGATTGCTGCTGCAAAACTTGCAAAGTTCACGAGTGGAGACCGAGGCAAACGTAGTGTAGGACGCCCTTTTTTTGCCGTTTGAAAAATCCAGCTTACGGATTCCCCACCACCAGAGTGAGGGTAGGAATATGTGGGGCTCCCCGGACCAAGATGGAGCGGACGGTATACCCACTAAAAAACCAACGGTAGTTCCTCTCTCATGTCGCTGTAGCCGGGGCCGCGGGCGCTGATGACAGTCATCGGCGACCCCGGCGCGACGAGGCCCTCGCCTATCTCGAGCCTCTCCTCTCCGGGTGTGTTAGGACACCCGGACCGTCACTTTTGGTGCCGTGCCGGAACAAACAGCACGGCACTCCCTCTTGAGCCCTTCTCACCAGGGGCTCAGTATCGGGGGGAAATGTTGCAGCGTGTACGTCACTTTCGGCACCCTGGCCTTCTTCAGCGGATAGCCGGGGTGCTGTAGGCCTCCCTGTCCCTTTCCGCGCCTTCCTTAATCGCAGAAAACAAGGACGGCGCCCTACGACCTTTCGCTCTTTAACATCCTGCGCACTACGGCAGGAAGCGAAAGGTCGTGCCCCACGACTCTACGCAGCTCTCGGCGTTGCTCGATCCTACTGCCGGCGCTGGTGTGCTACCGCCGCAGCTCCCATACCTGTGCAGCAAGGAAGCGCAATTCATCTCTGCGCCCCCTTATTTCTTTGGGGGCTGGCCTGCAGCTCCGAGACTTCGCCTCTTTGCACCAGAAAAACAGTGACGCGAGGATATCTGCATCCAGGAGCCAGCTAATAGGCACGCCGCCTCGCCGGAAAAGGTCCAGTAGCCCCGTACGGCCCGGATTGCCAACACTCTCTGGGTTCTTCCCAGTACCGAGAATCGCAGCTCTGTGAATATTGGTGCCACGGGCGGTGACAAGGGTGTCATCCTCGTAAAAAGTTATGACGAACCCTCGATATTGACGGCACGTAACCTAATCAAACCAACGTTCCACGAAGCAGTCCCAACAGCGACCCAGTGAAACTCCACGACACCTCGATGGTTCGAGCCATCTCGGCACGGAACTCGACACGTCGATGCGACAGGTAGGCCCCGATCACCCTTTGCAAGCGGTAGGCACCCTGCTGGTATAGAGCGCCTCCTTTATGCAGGCCCAAGGCAGGGTGTTAAATGCGTTGGCGATGTCGAGTGACACCGCCAAAATACCCTCACCCCGGGACACCGCATCCTGCGTCAGGGACCTGATCCTTATAGTTAATCGATGCATGATGAATGTTATGTTGATGACTATTGCTAATGCAGATAAAAGAAACAACAGAAAACATAGCGCTATAAAAAAAACAAGTAAACTGCATTCAGATCATTTTAATTCATTGTTATTAAATTTGTAGATAAAGGACAAAACCAACTACACATTACTCAAAGTTTTGTTGAAATTGTAGTCATGATAACTAAAAATACAGTCTCTGTCTATGTGCGTGCATGCGTGCTAGTACGTGTGCGTGGGTAAAGCGCATATCATGATGAGCATGATCGTGTGTCTGTGTCTTTGTAAACTCTAAAATCCCTGTAATATTTTCGGCTTCGTGACATAAAGCATTAAGTTCTTTGTTAAGAAAATCAAAGGAAAAAATAATTGACATAAACTTGTAATGCAAACAACATATAGTACGTTATGAATAAATAAATAAATAAAAATAACACTCAATACATAAAAGCTTTAATGGGTACATAAACGCCAAAATGCAAGCAAACGTTTTTAAACTTGGCGTCTATATTTAATTCTTAATTAGAGAGTACTGAAAATTACATTTACATAGCTTTGTTCGATATAAAGATAACTCCGATTATAGGTCAAACACAACATTAATAGACTAATTAAATAAGCTATAAATTAGGGCACAGTGCTACAGCTTATATACTCTTTGTACGGGTATTTACCTCATAAACAAGGTCAAGTTTTTGCCAAATAATTACCAGAAGAATTTAAGAGTACGGTTTTGTTCCACTTCACTTACTACGTACGTAAAAGTTGTATTAACGTTTTATGTATTAAAGTTGTAAAAAGCTGCTTTCTATAGTCATGTTATGTAAATGTACGCTTGAATCTCTGATAATTTGATGACTTGGCATTTGAAAAAACAATCAAGAAAAACAACATGAATGAAGAAATTACATTAAAAAGGCATAAGTCCTTTTTGATGTAATATCAGATAATTTTGCAAGCGCAACTTTTATTTGATATTATATCATTTCCAACAAATAAATTAATTAATTTCATCCACAGTTCCATTTTTGATGTAGATTTTAAATAAAATTATTATGATGTTCGAGGAATAATAAAATCCCATTTTTGCTTTTAACCAAAGGCGATTACAAAACATGATAGTGATTTTGTTATTGTATGACCGTATACCTGTAAAGTGATATCAAAGTAAATTATAAAACATCAGCCTTTAACGTATCGCACAATCGGCAGTAAAAAGACAATTTTTGTAGTCAATGAACTTGCAATAAGCCCGTTTTGTGTACAATCGTCAGCCAATTCGTTTAAATTCTTAAAAGAGTATAAAAGCGAATGATATGTAGAAAATATACAAAATTTCAATCCGATTAATAAAAGGAAAAGACTTCGCACTCACAGTTGACTTCCTCCATAATGACGCACTCAAGAGCTTTAACGGTCCTGTGAATATCGGTTATAAAACGATCTCTTAGTAATGAAAAGTTATGAATGAATGAACCTTAAATCATTATATAAAATAAAAACTGATGTCATTTTTTAATTGTCTTGATTTTAAATAGAGAATGTGCTGATCCTCGAAAAATAACCTTAACTAATCATTCTAGAATTGTTGCTTAATTCATTTTATTCCCGTGTTCATGTGAGTCATAACGTGCATCACATCATCATCAGTCTGTGATAGTCCACCGTTGGACATAGGTCTCCCCAAATACGGGTTGTTATTTGGGGATGCCTATTACCATATCCATAGGGGTTTGGACCGTATCCCACCACGCTGGTCCAATGCGGGTTGGTGGGTGGACCGACTTTTTACATGCCCATCCGACGCATGGATCATCTTACTGTTCAGACAATTGGGTGATCTGCCCAAATTGCCCTAACCAACTAGGAAACAACAGTGAAACTTTGTTGAGTCCCTGCAAGATTCGAACCCACGACATCCGGTTTTTAAAGCACACGCCCATACCACTAGGCTACGGCAGTAATGCTTAAATAAAACGTTATTTTGCAAAAAACGAGATTTTTATTCAATTAATACTATACGAGATGGAGACATTTAAAATGCGCTGGAAGAGATCGCGGGACAGTTTTATACAGACAGCACGTTGTTATACGCTTATATTGCGCAAAATATTTATTTACTGTTTGAAGTCGGTTATATTTACTACCTCTAAATACTTTCATAACTTTCTGTCTCATGATCTTTGGAAGGATATAAAGCGTCGGTTATAATTTTAAATAGTTTTGAAATAATAAAACTCGATAAAATCCGTAAAGTTGTATTATTTTTCATTTTTAAAACAATTTAATAAGAAATAAGACACGAATGTAAACGTCATGGTTTTTTTGATTAAGAATATCGAAAATAGTGTCATTAGTCGATATAAAGAAAACGTTATCTCTCTTCCTTATTTTATTTCTCCTTTCCCATATAGGTTGAGGAAATTGCTCATCACTATTGTTTGGGGAGAAGTGAATAGAATAGTGTTTATCTTGATTCCACAAAAAGCGTTTTTGTTATCCTATATTGAACATCATTTTTGATACTTCGTGTATCTTTTCGTGCAAAGCTGTCATTGAAATTATGTATCAGAATAATCAAGTTATAAATGGTCAGTAACTTACATTTTATGAATATTGTATCTTATTTTTTTACCTTTATTTTATTGTTGTGTACTATAAGCCTTTTCTCTATTTGTTATTAATACATTTACATTACAGATCATTCAAAATACTTTGGAAAATGGCTTTATTGTTCCACTTTAAAGAAAGCCCAATTTAAATGAATACAAAAAATATACTAACAGATTGTTTTCCTTGTTTTATTACTTTGGTTATAAGACAAAAATCATAGGTGACTACTATGCATAGGCAACTAAAACATCAGTACTATTAACAAACAAAACTGGAATGTTGTTCAAATTAATGAAAGGTAAATACTAATATATCTTGTATAAACATATAAATAAAAATATATTTAAAAATATATTTTGGCAAAAGAAAAGATTTGAATGCGATTGTGCTTTATACATGTTAAAAATAAAAATATAAAAAAAATTATTATTATTGTCTTTGAAAAGAAATAATGTTGTCGTTTGTTTAAGAACATTATAGTTTGTAGAACACTATATCTTGCTCGTCAGTTATTTTCTGTTTTCTTTGGAAACCAATGATGTTTTTGAAGTCAATATAAAAATTGAATTCAAAACGCTTTGACTTGAATAAACACTTGGTATTTACTCCTTTCATATTCCCAAGCTGTATAGATTGGCGTCTAATATTTTTCTTTTTATCTGATATTTTTATTATACTAAATATAGAATATTTCGAATAATTAACGATTAAAATTCAATAAGCACTAGTAAAGAGTTCTTTCTGTCATATCAGTGTTAGTTTACGCATAAAAGTTATATACTTCTTTAAAATTATATTTCTTTATATGAATACTGCTACTCTTTTGATAATAAACGAACAAGTTCTTGGAAATGTTATTTATGTAATTATTTTGGCTTATACATAATTTGTAATTGTATCAGGTCTGCTCGTGACCATAGATTCTGTAAAGAATCTACACGGGAAAAAAAAATCAAAAACAAAATACGGATGAAATCCTGATAAAATCCGTAAAACCGTATATTTAATCATGTGCAGCATAGCGTAAATTCAATTAAGTATTATTGTAACAGAAGTTCGTCACGTTTCTTGTTCTCGTTGATTGTTTTAATAACAATTATTACAAATTTTGCTACAATCACCATTTACATTGCTTCGTAATTACTATAATTGTCAGTTGCAATAATGAATATCAGTCGTGAAATTTTACAAATAGAAACAAAGTTATTTTCTGTCTCCAATAAACGTTAGGATGCGAGTTTGTACCTGGAAGGACCATAATTTTTGATTTAAGTATTTATACGAGACCTTTCAATAAAACGTTTTTTCCGCTGATTTTCTAATTATTGTCAAACGTACCTGGAGAATATTAAAAATGTTATTATATTTCAGAATTTACTTATGATAAGTAATTTATTAAATCGTCAAGTTTTTCTGCACATAAGAGTTTTTTTTTAATATTGTTTCTTTAAAAATAAGAATATTGTACTCCTTTTCAGAGGCTACCTTATGTTAACTTCCTTTAGTAATGATAAATTGATGATATAATTTTCAGGTTTATTTAAAATATCAACTCATGAAACATTTTAAATTAACAGAATATTGATATATTATTTTTTAACCCTTTTTTGGTCTAATTTTTAATGTTGTACACATTTAAAATATGTCTTTATGGCCAGAAAACGTTGTAATTTAAAAAAAAAATCTTTTTAATGGAAAAAAGCGGGACACGTAAATTGGCGGCGGGCCAAGATCTCTCTAACCTACATCTCGTTATAACAGTAGATGCGGAGTTCCTCCTTTGTGCCTAAGAGGCGGGGACCAAAAGAATTAATCTTTTAAGTACTTACTATCACTCTACTCAAAATTTGAATTGGTGGACGCGTGCATGTCTTTTTTTTACTATTTACTTCTAAACATAGCTTCATATAAGCGAAGATTCTCTTTTGTGCACTGTTAGTGGTTTTGGCTATTAAACTCACAGATTAGTGTTTATTATTTATTTTTGCTGTAGCCATACGTGTACTTGAAACGTAACAAAAAAACTTTTTTCTTGGTTATAGCTATGAGATGTACAGAACGTTCACTTGATAGTAAGTAACAAGCCCTGTCTAAAATTAAAGCAGCGTTAAATATTTCAAAACCTCACACCGCCCTGAAATATCAGATATTTGGTATCTTTTACCCTGTAATACGCTGGCTTCGGTGCGTCTCAAATACAGGCAGAAATAGGCACCGCGGGGTGCCACTTCCCCAGTTCCCTTGAAAATAGAGACCTACCACCATAAGGCAAAATAAGTCTTTTTTGACGACTAACGTTTAGGATCGAAGTTTTAGATCTCACATCAAATTAATTGAAAGTAATCAAAACTGGTACTAATATTTTTATGTCTTAGTATGAACTGTCAGCATAAGTATAAGAAATTATCTACCTTCACATTACTTCTCAACTAATTTTTTAAATATAATATCTATATATTTTAATTTATTACACAAAAAATGTGAGAAAAATGTTTGTGTTGTTATTGTTTTATGGTTCCTTGGGGTGCTACAGACTGACCAACCAATTGTCAAAAACCTAAAATGACCCACGTTGAATAGACATTTAAAAATAGGTCATATTAATCATCGTTCCTTGTCAGGATATTTGTTCCTTCGAATTTACTAACAACTAATTTAACCATAAAATGAGCGTAAAAAGGAACCACGACTACTATTACAGGGGCCGTCTGGAGCGGTAACATCGCGGTGCATATTTATGCCGCAAAGCGAAATTGTAATTTGCGTGTTTCGGGCAAAAGTTTGAAGGGCACCGTAGCCAGCGTATTACTAGGTAAATATAAATTAAAAGAACGTCCTCATGTTTCACGGTAGGCGGCGCGTAGGATCCCTGGTATCGACAATGTTAATGGGCGTTGGTGACCACTCTCCAATGTATGCAAATGAAATAAAACCTCCGTTTAACTTGCCTCTCTATATAAAAACCGTTATTCAGGTAAATATAGACGGTTGGAAAGCCGACGCAATGCTTTTTGGTAAAGTGCTAATAAAGAAAATATGGTGGCGGTACCTTTCAGTTCAGCAGAAGCTAAATAAATATTAGTAAATTTATATTTTGGTAAGAAACCCCTGATAATTTATTGCAAGAACTCGAAATATTTTCCAACTGGAACATTACATTCATCGAATCGGTGCCAGCAGAACTTTTATTAACAAAGGAAAGTTTCTACGATACTGCTGTAATCGTACTCGGTCCACTTGCCTGCATTTTATTCTGAACGAGATGCAATCTCTTTTGACCAGAAGTTGTATATTATTAAAACAGTAATTTACTATTAAAGTATATATAACATTTTACATAATACATACTTATAAAAAATAATGTAAATATTAAAATACTCACCATGTGTTAGCACATGAGCGGCCTAGTCCCTATCATCAATTAAGGCACCCTATCCTTTTCAATGAACAATAGACGGCGATCTTGCTACTCACTGCCAACTTACCGGCTACTGCAGAGAGTTGGCATTCCCGACGAGTGGTCCCAACTTAACCGGCTACTGCAGAATTGGATTCCACTTGGTCGAGTCGACCAACACTTCATCTTGGAAGATGGAGCCATGTCGTTACAATTATTTTTGAAATACAAATTTACATTATCAAATCCACTATTACGGATTTTCGCGTTACTTAAATACTTTATTCAACGTTTCGATCTTGTAGCATCATGATCACGGCAACTAGTCTTGGTATATGTCAGCTATTCTATGTTTTCGAATAACCGCGGAGTTTTATTTCAAATTGATCCTTATCTATCTTTGCTCCTTAATTTTTAATGTTGGTTTGAAAAAGTATTTATGTTTTCCTTCGGTTTTAGTTTTATATTAAATTCTATTTATTTCAGTTTATCAGCTCATAGGTTATATGGAAAATAATTTGAAAAGTGGCTTCCCCAGAAACGTTCATTTCAATTCACTATTCTCATTGTCATAGCTGTGGTTCGTATGCATAACTTTTAAATACATATATATTATAAACAAGTCAAACATGAAAGCAATATTTATATATAGTAACTAATTGTTGTATATTAAACTAGTGGCTTGTCCTGGCTTCGCACAATTTAATTGGACATGTTTTTTAAACTTCAGTCTTCTCCCGCAGCGCAATTGACGTATCACGCTTTCGGACAATATTTTATACCCTAGGTTACGTTACTTCAGTAATAGTAAGGTTCAAGATAAAATATCAGCAATAAATATAGTCTATGTTACTCAGGGTAAATGTATCTTGGAATGGTGAAATAGTATTTTTTTTAAATTGGCGCAGTAGTTTTTTTGTTTATTCGTTACAAACATACACACAAAAGTAGAAATATTTCCTCTATTTAATGTTTTAGAAATTTGTGAGATTTTATTATTTCAAAATTAACCATACTGGGCAATATGATACGAGCTAGTTATAAAAACGGAATATGGCCGACATCAGAATTAGGCATTGCATTTTACCGTAAGCCCTATCACAACTCATATCCTTTTTGAATCTTAATTTACTATGAACTGTAATATATAATTCTCAAGAATGGAATCCTGCAGTACGGTATATTTGTATGACTTTCTTCTTTACTAATTTTAATAAACATAGATTTATTACTAAATCCCATGAAAAGTATAACGTTCATTGTTTATTTGTATTTATATAATATAATCTCAAATCACACTTTGTAATTAAAAACATTCAAAATCAAATAAATTATTATAAATAAAAACAATAGAATTCCATAAAACATCATCACAATTTTTAGCCACAATTCCCAAATAAAGGCCCTGTTGCGGTTAAAATATTTCTTAACAATGTTTGCGCAAAACATGTCCAAAGTACGTAAATTGCGGTTTCTACTAAAATAATAATCATTTAATTGCAAACTATTTTAAACTAGCTTTAAATAATACCTTTATTATTAATTGTATAAAAATTATTTATTATCTAACCATCCACAACGTATGTAATCTTTAATTTAAATACTTTATATTATATTTTTTGCTTCAAACTACTTTAAATATACTTACTTTTTTACATGTAAACATTATCATATAAATATATATACAATAGCGGATTTTATTACAAAAAACCCGTGATATTTATAAAAGACTCTTCCGCTATTTTATCTCTATTCTATCTTTATCCGCTATTGTATAATATATGTACAATAGCGGATTTTATTATATGAAATCCGTGATATTTATAAAAGACTCTTTTTAACATAACTATTTTAGTTCAAATCTACAATAAAGTGAAAACAACTTAACACAGAGAACAATAATGAAGGTTAAAATTGTTATATTTATTATTATTTTCTAACTTTTTAATCTATGACGTAAGAGAAATAGATAACATGTTGCAACGACAAACATGAACTGCAAGAACTGTACAACATATGGAAAATACTTAGCCTCAACCGAGACGTAAATGAAAAGGCTCACATACACGAAGAAAAATCACAAGCTACTTAAAGGACACTAAGAAAACTCTGTAGATAGTTCGTTTTAATTTATGTGCGTTCCGTCAAAAACAAGCATCAATTCTAAAAATTATACGATTTGTATTATACACTGTATTCCAAACTAATCTACTGAATATAAATAGGAATTGTCGTACTTTATTAACTAAAATTTTAGGCACAGCGATTCATTTAAAATACTGCTATGTGTATGCGTTGAATTGGGTCAAGAGCTTTTAATTAACGATTATGTATGCATGTCATAGGTAAAGTTCACCAGTAATGGAACTCTACATCAATTGTATGCCGTTTGAGCTTTAACTTTTATTATTCCTTATCGTTTATCTATACGCTTTTATTATTTTCAATAATCATATTATTGTTGCATGTATGTTTATATTTTTGAATATATTTTTGATAAAATATTAATTAATTTCTTTAATCAGGAATATCATCAATTAATTGTCTATGTTTAGATTCTGCTCTATAACTATAGCCTAGTGGCGTGTCGATGATCCTAATCCTGCGGTCAATCAGAACAACAACAACCTTACGTTGTTGTTTCTTTTTTGATACGGCTGATTGTCTGTTAAGTGAGAAGATCCATCGGAAGAGCAAAGAAAAAATTTTTTCCTGTGTCTGATATTTTCTGCGTATATAGCAAAACAAACACTGGCAGCCACAGTCGCAGTCCAATCGGAGGACAACATTGTTATTATTATCATTAGAAACAATGATAATTGACTTTAAGATAACAATACCCGATCGCAAAATCATTTCCCCCAAAAATTTTAATCCTCAATAATATCTATTTTGTAGAGCAATGCTAATAGCTCCACAAACGGGGCAGTTACGACTTTTGTTATTTACGTATTGCATCTATACTATTATATGAACGAACTTTCATATTTTTTTTAATAATTAATATTTTATTTGAATGATCCACCTTTAAGATTAGATATATAAATAGAAAATTGTGTTGTTATGGATGGTAGTTACTTTATTACAAAGTTCTTAATGTAAATTGATAAGAATATGTTTTTGTTAACAACATGTTCAGTTAAGTTTTAGTTAAGGTACTGTCACTAGACAGTATTTAAGAAAAATGTTACAAGTATTTAATCAATAATGGTTACAGAAGATTGACTAATTTCCGTACGACAGTATAGCCCATAGAGATTATGGACACAGCAAATGATCTAAGTTGTCTCATAAAAATATGATCGTAAAATAATTAAGCGCTAAAGCAGTTCTTTAATCAATATTTTTAACCTGTGTAGTATTAACGAGAAATCATTATAAATGTGTACTATTTGCCTATTTCCTACTACGAGTATACTACTAATTCTACTAATATTATAAATGCAAGGGTTTTTGAGTACGGATCTTTGTTACTCTCTGAATTTATGAAATTTAGCAACAATAAAGGTTATAACATCAATATAATTTATAGACAATAATATTTAAATAATATAGTGTATTTTACTGAAGGTATTATAAAAAGGGCCATGTACGTAGAAAATAATCGAATATGTAGCGGGTAAAACGCGGGGCAAAGTATTTCATATATTTGAGTGTTAAGTAAGTTTCGTAAACTAAACAGGGATAGCTCTGATAAATGGTTTGTCCGAAACTGATATCGCTTACAATAGATAAGAGAAACGTAACCCTGTTCCCTTATTTCGTTTCATACTCGAAATAGGTCAAGGATATTGCGCATCACAATTGGTTTGGTCAATATTTATGGGACGTCGTTCACGATTCTTCTCATCGAATATCGTTTTTTCTTTATGTACCTTTGTCAATACAGTTCATATTAAAAATATATATTTATATCATAGAACAGTTAAATGGTATTCACGATACAATAGTAATGTTCTACAGTCGAATATGACTGCGGTGGCCGATCTATAGAGATCAGCCAACTACGCAAGATATTTTACAGTGCACAAGTGTACGCGCAATCACAGGCGTACTCTCTGTTCCTTTATATTTAACCCGTGGGATGGATCGCCGACACGACCGGAAGGCCGTAAGGCCGAGCTTTTCATGCCATCTGAGGCATGGATCATTACTTATTGGCAATTGGTGAGTCAGCCCAATTGCTAACCAACTAAAACGCAATGAAAACTTGTTGGTCGTAAATTCGAACCCCCGACCTCGGTTTGTAAGCACACTTCCTTACCGCTACGAGAGCGGCGAAGTTCTTAATAATATGTATTAGATAGCCTTATCGTTCGTCCATTATTGTATATAAATTGATTTTTTTAAAGGTATTTCATATAATAGTAATCAATTTATCAGTCAGCAGGAAAAGTCAGCCTCTCGAACAAGAACTACTAAATTATAAAGCCGTTATGAAATCAACATAATTTATAGTTTTATCGTTCCTTATCAAAGCTATGTATTACTGGTTTAAATACAATGATTGTCATGAATATTATTTCCCTCAAAAATTTTAATCCTTAATGTTATCCGTTTCGTATAGGAAAGCTGCACATAACAGAGGCAGTTTAATGCTTTGTTATTACTGTAAATGCATCTACATACCATTAACATGTATCGTTTTTGTTGAGCAATACATTTTATATATGTTTATTTCGGGCACATGTACGTAATGGCAATTTATACACATACATAGGTATATGTATGAGTATTTTTCATATAAAATGGATATAATATTAAAATATATATTAAGCATACAGCTTAACTAAAGCAACTTAATCTTGCTGTCGTCGGCTTAGTTGCTACTAAATAACGATTAGGCTCGGCAATACATTGCCATCTCCTGCCCTGTCTCCGCTCACATATGTCAAGGATTCTTTAGAAAGAGTGATATGGCACACAGGCAATATATTACACTCGACTACTTTTTGTGCTCGTGATTAGTTACATTATCATTTATTCTTCTTCACAATTTGATGTTCATTTGTGAGCAGCTGAAGGCTGAATAAACCTTTCATTTCATTGTCTAAGAGTCGTAGAGTAAAAATTTCCAAAGTAAAGTAGAATACAAGAAACTACTAAAAACACGATATATAAGCGAATCGTAATACAATATACTGCCTAACTTGTTGTATTAAAGTAAATCAATTATATATAACATGTTGTTGTAATTAGAACGATATCACTGATTCAAATGCTGACATTCTGCATAATAGCGACATTGACACTGCCTAAAATAATGTGATTTTGCCATGTATTTTAAATCAATGTAAATAACTCAATACGATATAAGTTCAATCAAATGACTCTAATGAAATTTAACATTATCTTACTGTAACTTCAATCATTATCATTACAAATGGCTAATAATAGTGCCTGACAGCATGTACAACGTTTACATAAAAATGGTGATTAGGTTCACTGTCTTTAAATCTTGATATCTCTTAAGATATTAGATTCGGAGATCAGAGCATGCTTGAGTTTCATACTTGTATGACGTTTGCGGATAAGCTAAATGCATTATCTTTTTGTAACAGATTCCATATTATACGAACCTTAAACTAGCAGTTTAATGGAATATGACATATGAAACAATTACAAAACGATTACTATAAAATGGTTATCTTCGGTCTATTTTAGATGACTAAAGGGAACATTTGAAGACGCCTTAGACACGAGCATAGTAGAGTTAACTCGAACCACTAACTGACAGTTTGTGGATTAAGCCGTGATTTCATGTGGTCTTCACTTTTACTACGGATATAGCATACAAAACTCAGAACATATATTTTAACCTGAATATCAGTTTGTAGAATGAAAGTGAAAGAATATTCGTAAATGCAATTACAAACATCTATACACAGTGTTATCTTCTTATTTACGATGATTAAAATTCATCTGTCATGCATCAGCCTGTGATAGTCACTATGGAATTAAGCCTCGCTAACTACACTAACTCATTAGAGGTTTTATTAGACCGTATCCACCTGGTCAATGCGGGTTGTGGACCGACTTTTTCACTGCTATGAAATCAGAAACATGAACATACTTACTTTTCTAACCATTGAATAGATCATTTAGGAATACCTGAATCAATAAAACAAAGTGAAGAATTATTGTCCGCAGAATTAGACAAACGACCTATCACGTGTTTTTACACCCTATCACTGGCTACGGCAGTCAAGTTTTAAAATTATAACAATTAAACGTCTTTTTAGTTAAATATTATATATGATTCGTGAAATATGTAATAAAACACTTTTAATAAGCAGTTTTTAGTAGTATTCTTTGTGTTAATTCAAAATCCATACAGCACACTTTCAAAGCGCTGATTAAAATGAAACTACGTCAGCGACGTCATTCCGCTGAGATATCTTCCTTTCCCTTTTGACATCCTTTAGACTTTGACTAATCCTTTGAGCTTCGTCGGTTACGTTGGCGTTTGAACGGATTATATATTCTTTAGAATAAGTTGGACGTGATCTCTCCTTCAAGAGAGACTTAACGATCAGTTTCGCCATTCATTTATAAAAGTTGAGGCTTTCATAGTAAATGTGAGAGTAACTTTTATCATGAATAAACGTAACACTATTCTAGACATATAATTGTGTGAAATTGAAGATTAAAGACGATATATACGTATGTAGAAAGATATTACGTCGTATTTTTACATTTATATGCGCTAATAATCTTAAAGTTTAATTAAAATATGTGTGTTGAGAAAAACCAAATATAATTTAAATTAATAATATTTGTAATTCTATTAATATATAAGTCCGTTTTAGCTTTTTTATCAAACATACAAATAAATCATAAAACATAATTTCAAATTTTAATTGATTTTTTAAGTCTTAAAAAATATTTTGCCTTGTTACTAAAATGTAACAAGGTATTTAAAGTGAATTATTGAAGTTAGCAAGTACCGGTAGTATATGACAGGGAACAGCTAGACGTATTTCTTAAATACAGTGTGAAACATCCGTCTAATTGTAAAAGAATTAAAATATTTAACTTATAAAAATGCGAACTGAAACTGCCTCCGTAGCCTAGTGGTATAGGCGTGCGCTTTAGAAACCGGAGGTCGGGGGTTTAAATCCTGCGGGGACTCAACAAATTTTTATTGTTGTTTTCTAGTTGGTTAGGGCAATTTGGGCTGATCACCCAATTGTCTAAAAAGTAAGAAAATCCATGCGTCGGATGGGCATGTAAAAAGTAGATTCACCCACCAACCCGTATTGGACCAGCGGGGTGGGGTACGGTCCAAAACCCCCTAATAGATAGGGGTGTATTAGGGGAGGCCTATGTGGATACAGCTGTGGACTATCGCAGGCTGATGATGATGAATATGCGAACAAACTATTTACAACAAATTTCTTGAGATATTAGAATTGTGAACTGGTTAATCTGTCAATAAAGAATTATTGTTATATTGCTATTATTAATTGTATCACCATTTTGACGTAAACATTTTCATTGCAGACAAATAAAGCTATAATGTCAGTTTTGCTGAAATGATGCAATGAATTACAGATAGTTGTACCATATTAACGAGGTGTATGGAATATAGAACATTGGTGAATTAAATGTATTTTAGTACATTTCCACTAAATTGCGGTTACACAAAATAAAACAAAATGCGTTTAAAAATATATACAAATTTGTTGAATATTTATGAAATTACTAATGTACATATATTATCAACTCCTATTATTCAATTTGATTTTTATAGGTTTGTAATATTTTTACCTTCACTTTCTGTTCTGTTCTGGCATACAAATAGTTTCATATAAATATTGTTTTATAGAAAAAAATATTTTTTCAAGACAATTTCTACACAATCGATTATTATAGTCTTGTGCAATGCATGGACAAAGACTCGCTAATGTTTGTAATGGCTTCAAAGGTTAAAGAAAAAATAAAATATTATTTATTTTAAAGAAAAATAATAATTTGATAGAAAAGGTAAAAAGCAAATTCAGTCTTAATGTGGACAAGGTGGAATGACTGCTCTCAATCATATACTCCCAATTTAGGTGAAACCTATTCATAGTTACTATAGGGAGCATCAAGCATTTTTAAATTTATACAATATGTAAAAATATGCATGGTTTATTCAAAACTATTATATGTAAATGTATGTACTGTATCATTATCAGAACAAATATTTAATCGATGTATATTTTTTAGTATCGATTGAGGTTTAATCAGTCATCCTAAAGATAAGGTAAAACAAACAGGCAGACAAACAAAAATTGAAAGTTGTTGTGTTATATGTATCGGTTATACATAATCATAATGTAACTATTGCGTACACTATGCGTTATTTTGGTGTTATGAACAGACGCTCCAATTATATTTATTTATATAGGTGTATAGATGAGGAAACTAGAAAAATAAGAAAAAGTATAAGTGCTCCTTTTAATCTTAA
This sequence comes from Lamproptera curius, assembly GCA_029286875.1. Classification (NCBI taxonomy): domain Eukaryota; kingdom Metazoa; phylum Arthropoda; class Insecta; order Lepidoptera; family Papilionidae; genus Lamproptera; species Lamproptera curius. The sequence goes on from JAGSMT010000212.1 coordinate 80,728, forward strand.
TATCAGTTTATGTACAAGTATGTAAGCCTAAGGTTCTTAGAGTAGTGTTATGGTTTAATGAAAATCATTTCTAACTATAATTAATGAATAATATAAGCTTAATTTAGATGAGCATTAGCATAAAATTAATTATTTATAAAAAAAATACTATATAAGATATTGACTCTAAATTTTTATCGGCTAATACAATATACTGCCTAACTTGTTGTATTAGGAAAAATAAAATTACTACGTTATAAAGTGTACCTAATATACAGTATAGAAGGACGCATCTCCATTCTTTGAAAAAAGCTAATGGTTGATTTTATAAAGCAATCAACTTTTTAGTATACGGTTTTGTTTGATTGAGACCATAGTTTTAATTGGTAGCTTAAATGCTCGATCATAAGCCTACAGCTTACACATTCGCGATGCTGCAAACCGACTGTTGCGCAGTTATTACATAAAGCCACTACGGTCATTGTAATACGTACATTTTGATATACGAAACATAGACAATCACTCTCCGAATTGAACCTAATATAAAATAGAAAAAAATCAAATAGCAAAACTATTAAAGCTAAATAGGTTTATTACATTAATATAATTAGAAATGACTATTTTAACTTTTTTTGTATAGCAGTAACGTAGGTTTAAGTGTATAGTGGTATATAGTGGGCAGTAGTTTTCGGGAGTTAATCAAGGATTTCGTATCGAACGCGTCCGCATAACGTTCCGTTTATTAATTGGGGTCCCACAAAAAGGTGTTGAGGTCCAGCAACTGTGACGCAGACTCCTGCCGCAAAGGCAGTGCCCGCCCAACCGTCGTCGCGGCCGCCCGCATCTATCTAAACGCGCGTCGAACCAAACGCTTTCGAGCTTATCGAGAACCACGAGATTATCAATAGACAAACAATACGTGCATTCGCATAAAACTGCCAGTTCTTACGTCATTCAGTTTCAATTATATATTTTCCAGTATACTCACTCTGATATATTTTCGTAAGACGTAATACTTTACTAAGTTTGTACCAGTTCGCTCAGTGACATTTGTGGGGGATAACCGACGCTGATTATTTCTCGTCTGATTTATGGATCTGCGAATTATTCTGCTTTTTTAATGTTCCTGATTTTTATAAAAACATATTGTCGTATTGTAAGTATAATAATTATATTAATCCATTACTTTGAGAATTAAGGACGGTGTAATTTTCCAGCTAAAAAATTTTTTTTTACAAAAATGAGAAAACAGGAAAAAAATCTGCCAAATTTTATATGTACATATAAATATGTTATATTATATTTTAAAATACTTCTTTCTGTGTTAATGACGATTACATGTTGGAAATATTTTAGGTTTCAATATATAATAGAAAATTTGAACATTTGGAACACTGCTAAAATATTATATGACAAATTTAAGTAGAAAGTTAAAATATTTTCCGCGTTTTGAACGACTCGTAAAGGTTTTTTTTGGCGCATTAACACGTTATGCAAAGGTTTTTCATTTCGTTATATCCGTGCTGTTACACCATCTTAGGTCGGAATATTTTTCTAAAATATTACGTATGTTTCAATACTTATATTACATATACATATTTAATTACTTACTACTATAAATGTGCAATTTTATTACTGTACATCGTTACCCAAGTACAACTTAAGAATTTGATAAAGTTCTACAATATTCTTCGTAAATATTGAGACATTTTCTTTTCTCAATGTCGAAAGAAAAGCAAAATAATGATAAACAATGAAGCGCGCACTGCTTTTATTTGTGGAATACAATATTTTAATGACGCCTTTCTTGGATCGCGAACACTTTAAACGCAATACTAAATCTATTTTAAAGCTTCGCTTTGTATGTCTTTTGCTGAACGTTTCAGCTGAAGTACACTAAAGCGTATAATTCCTACAAAAATGCACTTTAAATTATACTAGTGTGTTCGTTTAATTTAATACTATATTTGGGTATTGGACAATCGAAATTCTATCAATGTTGTATTTCACATCAGTCGATGAAGACTTTATTAAACCTGTATACTATTAAGCTTCGCCTATAATGAACGTAGTATCAATGATTGGTTTCAGTATTGAAACGAGTGCTACATTATTTTGCCCTGGTTCATAATGTGCCTTTGAATATAAATTTAAATATAAAACTTCATACTCTTAAAGTTATTACTAAGGCAAAATCGATAAATCATTTATTAAAACTTACATTAAACAAGAAATATATTTATTACAAACAAAAATGTTACAATTTGGAAATAACACAATTCACTAAAGAAAATAAAATCTATAATTCCAATGAGAAATGGAAATTTTTTTCTATAAATCGAGTCTTTATTTGTAAACTTTTTGTTTTATATTGATTTCCTAAGGAGCCTTATTATTTTTTTGTTTAGACATGATAAGTAAATTTCACAGTTTAAAACTATAAAAATGTTACTGTATCAATAAATTATATTATAAGTTAAACAAAATTTAAATAAAACGTCAATGTAAACTAATAACTTAAATTTAATTAAATTTCCAAAATCAGTACAGAATATTTTTAGAGGGTCTACAAAAATACATTTCGCGAGGGCTATTTTCAATAAAAGAAATGGCATCGAGACGAGGGATTCAGAGATGTCACCTTGGCGGCCTATTTCCTTAAAAGCTAATTTTACTTTGCGGCTCGTTTGAATGTAAAAGTAATTTTGAAAGGAGTTTCCTGGTAAAATTGTTATCAAAATAAACTTTTCGTAATGTTCAATTCAATGATATTAAGGGTAACATTTAATTAAATTTGTCGTAAAGAAAAGCCTTAAACCAACCTGAAACTGGTGCCTTTGATCATTCTAAAATTACCTTCAAAAATTAATTATTATATGTACACTATGTTTTTAAAACAGAAAAATTACAGCCTTAAACCAACCTGAAACTGGTGCCTTTGATCATTCTAAAATTACCTTCAAAAATTAATTATTATATGTACACTATGTTTTTAAAACAGCAAAATAATTAGTGTATAAAATAGAAAAGTTTGAAATGGTTTGATGGAACAGAAAATTTCACATTAAATTTACTCAAACTGACACATCGCCGTATACATGAATGTTAACTTTAAAAATAACATATTCACAGAATGGAATAGAAACTATATACATGTGCATACATATATCAGTCAGTCATTTTATGAAGAATGACAGGGAGCTGTGTACTGTGGATTGTCCACGTCTCTGTCTAACTTTCATAATGTAAAGTGTGAAAGTTACTTCAGGTGAGATGTCTAAAATTTTAGTCAACTTAGTACGGAAAACACTATTCTCCTTGAATATTTTTACATCATGAGTGACTGATAGAAATACTAGTTGTGTTGTCGATTAATAATCTAAAATTGGCAAAAGTGTCAATGTGACTCTTTTATTTCTAAATTTGTCACTGCCGGTGCGGTGTGTTATTTAAACTGAAATTCCAAAAGATTGATCATGTGTACTTAATTTCTCAGCATTGATATTTTAAATGTATATAATAAATTATTAGATTTAAAATACCACACAGCTTTAGCTGATATTTGGTCACCAGTGCACTTAGCGGTGACCTTTTTGTTAACTATTAAATGCAACAAAATGTAGGCGGTGACAAGTATAGATGTGAAAAAAGATTTTCATCGAGTTGAGGACTTTTCAAAGAAAAATGATTCATATCTGACTATCCAACTATCAAAAAAAGTTATGCCTTAATAAGAAATCTTATTAAGGCATTATTTTCGCAATACAATGGGTTCTTTACATGTTCCACTAGTTACTTGCAATTGATTGCATTTAACCGCAATCAAATATAATTACTGACCACTTCTTTCTGCTTCTCTTTACCTGTCTATTCACTTTGTAAAGATATTTAGAGTTCTTGAAATTTCTCGGCTTTACACCTGAAACTTTAATAATATTATGACAAACTGCAATCTCATCAACTTTTCTATGATTGCTAGTGACTTGATAATAATAATAATGTCGTCCTAGTCGATTCCAACTACGGATAACGCAGGATATATTATAGCTCACAAGTGCACGCACGGACATAGGTGCATTTTATATTACTTAAATATTATATAAAATAGTCCTACGTGATGGACCAGGCACAAAACTGACTATTACATTCCATCCGATGAATGGATTAATGGACAATCTGGTGACCAGCCCGCATAGCCAGCCAACAAGGAAACAACAATGCAAGTTTTTAAGTCCCCCATAGTATTCGAATTCGGACTCCGACTTATAAAGCTTTACATTGGCCTACGGAGGTAGACAACTTGGAGTTGCTGTTGTATTGGAAAGTTTTATAGTCACAGTATCACCGTGACTTTAAAATGTTGGTTTTTTTGTGCAATCTCATTCATTGGTCACAATCATTAGTTCTTCTAAAAATTTTGGTTCATGGGAGGTGGTTATCAATATTTTAAGTAACTTAGGTACACATTTTCCTTAACCTACAAAAATAAAAAAAAATATTCCATTTTACATACTTTGCTTGATAATATTGAAGTTATCAATACTTTAATGTACGAAAAATCAGTGAAGGTCAGCTTGAACAGCGAGAACAATCCGGGTTCAAGTGAGTTTTAAGCACCATATACCACATGCACATATTCAGAAGGCACATTTTAAAGTGGTCAAACTGAACGTTTACTTACCTTGGGGCGTGCGGTTAAGAAAATGTCATGTCTTTGAAGTTTTTCTTCACCGCACTAGAGAACGCTTAACTGGAAAGTGCACAACATAAATTTGAATGACAAGTACATCTCACAATTGCGTTTTCCGCACGAAATCTTCATCATGGATGAGACCACAAATGATCTCCAGAAAATGGTGCAAAATCTGGCTCAGTCTTCTGCACACATTGGTTTCCGGGAGAACTTGGGAAAAACCAAGGTCACGTTCAACTAGCACGTTAATCTGGGATTGATTACAATCAATTGCACCTCCCTCGAAATAGTTTTGGAGTACATTTACCTAGGGCAAACACACAAACTAGGTAGAAACGGCTTTGAGTGAGAGGCCAACAGAAGAGTTCGGCTGCTTTTGGCAGCTTTTTATCAATTGTATTTCACCACGCCACGGTGCCATAAACGAGTCTTCGATCAGAGCGTCCTACCTCTCATTAAATACCGTACCGAATCTGGAAAAGTTACGGTATGGCTATGCTTGGAGTACTCTAAAGGAAATATGAGAAAATATGTGATTTATTACATAACTAGAGTCACCAGAAACGTAGCAGAGGGCCGGTCGCCTTAGCCGCGGAATCGACGACCGTTGGAGTTGGAAAGTTTTGGAGTCCAAGGCTCGGCAAATGTAGTGTGAGACGCCCTGCGGCAAGATGGAGTAAAGTTCAAAAAGTGCCCGACGGGGCGTGTACTTTTTTTTTTACCGTGGGGAAATGCCTACGCATACCCGTCCTCGCGGGGGCAAAGACGAGTTATGTCGGACTCGCACTGACTAAAATCTCCACGTAATTCCTTCCAGACGCCTTAAGGGTGGGGTCACAGGAACGTGCTGTCACTCATCTGCAACCCTACCAGTGCTGGCCGCCGAAGCAGCCCCATCTCGGCCCTACGGCCATCTGCCCTCTGGGCGCGTTGAAACTAGCGCGCCCTTCGTCTCAGGCCCCTGTAGTTGAGGTAACAACCTCCCCGAGTCTGTTACTCAGGGGCCATGGACCAGGGTTCCTTGACCACGCAAGGACCAAACTCCCTAGCCCCAGCGGCGGCTCAGATGTAACGCTCACCGCTAGCTCCATTTCGACCGCAGAAGGAGGGAGACCGACGACACCATGCCGAATATCTCCTCCTTCCACGGCCCCTCCACACGCATCAGCGGTGCAGCTCCGCTGAGTCGCGGAGGATAGGGAGGCGGCCTATGGAATACCGACACTCCTCTTCCCCGCGACTCCACCTTGGTTGCGAGGACGGGAAGGGCGGCACACCTACCTCCTGCAACCCGTCCTCGCGCCCTCCAAAGGCGCTTCCAAAGCGGCTTATTCAGCCCGCTTGGTGCAGCCTCCTCCACGGCCGGCCCTGCACCACAGGCCAGCCAGGTTCCTCTTAGCTTCCCGCGGCTGGGCAGGCAACAAACAAAGCGAGAACCTGTTCGGGGGGACGGTGGCGTGTACTAGGCGAAGTCTATGTCTAGCAGTAGACTGACACAAGCTAATGATCATACTATAGAGATAAACCATAAAGTCACGGGGGAAGAGTAGTATTGTATCCTCCGCGACTTAGCGCGGATGCACCGCAGATGGGACGTGAAGAGATTGAGACTGAGAGATCAGACTATATCCTGAATGCAGTTATAAATCTATAGCAAAATACTAAATAAATGGGTAGGGTATATTACAAATATTCATATATATGTCAATAATATTAAAAGTTTTGTATTTTTTGATGACGTGTTTTGTTTTATCATAAAAGTGCAAAATTAGAGTTTATCATTTTAATTTATAAGCACCATCACCTACCACTAACATTTATTTAAAGCATTACTGCAGTCGCAACGCGAGTCAACGTGATGTGCCCATAAAGTAGGCTGCTTTCGATGAATCTAAAATATTAACACTACATTTAATATGCAAGTCATGTTTTAAAATAGAACAACATAACTCGCATGAAAATTTAGAATTACACATAACATGTAGATATTACGTGAAAATATATATTTAAAATTCATAAAGTTGATAATTTGACGCATCGGATCTATTATCTGTTATGTGTTAAATTTTAATGAATTTTGTGGTAAAATTTATTTGTACCATTTATGTTTCTTTTCCGTTATAAAGTTTTAATGAATGTATTATTATGGGGAAAGACTGGCTGTTTAGGGGTTGTCTCATCAAAAATACGACTCAAACACTTTACGCCATGACTACGTCCTGAAATTATAATAAAGCTCTTTGTCTTTATTGTTTCGGAAGGCATTGTTGTTTTTCTCATGCGTCGCTTGAGGACATTGACCGAGCCGAGAATATACGGTGCTGAAATATTCGCAAATGGATGGACAAAAAAAGGAAAAAATGTATAATATTTTTTTCCTTTTCATTTTTTTAATAGTTCAAATATTAAACATATATAAATTTTATTGTGTCCAAAAATCGAAGTATTTGAAGTAATTCTTTTGGTACGCTGCAATAAAGTCCTTATTTTAAAAATACTTGAGTTGTTATGTGATTTTATGTGTAAAATTGATATTACATAGGATTTAGTATAGACATACACTTTACACATTTGTTTTCTTTATTTTACTGGTTGAATAAATATTTGTTTTTTGAACAACTTTATAAACATAACTTATATATAAACATATATATATATATAAACTAACGTAACTTTTAGAAAAATATATTAAATTCATAAAAATATGACAATATATACCCACAATTGTGTAAGCAAATAGACTTCGGAGATTCATAACAAATCTTCCTCTATGGTTCACTCAGAAAAACCTACGAAGGAAGCTTTAGTACCTACAGTAAAACCGAAACTTAGAACTAATAAAAAAAATTCTTTTGCTTTAAACACTTGTTTGAGGGCATAACGAAAGAGCGTCAAATATAATAATTACAATAAAATTTCTATGAGAAAATATTTTACTTAACCTTAGCTATTTTAAATAAGATTTTAAAATCAGTGTTTTACATCGAAAAGCTTTTCTTAACACAAGTTAAAAAAGGGATATTATTAAAAGTGATACACTTTCAATAATATCACTTTCAAAAGGTTTTATCTAGTTTTAACATTTGTAAATATTGTTGTAAAAACCCTACGAGGCTCGGCTGTACCACTCAGGAAACAATATACAAAAGTAGGAAGCTTATCCTTTCTTAGCATATTCCTTCCTTCAGGGAAAAGGAAATTATTATGGAACATAAAGAAATTCCGTATTAATTTCCTATTCCTGTATAAGCTCGTCTTGTGTAATATTATGTGTATGGGTAATGTGTGTACGTGAATGTGTTGTGTAACTATGACATTTTATCTTACGCTTAAAGACGAAGCTTACTGTAGTAATTGGTCAGAAAAAACAATAAATTAAAACTAATTCGGTAAAAAAACATTGATAAATTTAGATATTTCTAAAGCTCATTGCAAACGCTGGCTGAACTCAATATGACCAATTAAAATGATGCTCCATAGTATTGTACACCTTTAAAGGCCAACAAAAAAATTTGCAATAGTATTTGCGCTATCATTTTAGAATAACTACAATAACCATTTTTTATCGTTTAAATTTTACTGAAGTGATTTTAACCGACACAAAAAGGTTTCAAGCACACTTTGCTTAAAACATTATCAGATAAAGAAAAAAAATAAAAATAATATTTACATTGGATTGTAGAAATCATCTGAATTTAGCTGGATTACATAACTAACTGATTTATTTTCCATGATTTAAACATTCACAACTTTTTCTGTATTGGTTTATCATGTCATATATTAGGCACCATTTTTACATATTCTTTGTCACTTGGTCGAGAGCGGGCACATCCGAAATAAACTTACTTTTACAGTCAAGCATGCATTTACCTTGACCGGCAGACAGTTTTGCCGGTTGAGGAAATAAAAAATTCAACATAACCCACTGAAACTTTGAAATGAAAATCCAACAGATGTTTAAAACTTATCAAAGTTATTAGCATAATTTGAAGATTTCAACTGCTTTCATTATAAATTATGGGGGAGCTTTAATTTACATTTCAATTTTTTTTTCTCATTGGTATATTTAATTATTATATAAGATAAAATTTATTTATTTTATTATCATTTATTTGCATCTTGAGACCTTTTAGTATTGAATTCTAATATAATAATAATATCAAAAATAAAAGATTACTATCAAAAGTAGATAGTGCAACATTATAGTTCACCAATGTACACATTACTTTTTTTAATAGGCCGATGGAACGGATAATCGACACAACCATAAAGATATCTTTCGCAAGACCGACTTTTTACATGCCTGGATCATCTTACTTACACACGAATGGATGATCAGCTCACATAGCCCTAACCAACTACGAAGCAACAATGAATAGTTGTTGAGCCCTCGAGTGATTTGAACCCACGGTACCCAGTTTCGTATGCGCAAGTCCATACGGCTAGGCTTCTTAACAGTTCTCCAGATATACTTAGTGCCAAATTATATTGCTGTCAACTTCTTTTGGGCAGTAACCTATATGAAAAAGTTGGACAATGTGTGCCCCAAATTGGCATGCGAACGTTTGGCCTTAAGTCTAATGAATTCACTAACCATAGCTATATATGTTACCAAATTTTAAGGGAACAGAGAGACAGAGGGATTGAACAATTTCTGCGATATATTAACCTCGAAAACTTATGACTAATGCTTTATTAAATACTACAGATATTGTTTTACTCTATGATTATGAATGTCCTATTACACATCATGACTGGTTGTATTTTAAAATAAATTCTTAATTGTGTTCTCTTTTTCTTTTTGTTTCAGATAAACAAACAGTACTGATTAAATTTTTGAATTATTGTATAATTCTTAGCGAGTAAACATATTTAATTGCGACTTGCCAAATTTTACACTTGATTTCCGATTGTTTTGTATCTTCAAGAATATATAAAGAAATTTTTAATGACCATTCTGTATAACGTTGTTATTGAAACAATGCAATGGACTGGTGGAGGAGAGAATATTGACATTAGTTCCTACCGGTTTGGTCAAACGTCAATGTCTTTAAACTTATTGGAAAACTATTAGAGAAAAAAAAGAGTCATGTCTGCAGGTAATATATCTGTTACATAATAATTTGGAGTAATTTTGAAATAGGTTGTATTTACTGCATTTAATATCGTTTCCAAGCCGGCTCAGCGGTTGCTATGATAGGAGCAAATCTACGCTTCGGATCTTCCGGCGCAAACAACGCGACAATTCTTAACAACACGAGACATTGTCCGCCAGGTGGCGCTGCTAGTGCCGCGGCACTTTTAGCACTATCCGGCCTAGGAATCTCGGCGAATATCGCACTCATGACTGTCATACTGAGTAAAAAACAGTTGAGAAGGTAAGTCCCAATTTTACATTTTATTTTTAATAATTAAGAAACGTGTCAAAAGCACTGGGAATCTTCTGTAAAAGATTGTCCTTCGGATATATACTTTTTTGTTTATTTTAGTATGCATAAGAATTAGACTTCTACTTATAAGCAGTTACGTGTTATAACTACTACTTATAAAATATTGAATAAAACAAACAAAAGTGCTTTTACAGTTTAAAGTTTTATGCTAAATTACAAATATTGGATTTTGAATAGTCCATAGTAGAGTTAGCATACTACTTTATAAAAGACGCATTTTAGTAAGACGCTGTTAATAAGTATCTTCTTGAAATTCATTGCAGAATAATATCGAGAAACATTTCTTACTCAGTCTCTCAATCATTTAATTCATTAACTTCTTAACGAACAGTAGCAACTCAAGAGTTCAATATTGAAATCGCCAAAAAATCTTTTAACGGATAACCGTTTAACCTTTCTGAGTAGATTGCAACTATTAATAGATTGTTTTAAATTCTATATTCTTAAAAAAACTTAAAAAAATAAAGATAGTCTAGGCAAAGAAAATTATTTTGAACTGTCTATTTTCACCGGTCTAACTTTAGCCAATGTCTGCGATCCGTTCAAACTAAATCGAGTAAGCACGGCTTTTATTGACGTTTTCCTGAAATATTTATCGAAGTTTGAACAAAGTTTCTGCTAGCAGAGAAAATTTTCTTTAACTTTTGTTGGAAATTTTCATTATTACGATAAAGTTATTCCGGTAAATCTTTGGTACCTTTATTTTATTACAAATGTACATTAGATGTAACATAAGCTATTACTCATAAATTGCAGTTTGGAATCTCTTAGCCAATCCAGCAAGGTTAGATCAAGCTACATAATAAAAAAGTTTCTGGTAATTTCTGTGTCTAATGCAGTAAATTTTTAAAGTTTTATTCTTAAGTGACTAACAAAATAAGCTAATTTATTTGTTTCTTAAAAGTTAAACATTCAAAATGTTTAAAATTAAAATACACAAGTCGAAAAACTCACAGAACTCACGTCGCAGGGTATGATTCTTTAAACTCTTCGTTTAACAGTATCGTTTTGCTTAGTTCATGAATATACTATAATTCTAGTTACTTTACAACAAAATATATCTCCTACTACAGTCTATCTATAGAATTTCATTGAGTACTCCCTAGTGCCAGGGGAAATGTCTATAAGTATCACGAATAAAATATGTACATTCGTTAGAATCCATAATACGTTATTAACATATCAATCTCCGCAGTATGCTCCATGTTCTTAAGGTTTTGAAATGCTTAACAGCGAGATTTTTTGAATATTCATCAGAATCTCACCCAATTCCCTTTGTATCACGAAATTTTCATGTACTCAGGAAAGATTTTAAAGTCCAGACTTGGGTTTGATCTTCAATATATACTATCGTTTTAAAATAAAGTAATTATAAACACTGCGAATATGTAAACAATATGAGAAGAAATTTCATGAAAACCATTCTTATAAAGATAAAATATTTGCACTGATCTTCACATCAAAATGAAATTTTCATTGTAATGTTATACCAAATGTTTTCTTTTCTGAACCAAAAATCCTGTAAGTGCTTTGCGGTATAAGTCTGAGAGTAATTTTAAATAAATACATGTGACACGCGGCTCAGATGCATGAAGCTACAGATTAAATATTAAAATAGTAGTATCTACGATGAACACTTATGATGGAGTGAACAAAAATTCTGATAATATGGAAGTTAAATTGAAATTTCTTCAGTTGATTTGAAGTTCCCCTAGTGCATATTATGTAATTATTTATACGAGTATTTCACATATTAAGAAATTATCTTAAATTACGAAAATTATATTGATTATGTTATCAAGTTATTAAAATGTTTACAATTGTTTTTATTTTTGGAACCTATGGAAATACGACAAAAGACAAACGGTAGTATTTAAAACTTCTTAAGATCCTTAAATCATTTGATACCTCAAAATGCTATCATTCTCACGTATTTGGAAAACCGTGTATAAAACACTTGTTCACATAGTCAGTTCTATAACTTAAATATATATACATATATATTATAACCATACATACACCATATTCATTCATCATAAGCCTGTGATAAGCCTGTTGAGTCCCCGCAGGATTCGAACCCACGACCGTCCCCCCCTTTCTAAAGCAAACGACCATACCGCTAGGCTACGGTGGTAGTTGCATACACCGAGTTCTACTCGAGTGCCATCTCCTATCGATGGTTGCACCATCATGCACGAACCTTGACATCTGCTTAAATAAAGAACGTCCTTCTTGAAATTGGTTTTTCCGTGTATCTTCCAGTAAAATTAACTGTAATAGTCCGTATTTTTTGCCTCGCATTATATGACCAAGATACTCTAACTTTCTCCTTTTAATTATTTTTACCACTTCCAGTTCTTTCCGCATTCGTTCTAAAACTACTTCATTATGCACTTTGTCCCTCCAAGATGTTTTGAGCATCCTCCTGTAGATCCACATTTCAAAAGCTTTGATTTAATTCTACATCGAATTTCCAATCTATGATCAGCTTGATTATAAACAAAACATCCTAAATATTTGTATCTTTGTACTCTTTCAAGTGAACGATGGTTACAAAATAAATTAATAGTCGGTGGTGGGAATTTCGATACAACCATATACTTTGTCTTTTTAATGTTGATATTAAGACCGTACATTGAGCTAGATGTCTGTACTCTATTTATTAATAATTGTAAATCTTCCGGACTTGGTGCTATAAGTATCGTATCATCTGCATATCGGATGTTATTGGTCGCTTGTCCATTTACATTTATTCCGACTTTTAGATCACTTAGTGCTTCTTCAAAAATGGTTTCCGAGTAAATATTGAACAAGAGTGGTGATAAAATACAACCTTGCCGAACGCCTCGCGAACACTAGCCCTTTGATTCCAATATAAATTTTGAATAAATCTAATATCCTTAGAATCCAAACTAATTGTCTGCAGTATGCTTATTAATTTATTGTGTATAACGTTGTCGAATGCCTTCTCGTAATCAATGAAACATAGAACAAACATCTTGGTTTACATCCCAGCATCTCTGTAAAAGCACATGAAAACCGAACAAAGAATCTCTAGTTGCAGAGCCATTTCTAAAGCCAAACTGATAAGTTGATATAATGTTTTCACATTTGTCATAAATCCGTCTATGAATAACTTTAAGAAATTAATGAAATGGTTCTATATTCGCTACATTTTTTAGCATTTGGTATCTTTGGCAGAATAACAAATATAGACTTAAGCCAATCAGATAGAATATGGCCGGTGTCAGATATGGTGGTAATAGCAGGTCCTGTAAAATCCGTGTTTGTATTATGTGATAAGGTTTGTCTTTCGTCTGAAAATAGTTTGCTTACATAGCCATGCCAAATTTTCAGTTTCTCCTGTATAGACATCGCAAATTGACCATTATCGGCGATCAAGACATGAACATTAGGAGTTTGCCTATTACCGATGAATTCCTTAATTTTCTTGTGCATATTAAACCAATCATGTTTGCCTGCAGATTGTTCTAATTCATGACATTGTTCTGCTATCCACACCTTTTTGGCTTCTTTTACCTTTTTACGTATTTGCCTATCTATAGTCTTATATTTATTGACATCCGCTCCTTTAAAAAGTCTTCTTCTCTCCATAACTTGTAATAAATCCGATGTGACCCAACAGTTTTTATCACTTGCGGTTCTGGTTGCAGATTTTGTTTCTCTGTCTCAAGAAGTCTTTCTTTAATAGTTGTCCAGATGTTTTCAGGAAATATAAGCTACAACAGGATTGTGATCAGAGTTAATGTCAGCTCCTAGGTAGGTTTTTACAGATTTGATGCTATTACGGTATTAACGGGAGGTTAATCAAAACGAAATCGATATGATTACGTACAATTCTATAGGGCGTGTCTCGGGGTGACTTCCATGTGTAGCGTCTTTTTGGTGGTAACATAAAACAGGTATTTGTTATAACAAAATATTTTTCTTGGCAAATTGTATAAGACGTTCACCGCGATCATTCCTTATACCTAATCCAAAGTCGCCCACGACGTTTCTGACTTTTTTGTTGCCTACCTTAGAGTTAAAATCACCAATTATGAGGGTGACGTCCCGGCTATTTTGTTGTTTTAAAGCCTCATTGATCACATCGTAGAATAGTTCTACTTCGACATCTTTACTTTCTGCTGTAGGCGCATAAACTTGAACAATATTAATATTTCTTGGCTTTGCACTGTATAGTAAAAGAAGTACTCTGTCAGATATTGGCAAGAAATTAGTTACCCGTGCTTTTAGTTGTTTTTTTATCATGACAGCGACGCCGTTAAAATGCGTATTGGTGTTATTTCCGCTATAGTATATTACAGTTTCAGTTCGGTCTAAGATCTCACCTTTATGTCTAGATTCACTTATTCCAAGAATGTCAAGGTTAAGTCTTTGCATTTCACGTTCTATATTTACAACTTTACTAGTGTCGTACATACTCCTCACATTCCACGTAGCAATCTTCATGGCTGACCCGGGGATTCTTCGCACCCTCTGACCATTAAAGGCCTGCCGGGGACTGAGGGCCATTGTTTTATTGTTCTTAGCCATAATGATCATCCTGGGAATAAATTATGTGGTGGTTTTCCGTTGCCTTCCACACGCTGTAGCACTGCCGTACCGATGACTGTCATCTCCGCCAGTAACTAGATATCCAACAACTGTACTGGGCCTCCTGGCTCCCACTCGCTGGATTACTACTATGCAGCTGCCCATAGTAGAGGAGTGCCTATTTGACAGCGGCACGACTCGCCATGTCACAAGGTTATTTTCGGATACCTGCAGTATTTTCTAAGTAACACTTTCCTAAGGTGTCACCACTGCATCCTATGGTAACCTTGCCGCTGATTGGTCGGGGACTGTGAAAGCAGCTAGCTGGGATATCTCACAGCCATTCCATGATCCGCCACCTATGGACCCCGGTAGTAGCCTACAGCTCAGCCCTACCCATATGCACCATATATTAAAATAATATATGGTGTATAAAAATAATTACATAATTACATCTAGTAGTGTCCTTTAGAGTGGTATCGTTCCACTTTTCTTTTTGTTTTCCTTTATATCCTTATATATATTGTATATGTATAACATATATACGACTACCCTCGTAGTCTAGTGTAATGGGCGAGTGCTTTAGTCATCAAATTCTCATTGGAGTTTCCTAATTGGTTAGGGAGGATTTGAGCCAATTCGCCGATTCACTCACATAACACATAATCAGCCTGTGATAGTCCACGGGTTGGGTGATCGGCCCAAATTGCCCTAACCAACTAGGAAACAACAAAGAAAATTTGTTGAGTCCCCGCAGGATTCCAACCCACGACCTCCGGTTTCTAAAGCATACGATTCAATCAATTGTCGGAAAAGTAAGATGATCCATGCGTCGGATGGGCATGTAAAAAGTCGGTCCACCCACCAACCCGCATTGGACCAGCGTGGTGGGATACGGTCCAAAACGCCCCGTAATGCATAGGGGTGTATTACGGGAGACCTATGTCCAGCACTGGAATATCACAGGCTGACGATTATACAGCAGTGGACTAACTGCTGGAGATAGGCCTCCCCTACTGCATGCCTTCACCATTAGGGGTTTTTTTAAAACTCCCCTTACAAGGGCAATTTATAATTAATTTTATTAATAAAAACTCTGAACTACCTCTAGTTTAGCTTTCAAACTTATATTTTGTGTTTCTTATATTTTGTAACCCTTTGTTTTCTAAAAAACATAAGCCTTTAAATTTTCGAGATTTTACGACATCAAAGCCAGTGATAGTAATATATATATTGGACAAACACATTGCGTCTAATAAAAAGGTTATAAATACGTTTAGCGATAGTCAGTTTCGTGTATATAGTTGACCACATACAGCTACAGACCCGAAATGTACATTGTACTCACAGGTGGTCCCACGGACTTCTTTTTCATCAAGCGGTAGTTGACTGCGCCCGTGCTGCTATCCTGTTACCACTTGGCATAGCTGTGTTTCGTTGTCAACCCGTCTATAAATGTTCACTAGTAGAAACAGCCTTTCTGCTTCTGGTAAGCAATTTTGTTATATTAAATAAGGCGATGAGGCGAGCACACCAAATACGGTGCGTTTGTAATGGGCTTCCTATTAGAAACGCAGCGTAGGACGCCAAATCCGCACACCGCCCTGAGACATGGGTTGTTGCCCTCAATTATCCAGTATTAAGACTGGCTATAGTGCCTTTTGAGCAGAAACACAGTACTGTTTATACTCTATTACCACATTTATTTTTTATTTCATCTTACGTCCTACTTTAGCTATACTAAGAAAATCTAGAAATTGTAAACTATGTTGTTTTATTAATGAATCTAATGTAAATCTAATCAAGTATTTATTTTTAGGTAACAGTTTCTACAGTGAATATGCTAACCACAGTGCTAAACGATAGTCCAATTTTTCCCGAAAATGAGGAAGAACAAGCCGATTTGTCTGCCCCCCTACTCATGGATAGTCCACAGGTAGAAACTTACTGAGTTTTAATAGTACTAACTCAAGATTTAGTTAATATATTACTAAAATTATTGTCTTATTATTAATCTATATCTTAAACTAAATGTTAAAATCAATTACTTTCTTTGATTTTTAATTCTTCCATTTATATTATAAGGAGGTCAGACAATAATTTTTATATTTGTTACAGTGCGTCCTTTTTGGAACTTTTATGATATGGTTTGCATCGATCACTATCAATCTGGGGCCAACCTTCTTATCAGGAGCCCTAGCTGCTAGTGCAGGTTCTTATGGGTCATATGGTCCATCACCATCATGTCCATTAGTCAGAGGGCCCTTCAGACACTACGTTCTCAATGCTCTTTGGATAGGCGTCAACGCCGTTTGCGTTGGGTTGACTCTATTTCATTTGAGAAAACTCCATCGCGACCTCACAAAGGTTTGTATCGCCTAGAAACATATTTCATTCATTAAAAAAGCACGGAGAGGTTGTCAACATTTTTGAGTGCCGCTTCATTTGACGACCCGCTATCGCATTAATTTGTGTTCTGGCTTAGATTCAAGGCAATCCATCAACGAAATTAAACACTTCTAGATAATCATTTGACTCCCAAGTATACATTTACTCTCAACTCGAAGTATCATCACGCTTGTACAGAAGGATAATGATAGTCTTAGCAACCATATTGAGTGTTAACAAAGTACTGTAGTAATTTTTGTTAGCGCACACAGGTACCAGAGAGAAAGCCGTGATTTATGCGATCACGATAAATTTTCGCGTGTTTTCATAGATCTGGCACTCTGCTTCACAAGGTGTCAATACAGCAATTTGTAAATTCACACGAATCAACCAAAGACATCTCGATAAATAAGCAAATAAGATTTAAATTTTCGGTATGAGTAACAATTTTAGGACATTGGAAACTTGCCATAATATGAAACTGGTCAACAAATAAATCTTTGAAACGAATACGCTGAAAGTAGACGTGGGATTTAAGGTTTCGATAATTTAAATCTTATGGCATGCAGGCTAACGTAGAAGCTGTACGAGTAGCTGGTTTAGTGACCACGCTTGTCAGCATGGCTGGAGACAACAGACGCATGGATTCACTTCCAAACAGCGTGGGACCAAGAGTAAGTATGGTGCATGTTTCCAAATAATTCATAACTATTCTACACCTCTCTTCTCATGTTGGAATGCATGGTCTTTTTAAACCTTAATAATTTTTTATTACATGAATATTATTGTTTGTTATTGCTTTCTTGACTATATTTTAAATATGAATGTGGATTAAGTAAAGCCAAATAAGACATGGAATTGCAACAAACGTAGCCTATTGTAACGAAGTGAGCCGTACTTGTGGCGCTGTTATTAGTAAATTGTTTCAAAATTTCATCAATACGAACCCTACTTGTATAACGCTACTTCGTTTCTGAGATAATATAACCGCTTTTTCTTTTTGTTCATTGTATAATGATTCTAAATCTTATTTATCTTTTATATATAGATAAAACTTCTGAACTTTAAAAGCATAAAAAAGTTACACCAATAATATAATGTTTATGTTAAAATGTTTAGTGCAATGCTTAGCATAAACAACTAAAATAAAACTTACTTTAAATAATAAAAAACACTAATTTCCGTATCCTTACTAGTATCTATGTTTCTTAATACTAACCTTCTTAATTATTAGAAGCATCTGACTAAGCTACAAGTTTTGGTATGCATAGCTTTTTTGTTTTGATTAACATCAATTGTCGTTATCAATGACTACGTGACTATTGGTACATATTTTAGACCGTCGATGGGACGTTGGCCGATGGTCAGTGTGGTATGACTAGTGCCAATTTACCACTTGGTGGTGGGCGTCGCCTACGAGGGTACCTTGCTCGGGTGGAGAGAGAAGGGGTTCGACGAGTTCGCATGTTCCTGGTCATAACGGCAGCGTACGTCCTGTTTTGGGGGCCATTGTTTATTATAACGCTACTACATCACCCGGCCCTGACATCTCATGTAGCTTACGAAGTAAGTCAATTGAATTTTTGCCGTTTGAAATATTAATTTTAAGGATTCTGTATAGCTAATGGTAAAAGCAGCAATGATATGTCGCCAAGATGGATCGGCTGGTATACAAACAAAATACGAAGCCTGCAACCTTTCCCAAGCTGTTTGCTAATCAGGCTATCAATTTTCAAGTTTATAAACAGATCAACAAATAATTGGAATATATAGTAATATTATTTGGATAAATCAGAATTAGTTAAAGTTTGTAATAAGAAAATATTCAGATTGTGCATTAAACTACTATTAGTTCACAACATTTAGATCAATTTACCTGTAGCGATTGGTATCTGGCTATCACTACCTGAATTGACGGATTGAACTTAATGGATTAATTAAAAATAAATAAGATGTTATATTATTAGCACCAAATATAATTTTGATAATGAAGTACACTTTTAACTTGCCCGTCATTGAATAAAAGGACTTTTTACGGATTTTATCGCATTTATTTTACATATTTACATACCCAAAGTTTCGTAACCATTTCAGCGGCCGTGGCCACAAACAAAGCGAGCAATAAAAACCCACGCATAGGAACATATAGCTGACATTAAACATAAAAGATCCAACAAGTCGGCAGTGGCTTACTTTAAATCACCCAAACCATTACATCAGATTTGATCGACCACAAATCCTCGCTAAAGAACACCGATTCCTTCCAAGGATGATCCGTGAGACTCTTGAAATTAGAAAATATCAAAATTTCAATAGAGAAGATGGTTGGGTTTTACCACCTGCTTAGGACCCACCAACCCGCTTTGGACCAGCGTGGTAGGATACGTTCCAAAATCCCTCTAATGAAGAAGGCGTGCATAGGGGGATGCCTGTGTCCCGCAGTGGACTTAACACAGGATTATAATGATGAATCCCGCTTCAGCACTGGCAACAAGACGATAATATCTCAGTCTACCCCGAGACCACGGCTCCTGAAAAGGGTTAAAAACGTCGGGAATTTAAATATGTAACATAAATGCGGTAAATCCCGTAAAAAGTCATTTTATTCAAGAATGTGTAGTATTCGCGTAAACAAAACATTTAATTTTGCCTATTAGGCTTGATCACTTTTTTAGCATTCGATTTATCTATGGTTCAAACACTGTCTTTGCAAGATTTGAACCCTTGAATGAAGCCAAAGCAAAAGCTATTATATCTTTTATTATCAATTTTTTTTCCGTAGATGTATTTTCAAATAACACTCCACATCTCATACGTCCATGCAGCGGTGAATCCTCTCTTGTTTATGGCACTACATAGAGCACTTCGACGGGCAGCTTTACAACTTTGCTGCGGATGTTGCGTCCATTGGAGTCAGTTTGTACTCGCTTTAACAGCTGCAGGTAACGTTTGGAATATTAAATAACTTTTTCAGTCTATTCGAAAGCATTATTATTATAAATTTATATAACCATTGCATTAAGGAATACCTGTATATTATGACACTTTTTTAGACTAGGGAAGTACTCTGAAGTATATTACAAGATAACATATTTTTTTTGGAAACGTGCTTAGTGAAAAATAGAGCCTGAATATTTTGTGTATTGGGGCAGCATGCTTTTGGCCTTTTTATATGGGCAGGGTGTGTCATCTAACAATGGCCTGCACGCCTTGTCATTTTATTTAATTATAAAAACGTGTGCGTATACTAGCGAATAACCTTTTAAGAAGTGAAGCTTCTTTATGACGTTATTTTTCAAAAAAAAATTTAAATTAAATTTTTTTCCAATGCCGATAAAGAAGTTTTACTTTAATTAGTACCAATAAAACGATAATAAAGGACTCCACCATACACATTTGTAAATTGTAACATGTCAAGATTCCGAATTAAGCAGAAATATTGAGATTAAAATATAGACTAGTTTATTTTATAAATACAAGTTCACAAAACATAAATTCAGCCCATTAATTCGAAGATAAAAATAAGATAAATAAATATTTAATTCGTAATTATTGTTAAAATTTTAGTATGCGACTTTAGCAATGTTCGTTAAATTAAATGCTAGATGGCGCATAACACGAACGCGCTTGAGACGCAAAGATGGCGCGTAACGAAAAAATGTGACGCGTAACGAAAATATGTTACACTAAATTTTTTTCCAACCCCGATAAAGAAGTTTCACTTCAAAAACGTTATATTTAAAACTGTTATTTGATAAAAGTGTATTTTTATCAAAAAATATTTTAACTATCATCACGATTACTTTTGTAAATTTCAAAATATTGAAGGGTATGTCAGCAACATAGGAAGTATTTAAGGTGCTATATGGCTAGATAACGGAAGATTTCCTATTTCAGCCCAATCTCCTCTCGCGCCAGCATCATTTTCACCAGCGGCTGCGTCCCCCGAACCGCCACCGGCACCTCCTCCGCCTCTGGTCCCACCAGCGCCACCATCGTCGCACCCAGTGCCCTCCGCGCCACACACGATGATGGTAATTACCTCTTATATGTAAGTGTTAACACCGTAATACGTGATTTACATTACTGGCCCCGAACCTGCACGCGTAAGAATAGCGTAGACTAGCGAGTCCTGACAAGAACCAACGTTCACCTGTAAACTCGAATAGTTTTACTCAAACCCGTAGCAGTGCATGGTTTTACTGGCTATCATATGATCTAGTCGCCATCTTTGCTAGAATTATATTTATGTTAAAAACTATATCCAAAAAACAGCTTTGAAAGTTGTTAAGTAATTATAACAAACAAGGGCTGTGATATGGCAAAAACTGTAAATGACTGTCCAAAATATCTCAGAAGTGTATCGGGTAACGTTTCACGCCGACCGGTTGTCCGGATCTAAGCAATCTCAAAATCTCGATCTCAGAGTTGGGAAGTTGGGGAGTATGATGCTGAGAGTATGTCGAGTGCGCGTGTGCAGGGAGACGAGAATATGATGGAGTGGAGCGGCAGCGTACGGCGCCAGGCGCGATCGCCAGTGTCATCCCGTTCGCCTAGCCCGTTGCTGCCAGCGCTATGAGCGCCACGCGACAAGCCAACCACCCACGCGAGACATATCCGTGATCAACCATAATGTATCCGCTGCGAAGCTCCTCCCTAGTCGTAAGGAAACCTTTTTAGATAAACTAGTCGTCATGTGTCGAACTGTGTTAGCTTAAAACGTTAGTTAATCAAAACATATTTGAAACAATGTCAGAACTGTAAATGAGTAAAATCCTGTGAAATAATTATAACACGGTGATAATAATACAACACTCAGTAAATCCAATGAGAAGCTCAATTAAAAGTGAAAGGAATAAGTTGGTATAAAATTTTAATTAAAGCACTAATTACGTACAATATAACAAGTAGATAATGGATAATAATAAATATATTTTGTGAGGAACATTAAAAGTGAACAATTGAAACACCAAGTAGTTATGATAAAATACAGTGATAAATAATGATTAGTTAAAATAAATGTACCCTTATACGAAAATAAAGAGCAATTCATATATTATCATCAAGTCGTAGCTTAAAATCATCGTTATAAACCCCTACATTATAATTTAGCGCATCTATAAATTTGTGCAAGTGATTTCAGCACCAACGCGGCTTATAAATTTAAACTTTTCCAACCCATTCTTAATAACGGACTGGTTTAATTTAGGTGTATTTTTTCTAGAAAACTTCAAATCGTAGCCACCCCTATTATCACTGTCTAGTCGACTTATTATCATCAACGTTGGAAATATCCAAATACAGTATAGTAAATATTACTTCTTGTATCAATCCTATTTTATAGTTATTGAATTTTTTAAAGTTTAAGGGTAAGTTTTCAATTATTTTTGTCCTTCTTTTTATACAGAACAAACATTTTAATGGCGTAATTGATGTAAAAATAAATAAAAATACTGAAATTACCAGCAAAATATCTCCTGCCAACTCTTTCTTAGTACTTTGAAGGCCTTTAATTATAGCATTAAATTGTATGCATTTTTATATTCCAATATTAACAAGACTTTAAACTGTTTAACAATATTTTACATTCTTTAAAAAATCACAAATTTGTCTGATATGATCTAAAACACACTTTGTAATTTATAGATAAAAATGCGTCAAAATTTTACAAAATACTATTGAATTATCGTAGCTTTCCGTTGAGGTATAATATAAATAAAATAATTTCGTTAAAATATAACAAAAAAATTAAATATATAATGCACAATAATACAACTGCACTGCTAGTCTTTTGTAAGTTCTAATTGTGTTTTACTATACTACAGGAAAAAATACTATTTTAAATTAACTTAGGACCTTTAAAAGTACATATTAGAAGAGTTTATGTCATATTTAATAAGGAATAACACGCCATTACATTAAAAAGTGATTTAAATAGGTAAATATGTAATAAAACGTATTATGTAAACCGTCTCTTTGTATACAAGGGTTTGTAAAAAGTATAAACTTAAATAATTGTAATAGCAATGGACTAAATAATATTGTGTTCTTAAAGAAGACCATAAAAAGAGTTTTAAAATAAAATCTTAAAGTAATAAAAGCAGTTTTATTTTTAATGCCTTTTCGTTCCAATTTTGTATTTCTTAAAATGTTAACGGCTTATAATATATATCGGTTTATGTGTACACACAGTAATGACCAAAAATTCGACTATAGTTGGCCTTACTTCTACGGTGTGTAAATAATATATGTATTAACTTTTATTAAAAATTATATGAGGCGACCAAGACAAATGATGCACTAAGTAAAGCAAAGAATTGAGTAAACTGATTCTTTTTATTGACTTACAAGTTTTGTTTATTTAATTGGAACTCCAAAATAAAGGTAATATTTGTTGCAGAAAGAGTATAATATTAAGCAACGAGACTAATAAACTAGAACAATATGCAGCGTGGGCTATGAGTCCCCTCGCTAATTGACTCATTGAATGCTGCTTATCATTAATACAGTAATTAGGCTAACAAAGAAACTCCGAACAGGGCGCACTCCATAGCCCGTTGAGCTCCGGCAAAGTTGTAGGGTAATCCTACTGTTTGAGACCACTTTTCAGGCCCGTAGGCTATCACGGGGAGTACGCAATTGTTAAAGACCCTCGCCTACAAACCCTGCGGTATCTCTCGAAGTTTCTTCCAAACTGCAATATGTGTGACATATTCATCGAAAACTTTGAGAGCTGGTAACGAACAGTGCTTGCAGAACTTGCAAGCTGGAGTGGAATTGGGAAGGCCACATAGCTTGTTAAACCGACAACTGGTAGAAAAGAAAAGTTTTCGAGTGATAACTTCGTAATGATCGTTGCTGTGTAGAACTACCCCTCCCCCCCCCTACCCCACCCCATTAGATTGAATGAGAATCTATTCAAATGTGCAAGAGCTTGGTAGTTGCTGGTGGCATAGGTATTAGTGACTTACGGGGGAGGCCAATGCATAGCAATATACTATAACCGGCAAACATGATGATGATAATGATGACGGTGATGATTAGGACTATTACACCTATCTGAAACTGTCTCTCCGTTGTAAACTTTATCCAAATCTCTACACGGGATCTGGGTTCGGGTCTTTGTAGTCCCAAGCGGACTTGTATACAAAGAACCATAACACAAATATGATAGATACATTATCTATACAGTTAAATTACATGAACCTTAATTTTAATACAATTTTGACCCTTTATCACAGGCATGTACTGTATTGATTTTTATAGTGTATTACATACATTGATGTGTATTATAGAACACGAAATTGATGGTTATATTGAACTTAGTAACATGTTGCACTAATTCTTTAAATTGAAACAGGTATCAGATAATGCATAAGCATAACATTAATGATTTAAAATTAAAGATAGATTAAAGCAGACATTCTGAATTAAGAGCTTCTCGAGTACATTTCTATACTAAGGTATTATAAAATAGGCGTATGGAAATCAACCTCAGCTGCCAAGGTTTTTAAAATGTCTGGTTGTATTTTTAGTTAACATATTCAAGGCTCAACAAAATTAGAACAATATTTTTGTAAAAAAAATAATTCTGTTATTTTTTTTAAAAGCGCAATCCAGAAAAAGTCGCGTAAAAAACAGACCATGCCATTATAGAGAATAGCCAAAACAAACAGATAGACAAACAAAAAGAAATATACTTTGACACTTACACAATGTTACAAACAGACACTCACAATTTAATTTTTTTGATTAGATTTACCATGTTTATCAAAGAGAGTAAGTAAAACAGTAGGAGTTTAGTGACAAATTTATTAAAATAAGAAACGGTAAACCAACCCTATATAACAATACAAATATGTCTAATATCTCAAAAGAAAAATGTAGTCAAATACTTACTTACTTACTTAAACAAAATCATTGGTTATAAACCTTAAATTATATTACCGAAGCTGACCTTCATTTAGCTACTTATTTGTTTTTTAAGTTACCATAAAGCTACGAGTGTCTTTTTCTTCACTAGATCGTAAAAAACAATGTAAAACATCAAACCGCAAAAACATTCTGATATTGGCAATATATTTTATGAATTTGCTCAATGATAATAAAACTAAACATCTTTTAAATTAGCTATCAGATCTGTCGACCATTGATTCTATCGATCAAGATTATCAAATTAAGACTATACACAAATTAATATGTTTTCAATACACACGATAATACTCAATGGTCTGTAGGAAAGCATAAAAGCGTGCTTGACGGAAAACTCGGTTATGGCCCAATTCGCCTGTTAATGAGAAAAAGCCGACACCGAGGGGCAATAAAGTGGCATTATGTCGTTGTTCGATAATGAAAGAGCTAAAATTAAAATGATGAGCATCATTAAAAAAAGTAATGTTCTACCAACTACTGCGAAGCTCATTGAGAATTGTAAAGTTTATGAATGTCTCTTTTATATTTTTATATAACAAGCAATTTTATCATGCATTAAAATCTACCGAAATGCATAAAGAAGACATGTGTAAAGTTTTCCTTTCATTAATAATGTCTAATAATAATATAAATGTATTTTTGATACTCTAAAATTAATTTTCGCTCATGTCGACTGATTTTTCTTTTTTTCATCTCTTGAGTGACCGTTTTTGTTGGAATTAGTGAAACATATTCTATTAAAAGTATATTACCTATTTTGATACCTGTTAAATACCCTTAATATTCATTATTTGTACAAATACAGCTGCACCCCATTGAGTGCCTAGAGTAGAAGACATAAAGTAATTCGAAAACCATGATAATTAATAAAGACGCAAAACTGTAGTAACTTAATAAAATATGTATCATGCATGTTATAAAAATATCAAAAATTAAAGTAAAATTATATTTTATTATGGATAGTATTTATTATAGACGAAAAAGTTCTATAACAAAACATTTAAGATTTAAGAACGATGAGAAATAGTGAGTCTTTTAAATGCGCATCTTCAGATTTTTGATGAGATCTTCAAAATGGCTCCATCGACTTAGCAAAGAAAAAAGGTTTCTGTAAGTATACAGGGTAATATTGACTATACGAATCTTCACAAAGTATATAAAGAATGCTCCCACGAAAGCGAAAGTGAAGCCATTTGAACCACTTGTGACATTCAGGCAAGTAATCGTATTTTTATGCCCAAAGATGATTCCACTAAACGACTTTAGCAAATGTTCGGGTTATTAAATGTATCGCAGTATTCTAAAGTGTTAAATCTGTTCATGTCACCTGACCCGAAAGAAAATCAAATTGATTAGGGGGCAAATATAAATAGGTGATAAAAAGGCTTCTCCTTTTTCTATTGAAAGATTAAATAAGTTAACACTAAATTGTAGTGAAATTTTTGAACATAGTACGACTGCGTCTGATTGACTGATTTCGAAAATTCTCCTTCCTTTACAAAGTTCGCAATGTAGACTACATTTTTAAATATTTTTTTTTTCTAGATGTACACATATTATAATTTTAATAGTTATTTTCTTATTAAACCAATATCAAATGAAAGGGCTAGCTTACATTTAAGAGATATTCTAAAACCCTTATTCGGTATTGCAGATTGTACACAATAAATTGATAAACAATGAATTCAGCGATAGCATATAAATATTTTTAAGTTGAGAATAACACACAAAAGCCTTTTTGACAAAGATATATTAAAAACACAATGATAAACAAAATTTAATAATTAATACAGTTGAAGAATAAATTGGCTAATAGGTATAAAGAAAACGTTGTTTTTAACAAGTTGGACAACATTTCTTTTTGATTTGAAGCATTATTTTTGCAGGAGATTGCGATTTTTACGCTTCAGAAGCTTGAAGGCTTTATGACGAGGGAGCCGAAATTCGTTTAGGCTATTAATTAGGAACTATTCTCGTTACATTAACTTCATCATCATCAGCCTGTAATAGTCCACTGCTGGACATAGGCCTCTCCTAATACACCCCTATCCATTAGAGAGTTTTCTGGACCGTATCCCACCACGCTGGTCCAATGCAGGTTGGTGGGTGGACCGACTTTTTACATGCCCATCCGACGCATGGATCATCTTACTTTTCAGAAAATTGGGTGATCGGCCCAAATTGCCCTAACCGACTAGGATACAACAATGAAAATTTGTTGAGTCCCCGCAGGATTCGAACCCACGACCTCCGGTTTCTAAGCCACACGCCTATACCACTAGGCTACGGAGGCAGTTAACAGACGTTAACTTTAGTTAAATTATCTAATAAAAAGTTAGCTAATATTTAGTCTTTTCAGTTTTGGTATGGATCAATTTACTATTATAATAAATATGTTATATCTATATGTATTTTTTTTAAATCGTTTAAATTTATCAATACGTGCAACTATTTGTAACATAAAAGTAACCGTTTTTAATTTGATTACATTTATATACCTAATTTATACAAATAAATAAAAATAGAGTGTCTGTTTGTAAGATCTCTCTTCTCGGGATTTTGGAAGAGGACTGACGTAGCTGGGAGTAACTAAGGCTCCTTTTTTTCCTTAAAAAGAACAAAATTATATATTTTTCCAACTTCCTCTGCGTAAGACGAAGTCGTGACAACATCTGATATATAAATATAGCTCAATTATAGATACATAATATATAATGATTATTTTCCCAAACAATAGTCATGACGGTTGAAACCGCTGGGTGCAGCTTTTTTGATATATATTATTCATAAATTTTGTTAAATTTAAACCTTTATCTAGTTTATTTCATTGACAATGTCAGTCATTAAAGAGCATATTGTACTTTTTGAATTGAACGTTACACTAAAATTATTACAATTTTTTGTAAAGTAACATATCTAAAGGTGGTCACAATTACGTTGCATTATTCACTTTTCAATGACAAAAATAAAAAAAAAATATTTTGACGTTTCAGTTTTGTTCCCAAAATATTTTTATACATTTAAGCATCATTTATCGATTGATATTATTATTATAGATAAGATAAACTTTTATACAATAAAAATATCATACGTTTTAATCTATAATCACATTGGTTCCAATAATTATATATTACTCATTCTAACGTTAAGTATTATTAATAACATACAAATACATTTACATGTCTTACACATATAGTCGTTTTTTAACCGCTAAACGTAACGTTTTCGAAAGAAAATTTTGTCGCTCTATTCGGCAGAAAAGTTTACAAACTTGTAAATGCTATAAAAAATTTTCCATTCACCATAAACAACACTTACGAACTTGTTATACTTTTAAAAATGGTCGCACTGGCTGAGGTTTTAAAAGTTTTAATGTGGAACACTCCGGCGACAGAAACATTTAATGATTACACTATTCAAATAAAAATATTAAATTCACATTAATATTAATTTAATATGTTTTATTTTAGATTTCTCGAGCAAATTTTGGAATTATTGATGTGGAAAGTTTTTTTTTTATTGCCAAGAATCTGTTTAATCACAAACGGAATACGCTCTGTACATCTATTCATTACAATTTTAGTATTACAATAATAACACTTAAGTATCAAAGTTAACATGCAAATTTTCAGTCGCCATAAAAGTTTCAGGTGGACATAAGGATGTTAAAAATGCTGCTTTGTCACTATTCCGGGCTAGACTATCACCAGAGATCTTGGTTTAGTCTTACTAAAACCGATATTTTATGTTGTCGAGTAGTTTTATAGCTTATGTTTGGTTTTAAGGAAACAAACTTTTTAAGGATGGTCTTATGCTAAAACGGCATAAGACCATCCTTAAAATGTGTTTTTAGATTTTTTTAGGCAGAATCTCTGCATCTACAAACCACTCGCAATAGATATACTTGATAAAAAAAGAAAATAAGGTGTTTTTATCTCGCTACAGAATATTTTTTATGCAATTAGGTAAACAACGCTTCTTTACTAGATGAAACTACATCAGATTTGTACTTCCTAACTTTCATTCAGCACTGTCGATTTTGACCGCAAGTTTGTTATTTTAGACCATAAATTAATTTTTGTCCTAAATGTCGTACAAACAAGTAATTAGATTTTTTTAATAAAAAAGTATTTTCATAATTTTAATAAATCCGTTTTGCGTTTCAAAATCAAATATCTTAACATCTAAATGTACAATATATCCATATGATAGCAAAAAATTGAGGTACAATGGTTACAAAGAATCGAGATTAAAAATATACCTACATTTTAAGAGTTCATCATATATTTAATAATGCATTATTATACACGTATTTTCCCCTACTCCGTTAAGTTCACGTCACTATACTCACTCACCATGAAATCTGTAAAGAATGTGAAACAAAGAGTATTAATTTACAATAATTGTATCGTAAATAAAATCCGTCAAAAGTTACTATTTGTCATTTGTAGTATTCATATAAGCAACACACTAATAAAATATAATAAATTTTGCAATAGTTTATTAATCGTTTTGTGTTAAAAAATCTAGAAAACTCTGGGATACGTGAATTAACACACGACCATTTATAATAATATTAAGACCCACTTAAGTAAAAAGTAAACAACTCATCAATCTAATATTTACAGCCATAGATCTTTTTTTATATCATCATCAGTAACGCTGATTATGCCTCAAGGTATGTATTCATATGCAAAAACTCCTTTTTGTATCAGTTTAAAGAGTAACGTAGAAATTTACGCAACTGAGCCATCGAAACGTTACTGATAGTTAACTTCACATATCACATCTTAAATCAAAACCTCTATACACAAAATACAAAAGTTTTGCGCAAGTATATATTATACATAATTATATGGGGCATCTCATTACATAGTTTTACAGACTTTTTTAATTATGTTGTTGTATCAATTCAAATTTTAAAAGTTAGATTAAATATTGTTCAGTAAGAATAAATATTAAATTTAAGCCGTAAAAAATCCGGTTTTCATTCTACACTAACTTACTTGTTACATAATTTATAATAAAAAAATATACTAATGCTCCGTAAGACAGTTCATCATTATGAATAGTATTATAGACGGGTGGCAAAATGGGTGATATAACAATGCTTCCAGGAAGCCTATACTCAGTTTAATGTTCCGGCATTAGACTAAGTGTATAAACTATTATAATTTGATCCTCAATAAAAAACAGTCTTCTGTTTTATGGTCATATTGTGTATGCGTTACTAAAATTCTAGCTTTTTCTTGTTTGCTGAAAGTCAATGTTACCAACTAACTATGATAGCATGGTGATAATGAACAGATTTGAACTACAGTTGACGATCCAGTCTTTTTATTGAGATGTATTATATATATGATAATAGACGACATAGATATTGATAGTATGTAAACAACGCTAAACCTTTATCATCATCATCATCAGCCTCCGTCAGTTCACTGCTAGACATAGGCCTCCTCTAATGCACGCTTCTGCATTGGGGTGTTTTTGGACCGTATCCCATCACGCTGGCCCAATGCAGGTTGGTCGGTTCGATTTGGTGGTTAGCGCTTTAGCTTTTCTTTATCTGATTTCTTCTAGCCATTTTCGCAATTTATCATGAGGTTGACTTCGAGAAAGATATATACGGTATTTTAAATTGTCTCATTTTTATATGTAAGTCAATAAGTAGCCTTTATCTTATCATTTATCTTAATTAGCAGTACACCTTAATCCATCCACTACTGGACATGTGCGAATAGTAATAATGACATGTGCTCAATTGCTACCTTACATGAAGAAACCTTTTATCTTCATACAAACTTTATATATTTTTGATGAATTCTATAATTTTGTTCTAGTTATATATTTTTCTTTGGAGGGAGCGCAACGGTTTTGAAATCTTTTTGCTGAATTGTAATGAAAATCAAATATTTACAGTAAACAACTGACGTCCCTGACACCAAATTAATAATATTTTGAACGAAATTTTCTCGAATCGTTTATATATTTTATGCTCTGTTTTCCAAACCAATATCAGAAGGTTATTTTAACAAACAAAATAAGAGCTTTTTCCCAAATGTATATTTTTAACGTTATTGTTTCAATCCACCAAAATTTCATATTAAATTATGTAATTTTAAAATAAAGGGTCCAAAAAACAGGATTTATTGTAGAATTAATAACAAAATTTAATACAAAATCATCATGGGTAACGACCCATTTCTGTGTAGGATATTATATAAGGTCTAATAAAACAATAATAGTGATTATACGTGATTTCGCCTGCCCATAAAAAAATTACCTTTTAGCCCTAAGACTTGAAGTGTCTAATAATTACGCTGACTACGGCGTACCTTCAAACCTACAACATGAGGGAGAAATACGCATATTTGTGGTTCTGCCCCGGACAGTCCCTTGAATAATACTGAACTGAGTAACCTTGGCGGATAGCAAAAAAATCTACTGGATAACGACGAGCAGTTTTCCTACGACTGTAAACTCAACGGGTAATAGCACTTTGGATAGCGTCTACTCATTCCTTATAGCTCTCTTATGTTACATAGTAAAAAGTAAACTGAGCAAGACTAAATTATGGAACCCCAAAAGGATAAGAATATTTATTATATGGTTGAAGTGGGCGTTGTACTAAAAGCAAGCTACGCTTTACCGGAATAAATATTCATTTGTCAATGTGACTAAATTTATCACAGGATTTATTACATAAATTCATTCATACATGATAACAGATGACTAGATAAAAAAAATATGAAACGAAAATTTATTGGAAAATAATTTCGTAACCAATAAATTAATATTTTGGATAAAAATACATAACTTGATATGTGATATTGATCTACTAACGGATTTATAGAACTACTTTATATTCATAGAAGGAATATTACTCGCTGGATGAAATATTGCTGGCAGTCTATAGGAGCTGCGTAAATTGTGTTGCGTAGCAATGTTGAAATTGTGTATAATACACAGTGCAACCCCTATCAATCCACTACTGGGCATAGGCCATTTTTAATGAATGCCAAGACGGCCGATCCCCTGCTACTCGCTGCCAGCTTAAACCGGCTACTGCTCGCCATCCCACCTGATCGGGGTTCGACCAACACTCCAATTTCACAAACGTGGCCTCCATTTTAGAACCTTCTTAGCCCATCGGCCATTC
This sequence comes from Lamproptera curius, assembly GCA_029286875.1. Classification (NCBI taxonomy): domain Eukaryota; kingdom Metazoa; phylum Arthropoda; class Insecta; order Lepidoptera; family Papilionidae; genus Lamproptera; species Lamproptera curius. The sequence goes on from JAGSMT010000212.1 coordinate 112,889, forward strand.
GTTCTTCGGACCACGTGACCGGCCTTTTTTTTTAAAATAGCAGCTATGAAAAAGAAAATTAGAGTGTTGCAACTAAGCCTGTGTTATAAACAACGTACGCTATTGTTTGCTTTTAGCACTTAGTTGCAGAAACCTTACATAATATCAAAGTGTTAAAAGAAACTGTTCGAAAATAGTTTAAAAAACAAATTTAATTTCTTAAAACATAACATAAATATAGTCTTTTTCGAAAGTAGCTTGTCTTGTTTCATTGTAATACTTGAAGAAAGTTTGCAATATTACTTCAGTATTTTGTTTTCAAACATAATCGATCTAAATTTTCTGCTTCATAAAAAAAATATTCATATGCTGAGAGAGACTTTTCATAAAGTTCCAGTTCCATTTGAATGAAAACTATTTGAAGTAGAATAATTTTATGATTTTATGTGTAATTTGGATGACCTGTTTAAATAAAGGAATATAAATAATACAAACCATTTTTGGTTTGTATTATTTGTATTCATTCGATTTTTAAATTTAAGTGACATAGAGCTATGCGTGGTGGCTCTTTAATATTTACTATAGTAAAGATTTTGTAAGCCTCTCTATTGAACGGACTATTGAAATAGCCTGTGCAAAGCTAGAGCATTTCATTGTTGTATGCGTATACAGACCTCCCACTTCGTTATATGAACCTTTTGAAGTTGTGTTAGAAGATATATTATTAAAGCTATCTGAATCTAATAAGTATATTATGATTTGTGGTGACTTTAATTTTAATTTATTATATAATTCTACATCCACAACTAGATTCAGATCATTGACAAGTTCAAAATGTGCTGTATACATTATTACATTATTCACTTTTATAAGAAAAGAATGTAAATCAATATTTACTTCAAAAACGGTTAAATCAAAGGGTTCTGTAGCTTTTAGAGAATGGGCAATAGTTATAATTCACAAAAGCAGGCAAAGATAATATGAGCTTTACAGCAAAAATCATATAATCATAGTAAGACCTTTGTTGCACATGTCAGTGCGTATTCAAAATTTTTGAAAAAGTTTGTACTCTCGCGAAATCTCTTTATAACAAAGAAAAAATAAAAAATTCTTCAGACAAAATAAAAATTACTTGGAATATTATCAACAATGAAACTGGAAGAGGTACTAAGAGCAACTCTAAAATAACTCTAAATATTGATGACCGTTATATGGAAGCTGACGAAGATGTTGCTACTTATTTCTAAAAATTCTTCTCGGACATTCCAGTTTCTACTACCAAGTCACTTTTATCTTCTCCAACAGTTGCCGAGTCACTATTAAAAGACCAATGAATGTACAGAGAATTTTAATTTTACGGACGTAAATACGGAGATATTGTAAGTACATTTAAAACTTTAGATATAAAAAAACTACGGACCTATGGGGATTTCCGTTAAGGTGATAAGTTCTATTATCGATGTAATATCACCTCACCTATTCAATGTAAGTATCAGAAGGGGCGAAGCATAGCTAAATTATTCCGATATTTAAATCAGGATGTAAAATGGACCCTAATAGCTTTTGACCAATATCTATACTGCCTACTCTTAATAAATTATTTGAAAAACTCTTACTAAAGCAATCTATTAAACATTTCAATCGTAATTGTCTTTTAAATAACAAGCAGTATGGATTCCTCAAGGGTCGCTCAACAACTGACGCAGGCATCAAGCTAGTTAAAAGTATTTTTGAGGCTTGAGAAGCATCACAAGATGCTTGAGGCATTTTCTGTAATCTTAAAAAGGCTTTTGATTGTGTACATCATGAGACTGGTCAGGAAATTATGTCACTATGGTATTAGAAATACGCACTCAACCTTCTGTCTTTGTACTTGAGCCATCGAATTCAGAGGGTTGACGTGAATGGTAAAAGATCTCCCGAAGCACCGGTAAATATGGGGGTTCCACAAGGATCCATTTTTGGGCCTTTTCTCTTCATCATTTATATAAACGCTTGCCATGTGTGATAAATTATAGCAAAGAGATAATACTATTTGCAGATGATACCTACCTGATTTTTAAATTAAACGACATACGTCAATAAATGACGATGTAAATAATACTCTCTCTAGAGTAGCGAAATGTTTTAGTGTTAATAACTTGCTAATAAACCAAAGAAAAACAAAATGTATTTGATTCATGATTTCGTGATTTTCCTAATGTAAAGCATGGTACATTTGAAGTGGTTATGAATGGGAGGCGTTAGACGTAGTTGAATCAACTGTATTTCTAGGAATAACTGTAAATAAAAAACTACAATCGGGCCCTCATATTAATAGGCTAGCAAAAATAAATTATGCTCTGCAGCTTAAGCAGTGTAAAGAATTACATTATTAACTGATGTGGAGACAGTATATTTCAGTTATTATTATAGTATTATGTCTTATAGCATTCTACTGTGGGGAAATGCGACAGTTACTAATATGATTTTTGTCGTCCAAATACGTGCGATTCGTGCAGTGTATAACCTGGTTCCCAAAGAATCATTAAGAAAGTTATTCACTGAAATAAAAATAATGACCGTTAGTTCTTAATACATATTTGAAAATTTTATGTATGTGCAAAAAATATGCAAAAAATGATGCACATGACATACATACAAAGAAGAAACATAATTTAATTCTTCCAGCAACTAGACTGCGAAGAATAAGTAAGTCTTTTACGGGACAATGTATACGTTTTTCAACAAAATCTCAGTAAACGTTCAGAATTTAACTATTAATAAATTTAAAAGGTAGTCAAGGAACGTTTATGTGTTAAAGGTATAACGATATTAATGAATTTTTAAATGATAACACACACACGCCTGGTAATGGAATAGCTCGCTCCAGGTCCTGTTTCAAACTTGCATAATATGTAATGCCAAATTATCAAATTGTTTGTTATTTTAAAAGATAGAATAAAGAAATAGCCGCTGAGTTTCTTTCGCCGGTTCTTCTCAGGTCTGATGCGTCCTTTTCTGAACCGGTGGTAGTGTGTTTGACAATCAAAAAGCAAATGTAAACTTCTATTTTGAATAAAGATATTTGAATTTGAATAGAATGACAAATGTATAACGCTTAATAGTTACTTAGTAATAATATATTTAAAGGACGAGATGGTTCACAGTTCAACTTTTATATATTTGCATACTTAAAACCACATAATAGAAAAGGACTCTCAAATTAAATTCTAATCTATTAACGTTGACTCATCGACAAATACTGTAGCTGGAACATAAACTATATAAATATGTAGCTGGAACATAACTAACATAAACTCTCAAATTTATTGTGTCGTGATACAACGCTAGAGGGTTTTGCAATTTTGCTGACTTTTTGTTGAATTATTTAAACATTATTCGAGCACTTTTGTTAGGTAACGCTAAACATTTAAAACTAACATTTCAAATATTTTGGCTTTACATGCATTGTAACCATAAACGAAATAATCAAATAGAAAATGCTTGGTCGCTTGCATAACAAAAATACGTGGCATGCATATCACTGCAATTCAATTCGGTTAATGATTTTCGGTTGTCAACTCGGTAATATTCTACAGCTATGATTCCATTAAATTAATTGCATTATAGACAACCGTATACACAAATCATAAAGTTGAAAAAAAAATTTAGTGAATTGACTGTAGCTTGATTCGACAACATTATTTTTCAATAATAATGATTTAGTTTTAAGATATATATTTATGAATTATTTTATAAAGATAATTAAATGATATCTGTCGTAGGTTTAATTTAACATTACTATTATAAAGTTTGTTCAAAAGAGTGGTTGTACAAAACGGGTTAATTTTCAAAAACAAATAAAATCAATTTCCCATGCACTGCACTTATAGTAACTGCCTCCGTAGCCTAGTGGTATGGGCGTGTACTTTAGAAACAAAAGGTCGTGGGCTTGAATCCTGCGGGGACTCAACAAATTTTAATTGCTGTTTCTTAATTGTTTAGGCAATTGACCACCGTGGTGGGATACAATTCAGAAACCCCTAATGAAGTTGGGGAGGCCTATGTTCACCAGTGGACTAACACAGGCAGATCATGTTTAATAATTTTTATGTTAATCATTTAGATCTATGTAAAAATACATCAGATATTTATTAAATATATAAAATAGCTGGACGATTTCCAACAAAAAACATGTTGTTACTCGATTATATTGAGAAAGGTGGATTGAGTTTTAAGATGTATCAAAATAATATTCCAAAACTTCACACAAGTAAACATTAAAACCAACTAAAATACGTCAATATTGTTTCAACTCACACTCTTTGAATTTGGAGTCGGTAATGTTTATTTGTTTTTTAATGATCATTTTGATAGGAGTCAATTACGGAAAATTAAACGAATACAATCTCAGACACAAATATATAAATCTTATAGGTACAAACAATATAATGCACTTGCAGTGGATGTCTAAATGCAATTTAATTTTATGAAGCCTTAAATACTGAAAGCATCAGACTTTTATCGCAAGCTGATGCGAGGTACTTCGGTAAAAGGTTTTTGCGAAAACTTCTGCACTGCAAGCGATAAGAGATATCGATAGCTTCATGGAGACTAAGACGAGAAAGTGACTTATTTTGCTAAAGCGTTTTCAGCGGCGATTGAGCTACGGCAATTTAAAATGCATTTGAACAAAGTTTTGAACCATACACACCTAAATATACTAAACATTATTTCTTTTATTTTGTAACTATATAACATATTATATTGTTCACTTTGCAAGTATAGCAATATAATAAAATAAAAGTAAAATTAATATTCGTTAATGATAGTGAAACGCGATGCGATTTTAATTTAAAAAAAAGTCTGCTTAGGAATCAAGATAAAATTAAATAATTCTTACACAAATTAGTCAACGTTCACTCTTATTCTGTCTGGTAGATATATACGACAGTGATAGTAAAATCTTTTTGCTCTTCGACTTGAAATCAAAGATTTCAAAGCTTTGTGAATATTTATATGATTTTGATTAAAATTAATTAAAGAATTTTTAGTATTTCATCACAAACACTTTACGATACAAATTCAAAAAGCTTTAACTTTATTCCGCCGCTTATGTCTGTTGTCCCTATGTCCGGCAGTGGACTAACACAGGCTGATGATGTGTGTGATGTATTATGCCTGTTAATAAAAACTATATTATAACCTTCTGTTATTCTTTAATATGTGCACAATGACAAATAAAGTCGGGCAGTGTTCTTATTATTTAAACGCTATTTGTCGAAACGAATCTCGAAACATGAATCGTTAGTTGGAAGATTTGTAATATACGGTTGGTTCTTCTTTCTTATATAAGAAAGATGAACCAACCGTATATTTTCAAGAAGAAACTAGACCAAATCCCGGGTTACTGAACTTTAAGCCAATCAATTAATCAAATCATCATTCATGACCACCTATGATAGTCCACTGCTGGACATAGGCCTCGCCTAATACACCCCTATCCGCCTATACACACCGTATCCCACCACTCTGGTCCAATGAGGGTGGGTGTAAATTGATCAATAGCCAAAAGAAAAAAAATGAGATCTTGGATATGTGTCCAAAATACATATGTATAAATCATTATACCTGTAGAGAACCCAACTGCCCCAAATCGCAGAAAACAGTAAAAAATGTGCATATAACATTGTTAAGATAAATTGATAGTACCCAGCATTATGGCGCATATTGAATATTTCTCATGTCAGATTTTCTGCTGCAATATGAAATTCCAATGACTTCTTGAATGGGTCGACGTGAATCATCATTTGAAATCAACTATAACAGAAATGATATGTTTACATGAAACGTTAAATGAAATAAATTCTATTTAGAAAAAGTACGTTGTGCAATCTTAAATTAACATAAAAAAAAATTTCAGGCAAATTAAAACTATTTTATTATTATAAAAAAAGAGATGAATTAAATGACTTTATTAGGGAGTAGTTTTTTCGAAACATTTTTCAACTATATTCCTATTTCTTTATTGTCTCATTTTAAAAATAAATACTGTCAAATATTAGCATAGCTTTTAAAATTACAACTGACACAGATTACTTGAGATCATACTTTTTGTGTTCTTTACCAATAATAATTATATGCTCGTTTATTTGATTAGAGATTTGTTTAAACAACTATGTTAAAAGTTTAATCCTTAACTGTTTTGCAATCATTTCCTTTTACGACATTTAATTCATCACTAAGACAATTTTAGAAAAAATATTATTTACATCATTTGTTCATATATAGTTACCTTAAGTAGGTCATAAATCCCTCCATTAAATGACTTAAGCTATAGCTTAACTTGAGAAAAATAAATTAAAAATTGTAAAACATAACTCATTGAGCGGCACACAATACGTCGTCGTAAATGCTGTACGAAAACTTTAAAATATTCCGTAACGAATGTTTTGAAACTACTAAACGAGTTTGCATATGTTGTAAATGCAAAATGGAAAAACTTTCAAGTTATTTCCACTGTACTGAACGTCGATATTTGTTTAAGTTAACAAATAGAAAGTTGAATTTGATTTCATGCTACTAATTTTTACCTCCCATAGTGTCCATATCTCTTATAATAATAGTCGCAAGTGGACTTTATAGATCTCCTTTTGTCGTAGTAGTCGTTTGGGGTAGTAACATCATCATCATCATCAGCCTGTGTCAGTCCACTGCTGGACAAAGGCCACCCCTAATGGACGCCACCGCTTCCGATGTTCGGCTATTCTCATCCAACCCACACCGGCCACTTTGCGAATGTTTTCACTCCATCTTGCCGCAGGGCGACCTACACTACGTTTGCCGGGCCTCGGTCTCCACTCCAGAACTTTCCGACTCCAGCGGTAGTCAGTTCTGCAGGGTGATATGACCGGCCCACTGCCACTTCAGCTTACTAATCCGGTAGGCTATATCGGTGACTCTCGTTCTCTGACGGATCACATCATTTCTGATGCGATCCTTCAGAGACACTCGACATAGCCCTCTCCATAGCTCGCTGTGGACTTTAAATTTGTGGACCAGTCGAACCGTAAGTGTCCAAGTCTCAGCAACGTAGGTCATATCGGGTAGGTCGCACTGATAGAAGACTTTCGATTTGAGGCACTGTGGGATGGGTGACGAGAAACCTCGACGAATCTTATGAAAAGCTGCCCAGCCCAGCCGAATCCTTCTGTTGGCCTCCCTCAAAGTTGTTTCTCTAGTTCTCCGAAACTACCTCGAGGGAGGTGATCAATGTGATCGGTCCCGGATCAACGTGCTCGTTGAACATGACCTTAGTTTTACCCAAGTTCATCCGGAGACCGATGCGTGCCGAAGACAGCCAGGCTTTGCACCGTTTTCTGCAGATTCTTTGCGGTCTCAGCCATGATGACGATATCGTCCGTAAATCGCAGATGTAAGATGTACTCGCCGTTCACATTTATCCCGTGTCCTTCCAGTTGAACGTCCTGAACATGTCCTCCAGCGCGGTGGAGAACAGTTTGACGTCTCCTTGTCCCACACCGCGGTGCAGGGGATAGGCTCAGTCTGCCCGCTTTGGACTACGACAGACATAGTGGCGGCGTTATACAGACATCTCAGCATCTCGATATATCGCCAATAAATTTGGCACTGCTGAAGGACTCGAGGAAAACCAGGTCTCGATGGAGTCAAAGCCTTCTCATAGTCCACAAATGCCATGCACAGGGGCTGGTTATACTCATGTGTCTTGTGTATGACCTGCCTCACTGTGTGGATGTGGTCTATCGTGCTGTAACCCTCCGAAACCCGGCCTGTTCTCGAGGCTGCGCTTCGTTGAGTTTTCGTTCAAGACGATTTGAGATGACCTCGAAAACAACTTATAGACATGACTCAGTAGCGATATTGGCCGATAGTTCTTCAAAAAGATTTTATCACCTTTTTGAAGAACAATACGACCAAACCCTATGCCATGTCTCAGGAGTTCACCCAGAGAGAAGGGCAGAGTTAAATAGACGATGCAGTCTCTTCAGCACCGGTTTACGGACGACTTCAGAAGCTCCGTCGTGACTCCGTCCTCTTCCAGAGCTTTTCCATTTTAAATTGCTTAAGAGCCCCTTCGATTTCGCCTAGGCCGATTTCTGGAGATCCTTCGAACATGGCGGGTAAGAGTGGCTCGAGAATCCTTCTCATCCAGTTCTGGGTGTGCCGAGTACGACGCGTATAACTGGCTGTAAAAGCTTTCAACCTTCTAGAGAGCCTCTGGCCTCGAAGCGACAACTTCTCCGTTCTCTTTGGTCAACTTTGTTAGATGGCTTCTTCCAAGCTGTTGTATGAAGACTTTGGACCCCCGGCTTTGCTCAAAAGCTCTCTGTATTGAGAGCGTATTGGAGTGACGGAGGTCGCGCCCTACCAGCTCGGAGATGGTCTTCTTAAGAGCCCGCTGTTCTAACGGAGTGACGGTTGGATCATTTCGTCGCTTTTCCATGAGATCCAGTGTTTCTCCCGAAAGTTTATACTTTGCGCCCGTTTGGTCATTGTATCGGGGCTCTGCCACGTCTATTTCCTTTGAAGCTATTTCTTAAAGAATGAGTTCATTAAGAACAGCATCTCTCGCTCGAGGAAATTGACGAGCATTGCCCCTATGATTTCTGCTCCCAGCCATATGATCCCAGCATCGATTCGTTGCATGCCTGTACTCCTACTTTGGCGTTGAAATCCCCATAACAATGTTGAAGTGAGCCTTGGTGTTGTTATGTAAGGCTCTTGAGATATCCTCGTACATATCTTCGACATTATCATCCGGGTATCTTGACGTTGGTGCGTAGACTTGGATAACTTTTAGGATGTGTATATTGGTCAGCTTCATCACAGGTACGCAACCCTCGCCGACACACCGGATACTTCAATCACATTGTCAATGAGGGATTTATTGACAAGGAACCTGACTCCGCCTTGTGATTGATTTTCTTCCTGCCTGAAGTACGGAAGATGGCCTGATTCTAGGGTTAGAGTATTCTCGCCCTCTCCACGGACTTTAATCCTAAAACTTTCAATCCTAAAACGTGCCATCTTATGCACCTCAGCTACTCTTCCAGTTAGGCCAAATGTGATTCTAGCCGTAGCGTGCGTCCGTTGTCGTTGCGATGGTCAGTTGGTTTTGACGGCCTGCGTACTCCGAGGTTCTTAGCACCCCGCCATACCGTTTGGCGCGCCACCTCGGCCAGGAATAGCAAGGCTACCGGAAATGGGGGCTGGGGCTTTCGTCTCACCATTAGGGGGTTTTAGACCGTATTCCACCACGTTGGTCCAATGCGAGTTGGTGGGTGGTTCGTCAGAGCCTTGTCCGTTGTTTGGCAGGATGCACCACTTGCAGGTGAGGTTGGTTTGGGTTCCGAAGATGTTGTTAGGATCCCCTTACACCCCAGGGGTAGTTACATCACGTTTCCAATTTCTACCATAATGCAGTAGTGTATAAACACTACCATCTGCCGGTTTAAAGGGCACCGTAGCCAGCATAATCACAGGGTAAATGACGCATGTCACGCTGCTTTTCTTATGGTCTAGACATTTACCATCAAAATAACGTCCTGCTCGTCTTGCCCCTCCCCAATTAAAAAATATGCATTGCCTACAAATTTCACGGCACTTATATAATAAGAAAAAATTGATATTAATTTTCGTCGGAACTTCGGAAGTGTTACATTGTTCCTGTTTGTTTTCTCTGATATAGATCGAAAAACTTTTGTTGGTGACTTTAATTCTGATAGATGCCTACCCCTTTTTAAATTTAACATTATTAAAATGATCTGGAACAAAAAACTTTACTTTTAAATAATTTGTCCATCGGTCTCATTATGTTAGTTTCTTTAATATTTAATGAGGGAAAATTGCATAAGTCCTTGAGTAAGTCTGCTTTATGGGATAATTAATATCGAATACGACTTATTGGTTTCATGGACTTTACGTAAAAGCATGAAACCAATATGGGTATTGCACACAATACCATTATGGATATTCAAAGATAATCAAAACTTTCAATCAGCAAGTAACAAGGAAATTTTTTTATAGAAATATTACTATTTTATTAACGATCAAAATTTAAACGTTATACCAAAACAAAAATAATAAAGCTTCACAATACTGCCAACGACAGTTTAAATATCCGCTTACATTGTAGTATAAACATTAAAATAAAGATTTCAATAATTAGAAATGCTGTAGTAGCATTCGGTCTTGCTAAATAAAATATATACATAAACCTTGGTACCAACAAAGTCTTTAGAATTTATAAGCATTTTGGATTCTAACAAAATATGTAATAATCCAAAACGAATGTAGTTATATAAAAAATAAACAAATGTTTTTGCTTTATATAAAGCGAGCGTGTTGTCATCGTCATCATCAGCCTGTGATAGTCGACTGCTGGACATAGGCCTCCCCTAATACATACCTATCCATTAGGGGGTTTTATAAAGCGAACGTGTACAATGACATCAGACTTTTCCATTCTCATTTAATCGCTAGCACCGCTTTTGCAACTCATGCATCAGGTGGGCCGCTTCCGCGTTTATCTTCAGCTCTATTTAAATTTAATCTTACACGTGAATATATGTAAGCTCTTTTGAAATATAGATGTCTTTTAAAAAATTGTATGGAATACATAAATGTACAATAAAATAGTGTACCTTTAAATAACTTTGTATAAGAAGCGTTCAAAGCAGTTATGAGCGTACTGGAGTCATGACCAACCCCTGTTAAAACTAAAGCTTTTTCCGTATAAATCACGTTTATTTAAGCTTACTACAAACTTAATAAAAATAAATTGAAACGGCTTACTAGCTTTAAATTAAAGGTTTTTACTGATAAATGTGCAAATAAATATAAAAAATTGTGTTTTGTTTTTCGCTTATTATTATTGACTAAATAAGTCTCAGGTTACTTATTTCGTTATTCAAGACGATAGTTTATCTTTAGAAGAAAATGTGTTGTGTGATCTAGATCTGATCTAGTTACAGATGATGGTTACACTCCACATCACATCCAAATTTTGATTATTTTAACTTACGCTTATACTGAAATGCACCGAATGCAATAAAACAAAAGAATTTATGAATGGAAAGAAGTGAAATTTTGATCACCTTATATCGTTCTTATTATAAAATCTAACTGTATCTTAAAGTTTCCGATATGGTATCTATTTTAAGTTTAGCTATAGTTTACGAGATTTTTCAGAATGTATGGATGTATGTACGTTATTCTATCTATTATATAAAAGTGTTATGTATGAAGAAAAAGCTCCCACGATTTAGAAACATATTTATAAATATAAATATTTTAAGCACTAGCACTAACAACATTTAAATAAAAGTGACACATTAAAGAACAATTTTCCTTATCTACGAAGTTATCTCGCTTCATAAGAAAGCCTAAATTCAATCACCTAAAATGCAACAATTATTAAGAGTACAATAAGTATTTTACAAGCCTTATCCAAGTACAAAATATTGAGATTAAGAGTGATAAAAATCTTTATACCAGCATTATGTATCCCAAATAAAACGTACAGACAGATTTCACTTTATCACCAATATAAAAATAAGGAACGTTGTAAAATTTTGTAATTTCGTAAAGCCGGCTTTAAGGGCTTAACAAGTATAAGTAAGCAGTAGATAGAGTTTATGAATGTCATTTATTGTGTATATTTAATATAATATCTGAAATACAACTTACCTGAAGGAAAAGTAACGTAAGACGCCACAAATCCGCTCTATACCCTAAGACAAAAGATGTGACCCAGTCATTACGCTGACTACGGTGCCCTTTAAACCAGTAAGACAATAGTGTAAACACACTACTTTTTGCTCTAGAAAGTGGCACCATGGTAACACTAAAACAGACTGCCCTTGTGAAAAGAGATTCACCTTTTAATTTAATATAATACTATAAGTATTATATTAAATTAAAAACTAGACATTGAACCAATATAAACTATAATTTAATAACATCTGTCTGTTGAGAGATGATTGGTTGAAAGAAGTTATAATAATAAAAATACGTTACTCGAACTTTTCAAATTATCATTCTTACTTCAAATTATAAGTCAATTATATAAAAATATGTATTTTAATATAGTGCAACACAAGTAGTAAAAAAGTATATACAATAGTTCTTCAGTTTATATTTATAAAATGTATTCTAGACGATTTTGATAAGGATGCCTTAAAAATATCAGATAATCGAAATGCGGCCACAGTACTTACTTGCATTACAAATGTAGTGTATCTATATATATCTAACATCAAAAAAAAGTGCAGTCAAATACTATTTATTCTAAGCAAAATAATTGGTTACAAACTTGAAATTATATCAATTAAACTATTCTTTATTTCAAATAACTACTTGGTATTCTAAGTTACCATAAAGCTGCGAGTGCCTTTATCTCCACTAGATCGTAAACAAATGCAAAACACCTTACCGTAATAATATTCCGATATTGGCAATATATTTTATGAATTTGCTAAAGGAAAATAAAATTAAACTATTTTCAAATGAGCTATCAGATCTGTCGATCATTGATTCTATCTAATAAATATGTTTTTAATACAAAAGGGTCTATAGGAAAACATTAAATCGTGCTTTACGGAAAACTCGGTTATGGCCCAATTTGCATGTTAATGAGAAAAAGCCGACACCGAGGGGCAATAAAGTGGCACTATACGAAAAATAAAAATGATGTGCATCATCAAAAGAGGTAAAGTTCTACTAACTACTACGAAGCTTATTGTTAATTGGATATAATTTATCGTAAAGCTTATGAATGTATCTTTTACATATAACAAGAAATCATATTCCAATAAAATCTATTTAAACCCATCGAGAAGATATGTGTAAAGTTTCTGTTTACTAATAATGTGTAATAATTATGAAAATTAATTTTCGATACTCTAAAATCAATTTTCTTTGCATTCGACTGCTTTTCTTTTTTTTATCTTTTTACTAACAGTTTTTAATAGAAATAAGGGAAAGATTATATTAAAAGTTTATTATATATCTTGCTACCTGTTAAATACCCTTATTATTTATTATTTGTACAAATATAGCTGCAGCAACCCGAATGTGCGCCTAGAGTAGAAAATATAAAGTAATTCAAAAATCGTAACAATTCAAAAAGACCAAAAACTGCAGTGACTTATTAATAAATGTAACATACATGTTATAACAATATAAAAAAATAAATTATAATTATATGTAATTATGGATAATATTCATTAAAGAAGAAATAGTTTTATAACAACACATATAAGATTTAAAAACGATAAGAAATAATGTGTCTTATAAAGGGCATAGTCAGATTTCTGATGAGATCTTCAAAATGGCTTCATCGACTTAGCGAACAAAAAAGGTTTCTGTAAGTATACAGGGTAAGATTGACTTTACGGAGCGTGAAAAAGTATATAAAGTATACATAGTATATATAGTGCTCCTACGAAAGCGATAGTAAGCCATTTGAACCACTTTAGAAATTCAGGAGTGATCGTATTTCTATGCCCAAAGATATTTCCACTTCACGAATATAGCAAGTGTTCGGGTTTATATATGTATCACATTACTCTAAAATAAAAAATTGAAGAACAGAAAATATAAATATATAATAAAAAGGCTTGTCCTTTTTCTTTTGAAAAATGAATAATATGTTAACATTAAATTGAAGTATAAACTTTAAATCTAGTTTCTGCTTCTGATGGACCGATTCGAAAAATATTATGTTACATTTTTAAATATGTACTACATTGTAATTTTAAAAGTTATTTTCTTATCAAACCAATGTCAAATGAAAGGACTGTAAAATTTAAGAATATACTAAAACCATTATTCGTATTTAAATTGTACAATAAATTGACAAACAATGAAGTCAAGCGATAGCATATAAATATTTTAAGTTTAAAATAACACAAAAGCCTTTGTGATATAAATATATTAAAAACACAATGATAAACAAAATTTAATAATTAATAGTTGAAGTAAAATTGGTTAATATGTATAAAGAAAACGTTCTTTTTCAACAAGTTTGAAAACATTTCTTTTAAATTGACCATTATCTTTGCAGGAGATTGCGAATTTCAGCTTCGGAACTTGAGGCTTTATGACGAAGAGCCGAAATTCGTTTAGGCTCTAGATCTTTGTCTTTATTTTAACTTCACTTAAATTAATTAATGAAAAGTTAGCTAATATTTAGTATTTTCAGTTATGGTATGGGGCATTTAAGTATTAAATGAAACATGTAATATCTGTATGTATATTTAATAAATCGTCTGAAATTATCTAAACAATTAAATAAAATTAGGGTGTCTAATTATAACACAAAAACAACCGCTTTTAAATTGATAGTATTATGATATTTAATCTTTAAAAATAAATAAAATTAGAACACAGAACACTTAAAGATTATAACTTAAGTAAAAATACTTTTTTCCAGTTCAAAACAAAAAAATTATCTTATACTCATACTAACGTTACATGTTTTAACTTTATTATAACTTACAAATATATTTACATGTCTAATACATATAGTCGTTTTTTAACGTAATGCACGTAACGTTTTTCAAAGAAAATTTTGTCGCTTTATTCGCAGAAAAGTTAACAAACTTGCAAATTCTGTATATCCATTCTCCATAAACAACACTTGCGAACTTGTTACACTTTTCAAAATGGTCGCACTTGGGGAGGTTTTAATGTGGAACACTCCGGCGTCAGAAACATTTATTGATAACACTATTAAAATAAAAAAATAAATATTTTTTTTACAGCGTTTTTAATACTCTTTAAAATTAATTTGACATGCTGTATTAGTTTTCATTAGATTTCCGAGTAAATTTTGGAATTATTAATGTGGAAAGTTTTTTTTTTAATTTACAATAATCTGTTAATTCTGTAATTGAATACGCTCTGTATATCTATTCTTTACAATTTTAGTGTTAGAATAATAAAACCTTATTATCATAGTTACTATCCAAATTTTAGCATTTAAAGGTAGCCGATAACAAAGGCCCCTTTTCAGTCGTCATACAAAGTGCAGCTAAACACAAGGATACTTAGGCGGCCGGCTAGAGGCTGTCCGCCGCCCAGTGAAGAGGTCAAGAAGGGTTGCGTCCTGTTTCGCTGCACTGCAACTAGGACGTCCGGGTGTCCCAAAACACCGATAGAAGAGGCCATGTAGCGTCGGGGTTTTCAAACACTGTCAACAGTACCCGCGGCCCCGGCAACAGCGTCATGAGACAGGAGCAACCGTTGGTTTTTAGGGTATACCAGCTGCTCATCATGGCCAGGAGCCCTCAATTTCTGCTACCCTCACTCTTGTCACTATTCCGTGCTAGACCAGGTATCTTATTTTAATCTTACAAATTTTTTTGTTGTATAGTAGTTTTATCGCCTTCTGTTTGGTTTTAAAAAAACAAAAATTTTAAGGATGATCCTATGCTAGAAGGGCCTTTGAGATTTTTGTGTTTTTATTTTCTTTAAGGTACAATTGCTCCATCTACGCTATAAAAAGTAGTCGCAATAGATATACCTACTTATAAGAAAATAAAAACGGACAATTTAAATTCACCTACAAATTATTTTTATGTATTTAGATAATCAAGGTTTTTTTAAAAAATTGAGAACTGTTTTATTTTACAAATTTAATTTGCCAAATAATGATTTATTAACTTTTTTCCTAAATATCGACAATTTACTTTATAATATTTAATTGAAAAAAAAGCCGACACCGAGGGCAATAAAGTGGCATTATACGAAAAATAAAATGATGCATCATTAAAAGAGGTAATGTTCTACTAACTACTACGAAGCTTATTGTTAATTGGATATAATTTATCGTAAAGCTTTTGAATGTTTCTTTTACATATAACAAGAAATCATATTCCAATAAAATCTTTCTAAACCCATCGAGAAGATATGAGTAAACTTTTGTTTACTAATAATGTGTAATAATTATGAAAATTGATTTTCGATACTCTAAAGTCAATTTTAGAGTGATATAGATGGTTGCAAAACCATTGCACTTCCTCCGAAGAATAGTATATATCTGGTACAAAACAATAGAATTCATCAAAAATTTATAAATTTTATATGATGTGAGGTTGCTTTATGTCTATTGAAGTTATTTAAGGTTTTTTTATGAAGGGTACCACTTGAGGAAATATCATCCGATGCCCATTACTGCCACAATGTAGTAGTATGTAATTACTACTATGTGGTTTGTTGGGCATTTTACTTAGTCTCATACTGGATCCTGGAAGTATTATACTACGCCCCATGGCGCTAAACGGATGTATCTTATGGCCAGGGGGTTCTCGTCGTTGTCTAACATTTCCAGCAGTGGATAAATAAAGGTAAACTGCTAATTAAGATGAATACTATAAGATAAAGACTACTTATTGACTTACCTATGAAAATGAGAAAAATATAAAATACCGTATATATCTTTATGGAAGTAAACCTCATGATAACTTGCGAAAATGGCTAGAAGGAACCAGATAAAGAAAAGCTAAAGCGCTAAGCCCCAAGTCTAACCCATGAACCTGCATTGGACCAGCGTGGTGGAATATGGTCCAAAAACCCCCAATGGAGAAGGCGTGCATTAGAGAAGGCCTATAACCAGCAGTGGACTGACGCAGGCTGATAATGATGATGAAGGTTTAGCGTTGTGTACATACTGTCAATATCTATATCATCTACTATCATTTATATTACATGTCATTAAAAGGCTAGATCGTCAACTGTATGTCAAATCTGTTCAATATCACTATGCCATCATGAGAAGTTGGTAACATTGACTTTCACCAAACAAAAAAAGCTAGAATTTTAGTAACGCTTACACTATATTACCATAAACAGTCTTCATTGAGGATCAAATAATAGTTCATATACTCAATCTAATGCCAGAACATTAATCTAAGCATAGGCTTCCTGGAAGCATTGTTATATCACCTATTGTTGCTATCCGTGCATAATGACGAACTGTCTTACAAAGTACTAGTATATTTGTTAATAAGTTAGTGACACAACAGCATAATTAAAAAAGTCTGTAAAACTATATAATGAAATGCCCTATATACTTATGTATATATACTTGCGCAAAACTTTTATATTTTGTATGAGAGACATTTTGGTTTAAGATGTGATATGTAATGTTAACTATCAGTAACGTTTCAATCGCTTAGCTGTGTAAATTTCTACGATATTGTTTAAACTGATACAAACAGGAGTTTTCGCATACGAATACTTACCTTGAGGCATACTGATGGTAATATTCAAAAAGGCTGTGAATATTAGAACGATGAGTTGATTCCTTTTTACTTAAGTGTGACTCTTCAACAAATAAAATCTATAAACATTTAATGATCCCTAGATATCTTTCTATAGTTTCAATTTCTAATTCACAGAGAGATTATAGTAAGATCTTGAAAATGTCAATTCAAATTAAGTTTATATCAGTGATTATTATACGATATACTACACTGACAAATAGTAAGTTTTCAGATTTATATTACTTGTACATACTGATGGTATATTCAAAGGCTGTGAATACTCTAGAACGATTGGTGATTCTTTCAGATTGGTCTACAATATTGAAATTAGTTCCAGATTCGTGAAGCTTAGACAGAGAAACTCGTTAATAATAGAAATAATCAAATTACTTTATCAGTACTTTTTCGAATACACAAAATAATTAAAATTTCAATTGTGTTTCAATTACAATATATTATAATAGTACTAATTTCAGATCTTCAGATTTGGACAGAAAGTCTAGATGCAACTAGTGAGCTTTAGGGTTAGAAAGTAACTGATGTTGATAAAGTAAATAACTTAGTCTGAGCTTTAACGAAAAACTTAAGATTATCTAAATGCGTTTCAATAAATAATTTATAATGAATTTAAATGTCCGTATTTTATTAATTCTAAAGTAGGATATCTATTGGACTACTTTTTAATAAGGAGTGCAAAGCTAACTTAGTCTCAAAGTTTAAGTAAAAAACCTAATTATCAAATGCTAAATATTTAGTAAGGAATCTTAAAATGTCTTTTTTTTTAAAGCAGATACACATATGCGACTAACTTTTATACAACAAAGAATTGTAGACTAAAAAATAAGATACCTAGGTCTTAGCTCAGGATCATGCAAGCATTTTGTTAAAACCAAACCAGATAACTATTCCCACCATGCAAGAAAGATGTAGGGAGTAGCAGAGAGACAATTTGGGGCTCCCCGGCCATGATGCAGCGGCCGGTATACTCACTAAAAAACCAACGGTTGCTCCTGTCTCATGACGCTGTTGCCGGGGCCGCGGGTACTGTTGACAGTATTTGAAAACCCCGACGCAACATGGCCCTCTTCTATCCGGGTGTTTTGGGACACCCGGACCGTCGCTTTAGGTGCAGTGCAGCAGCAAACAGGACGGCAACCCCTTCTTGACCTCTTCACTGGGCGGCGGACAGCTTCTAGCCGGCCGCCCAAGTATCCTTGTCTAGCTGCACTTTGTATGACGACTGAAAAGGGCCCGTTGTTATCGGCTACCTTTAAATGCTAAAATTGTAAAGAATAGATAAACAGAGCGTATTCCGTTACAGAATGAACAGATTATTGGTAATTAAAAAGAAAAAACTTTCCACTTTAATGATTCCAAAATTTACTCGGAAATCTAATGAAAACTAATACAGAATATCAAATTAATATTAAAGAGTATTAAAAACGCTGTAAAAAAAATATTTATTTTTTTATTTGAATAGTGTTATCATTAAATGTTTCTGTCGCCGGAGTGTTCCACATTAAAACCTCCCCCAGTGCGACCATTTTGAAAAGTGTAACAAGTTCGCAAGTGTTGTTTATGGAGAATGGAAAATTTTATAAAGCATTTACAAGTTTGTTAACTTTTCTGCGAATAAAGCGACAACATTTTCTTTGAAAAACGTTCCGTGCATTAGGTTAAAAAAACTACTATATGTATTAGACATGTAAATATATTTGTAAGTTATAATAAAGTTAAAACATTTAACGTTAGTATGAGTATAAGGTAATTTTTTTGTTTTGAACTGGAAAAAAGTATTTCTACTTGAGTTATAATTTTTAAGTGTTCAATGTTCTAATTTTATTTATTTTTAAAGATTAAATATCACAATGTTATTAATTTAAAAGCTGTTGTTTTTGTGGTACATGTTTAATTTAACACTTAAATGCCTACCAAATACCAAAACTGAAAAGACTAAATATTAGCTAACTTTTTATTAATTAATTCAAGTGAAGTTAAAATAGAGGGAAAAGATCTAGAGCCTAAACGAATTTCGGCTCCTTCGTCATAAAGCCCTCAAGTTTCCGAAGCGTGAAATTCGCAATCTCCTGCAAAAATAATGCTTCAATTTAAAAGAAATGTTTTCAAACTTGTTGAAAAAGAACATTTTATTTATACCTATTAACCGATTTTTCTTCAACTATGAATTATTTAATTTTGTTTATCATTGTGTTTTTTAATAGATTTATGTTACAAAGGCTTTTTTGTGTTATTCTAAACTTAAAAATATTTATATGCTATCGCTGACTTCATTGTTTGTCAATTTATTGTGTACAATTTAAATAGTGAATAATGGTTTAAGTACATCCCTTAAATTTTAGCCAGCCCTTTCATTTGATATTGGTTTAATAAGAAAATAACTTTTAAAATTACAATGTGAGTACATATTTAAAAATGACTACATTACGAACTTTGAAACGAAAGAAGATTTTTCGGAATCGGTCCATCTGAAGCAGATACTAGATATAAAGTTTATACTACAATTTAATAATCATCATCAGCCTTTAATAGTCCACTGCTGGATATAGGCCTCCCCTAATACACCCCTATTTATTAGGAGGTTTTGGACCGTATCCCAATTTAATGTAAACATATTATTCATTTTTCAAAAGAAAAAGGACAAGCCTTTTTATCATATATTTATATTTTCTGTTCTTCAATTTGGTTTTTCATGCGGGGCAAATACCATCAATAGATTTTAAATTTTAGAGTATTGTGATACATATATAAACCCGAACACTTGCTATATTCGTGAAGTGGAAATATCTTTGGGCATAGAAATACGATCACTTTCCTGAATTTCACAAGTGGTTCAAATGGCTTCACTTTAGCTTTCGTAGGAGCGCTCGTATACTTTATATACTTTTTCACGCTCCGTAAAGTCAATCTTACCCTGTATACTTACAGAAACCTTTTTTGTTCGCTAAGTCGATGAAGCCATTTTGAAGATCTCATCAGAAATCTGACTATGCCCTTTATAAGACACATTATTTCTTATCGTTTTTAAATCTTATATGTGTTGTTATAAAACTATTTCTTCTTTAATGAATATTATCCATAATTACTATAATTTTACTTTTTTTTATTTATTATAACATGTATGTTACATTTATTAATAAGTCACGCAGTTTTCGGTCTTTTTATGGTTTTATATAGATATTTAATACTATCATTATTGCCTTTATGTCTTCCAAGTTAATTACTACAACGGCGACCTATTCAACATCCATTTGGGTCCACGGCCGATCCAATACTACTCGCTGCCAACTTGAACCGGCTACTGCTCGAAGATCGTCATCTCACCTGATTACCTTATTAGCCCATCGGCCATTCGTTCTTTGAACCACGTGACCGGCATTTATTTTATACAAGTAAAAATAGCAGCTATGAAAACGAATAACGAATTCGAATGTTGCAATTAATCAACCTGTGTTATAAACAACGTATGTTTTAGTTTGCTTTTAGCATTTGGTTGCAGAAAAACATATATAAGAGCTCATATATATGTATCATATCTCAGTGTTAAAACTAACTGTTCGAAAATAGTTTAAAAAGTCGTTTGCCTTATTTCAGTATTTCGTTTTCTTTCATGCGTTTTCGAATGTAAGTTGCTCATAAGGATTCCAACTTTCTGCTTCGTATTAAAAAAATATTCATATGCTGAGAGTGTCTTTTCATAAAGTTCCAGTTACATATCAATGGAAACTTTTTGGCGCAGAAATTTATCTTCTGTTATTATCTATCAAAAGTAATTTTATATTTTTATACGAAATTTGTAAGATCTGTTTGAATAAACAAATATAAATAATAAAAACAGACCCTTGGCTTTACCAATGTTTTTTTTTAAATTAATGTGTCACAGAATGAAATATTTTTATAACGCTTAATAGTTACTTAAAATTATTATTTTTAAAGTACGAGGTGGTTCACAGTTCACGTTTTATATATACTTAAAACCACATAATATAAGAGGACTCTTGAATAAAAATCTATTTACGTAGACTTATCGACAAATAATTTAGCTCTAACATAAACTCTCTAATTTGTTGTGTCGTGAAACAAAGCTACATGGTTTTGCAAGGGTTTTGATTTTGCTCACATTTTTGTTGGATTATTTAAACATTATTTGAGCACTTTTGTTAGCTTACCCTAAACATTTAAAAACTAATAGTCCAGATATTTTGGCTACAAATGCATTGTAACCATAAACGAAATAATCTAACAGAAAATGTTAGGTCGCTTGCGTTTCAAAAATACGTGGCATGCGTATCACTGCAATTCAATTCGGTTAATGATTTTCTATTGTCAACTCGGTAACACTCTACGGCTTTGATTCCATCAAATTAATTGCATTATGGATAATCCCACCGCCCACCAAATCGCATTGGACCAGCGTGGTGGGATACGGTCCAAACCCCCTAATGGACCCCTAATGAATACACCCCTATATTAGGGGAGGCCTATGTCCAGCAGTGGACTATCAGAGGCTGATTATGAATGAATGAATGAATGAATGGATAATCGTGTACAGAAATCATAAAGTTGGAAGACAAGTAAAAATGTTTTATCAGTGAAACGAATTTTGATTTGACCACAATATATTTCAATTATAGTGATTTACATTTCTATTGAAGATGTGCAATTATAAAACATTTAATAAAGGTAATTATAGCATTGTACCTAAATATTTATTACATAAGTATGATTTTATAGTCATAGGTACTGCTTTCTTGTTCTTACTTCTCTTCAAATACCCTGACATTAAAAATACACGCTTTGAACGCAGGTACTTGAATGTCCTCTTCATTCATTTTACATATTTTTTGCATTAAAAACTTTAAAACAATTTTTAACGAAACATCCTTATTATAAAGTTTTTTCAATGGAGTGGTTGCACAAAATGTTTTAATTTTTCAAAAACAAATAAAACCGACTTCTCATACAATGTACTTGTAGTTTCAATTTTAATACCTGTTTTCTATCTTAAAACCAAATCGTCTCTCCTCATCTGCCTCTATGACTTTAATTATCCTTTAAATGATCATGTCAAGAATGCACAAATTCGATGTTATAATTTGTAATTAAAATAATGAAATATAAGTTTACAGTGTAACTTAAGTTAATTTTGATTTATATAATACAAAAGCATTTAACTGCTCATCTTTTGTGCAACATGTCTTTCGTTTTTGCTTATATAATTTACACTTTTAAAAGTTACGGGAAGCCAAATTAAAATAAAGTTTTGAAAGATTCAGACTTCTTTAAACTAATTTCTGATAAAAATATAATGCAAACTCATAGCAATACAATCATGTAAATTACAGTTGCGCTTTTTTTGTAATTTTTAAAAAGTAAATAATACGTACAACTTCGTAAATTAATTTGGTCATTCCCGTACAATAGAAGTTATTTGAGACAACAAAAAAAAACAATTGAATTTTTATAATTTCTTTATATGCGTACGTATGCGTACGGATCTATAATCGTAAAATCTATAACCAGAATTTGAATCGTCACGTGAAAAATATGTATAAATCTAAATATATTACGCGGGCATGTCGCTAGTGAACAGCTTTTTGACAGCGCATTCAGGTCTCAGTTCTCATTATCGAAGACTGTATTTGGTTCGTCTGAAATTTTGAGTCTTCATTTTGTACGAAAGCATTTCATACCTCAAAAGATTTTTTTTTATAAATGTTAGCATGAAAATCAGTGAAAAGGTGATACATAAAAGTATATTTAAAACGAAGAATAATGTACATTATATTTTCTACAATGCTTAATGAAACATTATGTTCATAAAGTAATAATCTAGATCCATTCAAGCACGATTATGATAATATAGATACAAAACTTTATATAACATACTCGGGAATAGGTAAAGTTATTAAGAATTATGTCCAGTCATCAGTCCATAGGTAACGTTGAAAACTGTGATAATAATTTGCGTGCATACAACAGTTTTGAAAATAGCTATCACTACTATGGTTACATATGTACAAATACGATTGCACAATAGCAGTACGCTGTGTAGTAATGCTTCACTAGGGAGCTTTGAAAAGCCACTAAAATGGGCCTTTCTACGGCTTTACCAGGATTTCAATAGTGGAGTACGGATTTCACAACTTTAAAGACAATATTTGCGGAGAGGCATAGCGTTTAGGGAGATTTTTGCTGGAAATACAATAGGCTTATTGTTAAATGCCTATGCTTTTATGAAGAGTTATTAATTTACAACTGTACATATTGATAATCCTCTTCTGACAATTTTAACTATTTACTTGAGTTTTTATTTTGTCATTGTTAATTTTCGTGTTCCTTACTCTAAATTTAACAGGTAACAAAGCTACGTAACGACGCCTGCGAAACGAAAATATTTAAGTTAGATTTTTAAGAAAGTTTAGGCAATTTTTAGTATTTGTATACTACGAATAATTCTAATATAAATTATAGAGTATATACTATACAGTTTACTAAATTATTTTTCATGTCACAGTTTTGAAATATATTTATTATCAAAATATTCTAACGGAAGACTATTATATATTCAGCCATCCTGGCAAAAAAATTACGACTCAAATACTTCCCGCGATGAGTAAATTCTGAAATAATAATAAGGCTCTTTGTCTTTATTATTTCAGAAACCTTTGATTTTTTTTCTTGTGTGTCATTATAGGAAATCTACTGTGCCAATAATTTAGGGTGCCAAAAAAAGAAAAAAAATATGTCACGCATTTTTCAGTTGCATTTAATGATAATTACCTGTTTTTTAATAAATTAGAACTTTTTATTTGTATGTGTTACAATAAATAGTAAACTACAACTTATTTTAGTTAATGAATATCAAAATTATATACATCGAGATCATTTTATAATAGTTAGTAGAGTTAACCTTAAGTTTCTTTATGCCTGTAATTGTTGACTATATAAGTAATATTAATATATAAGTAAAATAATAAATGCCTAATATATCTTGACAAACAGATGAATAGGGTGAACCATAATATTAATGATTTAGTTGTTACTCTGCGTTGGAAGTTCCTGTGTCGTACCTTTCTATTTCTTGCTATTTGCAATAGACTTATAATATACATACATAATTACTTATAACTTCATGAATTATTAGGTATTTTACTTAGTAAAAAAATGGCAAATAACTGACGTTTGGTCTATTTCAGTTACTTTACAATCATATCATTTTCCCTGTATGACATTTACCCGTCCTGTAAAGTTTTATAAGTGGAATATCTGATTCATGCACGCTAGTGGTAAAATCTTCGTGTAAATTTAGTTACAACACTAATGTTTTGTCATACGTTTCATGTTTAAAACAATATTGAAATGAAATGGTCATTAAACAACACTGAAATAAAATTTAATAATTTTATAAAAATATATATTTTTAATCAATTAATAAAAGAAAAAGCTACAAACCTTTTTATAAACGGCAAACTCCCATAAATATTGTGATAATGCTATTCACATTCAAACAAAGGATCCATTAACCTTTATCAATCATTCATTCACTTTGAGTTTTTTTGTCTGATCTTATAATTTATATTACTTAGATTAAGCCACGCTTAAAATACTTACGCAGTAGGAAAATTAGCAGGAATTTTATTTTTGTAAGTTATAAAAAATATATTTCTTTTTCGTCGTGTGATCAAATCGATCGCTTTTTAGTTGACAAAATCATATTAATCATATTATGTCAGGTCCGTTACCTACAGTAATATACCAATAAACATTTATTTGCCGGATTTTATTAACTACATAAGGTAAGATAAGATATTTCAAAATAATTTTATACTCTGATATTACACTCATAAGGATATATTTACCACGATACTGTACGTTGTAATAAATTACTTTTTTAGGTTTAATACGACTTGTACTATTTTGTAATAATTGTAAAATTAAACTGAAATTAAAATAATAATTTAATTATATAACTAAATTGTAAAATTTATCATTAAACACAACTTTTTAATAGGAAATACATTAACATTGACCTACCACAATTAATGCTGATTAAGGAATTAAAAACTCAACGTAATCGACTAAAACTTCGAGATGAAAAGATAACAGATGTTTGAGACTTAGTAAAGATATTACCATAATGGAGAGATTTCGCAACGCCTTTCAGTTTGAAAATCCTGACTTAGATCTTTGATCTTACAATACAATACGAATTTTAAGGCTTTTTTATTGCTATTGTATTTTTCTATTGTATTTTTTATCATCATCATCATTAGTAGCCTTTTTCCGTCCATTGCTGGACATTTCTCCTTTTTGTTTTTTTTTCTGCCTTTTTCATTGTACGCCAAGACGGCCGATCCCTTGATACTCGCTGCCAACTTGAACCGGCTACTGCACGGGGATGGTTGGTGGTCGACCAACGTCCCGTCTTTCCGAACGCGGCCTCCACTCAAAAACCTTATTGGCCCATCGACCATTGGTTCTTCCGACCACATCACCAGCCTACCGCCACTTCAACGAGCTAATTCTTGGACTAAGTTCATAACTTTTGTTTATCCATAGACCAAACCAAATTACAACAAGCAGGCTCTACCATTTACCAAGGTATTACGAAAACGATGTATGTGTTTGTTCAGTCTCAATTGCAAAATTAGTAAAATAACGTAATGTAAGATAAAAAAATAAGGAAAATTGATTATCACATGAAAGCAAACGTTGAAAACAATTGTTAGTTATTGCAGGAATTGAACATTTAAAGAACTATGTAGACCAAGTACGTTCTACCATGAAACTCTTTTAAGATTTATTTTAAGGGCTCGACATCACATATAATTAAATCGTCATGTATTATTTAACATTTGTAATTCTCTATAATTTACTAATTCTGTCTTATTACTAACTTTTGTTAAAACTTTTAACACTTAACCAGTTTTCATTTGTTAAAACCGTCCTCGTAACCAAGTCGCAACTTTACAAACTAAAGGTAAAAGGTAGTGGGTTTAAATCTTGCGGCGCAACAATATTGTTTTATCGTTTTTTTGTGTTTGATTTAAGCAATATTTATAAATTCATTTTTTGAAAAATAAGACGATGCATGCTTTGGGTGGACATGTAAAATGTCTGTTCTGGTTGCCAAGACTATTTTCGTTGTCACCAGAGGACGCGCGTGCCTTTAAATTTACCCATGACTATTAAGCCTATCAAACGTAGTTTAGATTTTTGGGTTATAATGATCTAGATGCTAGTAATATTGTTATTTAAATAAATGTGGTTAAAAAACCTTTTAGTGGTTTGGCGTTGCAATAAGTAACGTACCGTTATAATTAACTTACTTAAATTTTACTGAAGGTAGAATTTGGACCGGCTCGGCTTCCTTTCAATTTATAAAATAACCCATATTTCATCTTTAGTTAATAAATAAATAAACTAAATATTTGTATAAGATTGTTTAAGGCACGTTTAACTTATTCAAAAAGAAAAGCGAGTTTAAAAAAGACCTGGACTTTCATCTTATTAGTTAGTTAGCGATGCGCCCTATCCTTAAGAAATGCTACGTCAGATGCTATAAATATCCTTGACATAATATGTTACATATTGTTTACCCAGTAACTGCACAAGCTATGGTACCGTTTAACCCGGAAGACAGTATTGTTTATGCACTTTTGATTTACGTTAGAAATAGGTACCGCGCTTAAGCTTCCCCAGACAATCCCCTGTTGATGTGATCTACGAGTACACATTACTCATAAAATAAGAATAATTTGTACAAAATAAACTAAATTGTAATGGTATAATATGAAATCGGTGATCCGTAACCATCCTTCAGTATATAGATGCAATTTAGTACATATTTACAAATTTATAGAGCACGTGAGAAAAGGCCTTCGATGCAATGTTCATTAGGTTCCAATGTCCCAACGTGTGAGCTAACGCTGTTAATATTCTAGTTGGTTAGTTTAGCAATTGGAGTTCATCAAAGCGCCGTATTACCAACACGAAATGGCTGTAAAATTTGTGATTATTAACTGCCAATTTAAACAATAATGTGAAAAATTCAGGAGAATACAATTTTAAGAAATTGTAAAACATGACTTTTGAAAACGTAACGTTAAGCTCATTTGTGAACAACGTTTATTTAGGTATTTTTAGTACTTTATTACTTTATAAGTTATAATAGAAACATTTTATTGACCGACACTAACAAATAACACTAAAACTAAACTTTAAATTTAATAAAAATATCTAGACGCATTTTTAATACCTGCTTACTTTAATAAGTATGTTGAATAAAACAATTTAATCTATTAAGTGATGATTTTAAAAACTTTTATAAATAGGCTTGTACGTGTTTTTTTTTTATTTTTGGTTTGTATTAATATTATGAAAAACAATATTATTAAAAAGAGGACGGAGACCAAACAATACAGGGCACTCTTAATACAACGAAATTGTGTTTAAAGTGACAACGGCGGACATGTCTAATGTATATATGTAACCTCGTAACTTCACTTCTGATAGAGCGATTTTTACATTTTTTCTTTAGATTATAACTGAGGAATAAATAGTAATGGAAATTAATTTTGTGCTGACATAAATCACTAAACATTTCGTATGATTGTACGTCATACAGCCCTCAATAAACTGTTTTAATAATTAAAAAACCGTAGGAGATAAACTGAAACGAAAATGTATTTAGTTTTTAACAAAATTAACGAGTGTATCTTAATGCTAAGAATAACCCACATTAACGATTTTGTGTTAATCATTTTAATGTACTTAAAAATGTATCAGATAATTAATGAAAACATAAAGCAAAAAACATGCTGTTACTCGATTATGTTAGGAATGGTGAAATAACTTTTAAGATATATCAAAATATTGTTCTAAACATTCACACAACTAAATATTAAAACTGACGAAACTTCGTCAAAGCAGTTTTAACACACACTCTTTGAATTTGAAGTCGGTAATTTTTATTTGCTTTTTAATGATCATTTTGGTAAGAGTAGGTCACAGAAAAATTAACGAATACAATCTCACAGACACATATATAAATCTTGTACAAAACATGTATTGTACTTGTACTGGGTATTTTATGAAGCCTTACATACTGAAAGCATCAGACTTTTATCGCAAGCTGATACGAGATACTTCGGTGAAAGGTTCTACACTTACGAAAACTTCTACACTGCCAGCGATAAGAAAGATCGACAGCTTTAAGGAGACTGAGACGAGAAAGTGACTTATTTTGCTAAAGCGTTTTTAGTGGCGATTGAGCTACGGCAATTTAAAAAGCATTTGAACCATACACACCTGAGTATACTAAACATTATTTTGTAACTAAATAACATATTTTATTGTTCACTTTGCTGTAATATATATAAATAATCGTTTATGATAGTGACACGCGATGCGAATTTAATGTGTCAAAGTTTGCTTAGGAATCAAGATAAAATTAAATAATTCTTACACACACTAGTCAATGTTCACTCTCATTCTGTCGGGTAGGTGTGACACGACAGTGATATGAAAACATTTTTGTTCTTTGACTTGAAATAAAAGATTACAAAGTTTTGTGTATATTTATATGATTGTGATTAAAATTAACTAAAGAATTTTTAGTGTTTGGTTACAAACACTTTACGATAAATATTGAAAAAGTTATAACTTTATACATTTAATTATATTATAACCTTCTGTTATAATATAAGCACAATGGCAAATAACGTCAGGCAAAAAAATAAGGCAAAGGTCAAACAAAGTCAGGCAGTGGTCTTATTATTTAAAGGCTATTTGTCGAAACGAATCTCGAAACATGAATCGTTAGTTGTAACATTTGTAAGCACGAATAGATTATATAAGATAGAAGAACCACACGTTATTTTCAGCAAGGAACTATATCAAATCTCGGGTTACTGAACCGAAAGCCCACCAATTGATCAACAACCAAAACTAAAAATTATTGAGATATTGGATGTATCTCTAAAATAATTTAAAAAATACATATGTATAAATCGTTATACCTGTAGAGAACCACACTGCCCTAAATCGCAGAAAAGAGTCAAAAATGTGGATATCTTTATGGCGTTATGGCGCATATTTCATATTTCTCATGTCAAATTTTTTGCTGCAATATGAAATTCCAAGGACTTCTTGAACGGGTCGACGTGAATCACGATTTGAAGTCAACTGTAACAGAAATAATATGTTTATATGGAGCGTTACAGAACAAATTCTATTAAGGAAAAGTACGTTGTGCAATCTTAAATAAAAATAATTTAAGGCAAACTAAAATAAATTTAAGGTAAACGTTATTAAGTTTCACAGTTTTAATAATATTAGTTTTAATAACTTTATCAGGGAATACTAGCTCAGATTTTTTCTATTTTTTCAACCATATCAAACATTTTTAAGTCATATTCCTGTTTCTTTATTGTCTGATTTTAGAAATTTTTACTGTTAAATGTTAGCATCGCTTTAAAAGTTACAACAGAGAGTCGCTGACCCAGATTACTTGAGATCATATTTTTTGTGTTCTTTACCAATCATAATTTTAAGTTTGTATATAATAAGAACCCAAGCTAGTTCCATCAATAGAAAAAAATACTAAATCATCGTAATGTGATTTACATATTTAAAAGAATAAAAACATTTCTATTTTTTAAAGTACATTAACAATATTTATTGAATACTATATATGATATTGAGTAGTAGCCAGCGATCGGCCGCCTTTGCGTTCATTGGAAAAGGCCTATGTCCAGCAGTGGATGGATAAAGGCTGCTAATGATGCAGATTATAGTGATATATGTAAATAAAAAAAAAGATTTTTGGATTTGATTGCGCTTAAACTTAATATTTTACGGTACTGAAGTTGATCAGCCATATGTATAAAAGGCGTGCTGGAACCAGTAAAACGTTCTAGCTTTACACAGACTCGAGTTTGGAAATTTGAACACATAAGTCACAGTATAACAATGCCTTCCAATCTCTAAAAATTTGTGAATACTGTTAAAAAAATAAACTATTTGGATTTAATTATACAACTAGTTTTGAAGTTTAATTGTTAAGTGTGTTGCATTTATTTCATTTTACAACATTCAATTATTCACTGAGACCGTTTCAGAAAAATTATTATAACTCAAATTATTTACTTGACTTTTTCGTATAGAGTTACCTCAAGGAATACATATATCTCCCCATCCAATGACTTAACTTGAGAAAGCTTAATAAAAATTGTAAAACATAACGTTTTGAGTGGCACAAAATACTACGTCGTAAATGCTGCACAAAAACTTTCAAATATTCCATAACGAATGTTTTGAAACTACTAAACGAGTTTGCATCCGTTGTAAATGCAAAATGGAAAAACTTTAAGTTATTTCCGCAATACATTATTTTTATTTTTTTATTTTCTTCTTTTCGGAAAACATACAGTGATAAGTTCGTATTTAATAATTTTGACAATATTTTTTATACCATTTAAATGTTTTCGCATATAAAAACTATACAGCAGCTTTAATGCTTAAGAAGCGTACAAAGGTTTATTATAAAACAAAGAAAAAACATTTAACTTAACACTAAGCTAAGAGACCACATGAAACCAGTTCTTTGACAAAACGTTCCTAAGTGTATCTGAAGGTGAGTTAAACAAATCAATTTCGAGCGAATCATTCAGTTCGTTGACGAATTTTGCAGATCTAATGAAAAATAAATTCTTTCTATAATTTGTTGTGCAACGAGGAAGATGCAAGTAAGTCTGTTGTCTGGCAGACCTTATCGGTACCCTAAGATTTATTTGGGAAAGTCGATAAGAAGAATCAATTTTACTTTGAGCTATTTTAACAATTAGACAAATATCAGATATTTTTCGTCAAATGACTAATGGAAGCAGATGATGTCTACTACATGCTGTTACATAATCGAGGTCAGATTTTTTACATTTGTATCGTAAATGTTTTATAAACTTACATTGTATAAACTCTAGCCTGTTAATATAAACATCATATAGAGGATTCCAAATTTGTGAACAATACTCGAGAATACTACGCACATAAGAACAGTAGGGGATCTTTATTAATTTAATACTGTTAAATTGGGAGCTAGATCTCAAAATGAATCCTTAGCACTTATTAGCTTTTTTCACAATATAATAAATGTGTTTTTCATAGGTTAGTTTCAAATCATGAATGATATTTAAGTCACGTACCTCATTCACTTTTGCTAGTTGTTGACCTTCGAGTCTATAAATGAATTCTGCCACATTAATTTTGCGGGTAAAAGTTATTGAGTGACATTTTGTTACATAAGATCAAGCTCATTAATTCGGCAATATTCATCTAATCTTTCTAGATCGTGTTGTAGAAGATGACAGTCATGCTTATTATAAATTTGTTTGTAGATTTTCATATCATCTGCATACAGTAGAAATGTTGAGTTTTGGAAACAAGATTTAATATCATTAAATAATAAATTAAATAGCAAGGGTCCTAATATGGGCCCCTGAGGTACCCCAGAGGGTATGTAATGCCATGCAGAATAGTAACCATTAAGTACTTCAGCTTGAGATCTATTCATAATATACGGTGTGAACCACCTAAACGAGTCACCATGGATACCGGCATTAAAAAGTTTCTGTTGGAGTATTTTATGGTCTATTTTATCAAATGCCTTACTATAGTCTGTAAAAATTGCATTAACTTGTCCACCAGGATCCATGCATAAAGATGTAAAGTCTGAAAAATTTGTAAATTGGATGTTGTTGAGCGATTTCTAAGAAATCCATGATGTTCAGGGTTGAAATGGGACTATAGACAGTTGTAAATTTGCGTGTAAGCCAGCCGATCAAATATTTTGGCAAAAATACATAATTTAGATATTGGTCTGTAATATTTTACATTACTTTTGGATCCACTTTTATATACAGGGCTTATAAAAGCAGACTTCCAAATTTTAGGACCTTCTTCCTATCCTTCCTTTACTGAGCGTAAGAATAATATGGTCAAGGGTCTTGTCAAAACATAAGTACACCTGGTTATAAATAAAGGCGATCTTAAACTGGTCCTGCTCCTTTTCGTAGATCCAGTGTCTTAAGAAGTTAAGATATATCTTTCGCTTTCAATTCAATGTCACTTATAGAATTTGTGTAGTAAAGGGTATCAGAATTATTTGTCACGTGTTGGCAATATGGAGTACTAGGAATAGTAATATTGAACGTTGGTATTTGTTAATGTTAACAAATAGAGAGTTGAATTTGATTTCATGCTATTATTTTTTGCGTCGCATAGTGTTTTTTCAGATGCACCACTAGAAAAAAACTATATCTCTTATAATAATAGTGGCAAGTGGACTTAATAGATCTCCTTTTTTAGGGACCGTCTAGGGTAGTAAAATCGCGATGCCAATTTCTGCCCCAAAGCTGTAAAAGATTGCTATCTACCGGTGTAGAGGGCACCGAAGCCAGCGTAATTACAAGGTAAATCACGCAACGTGCTGCTCGTCTTGCCCCTATCCTATATCAATAAAAAAATATGCATTGTCCAATATTACATTGTGGAGATTTCTATAATTTGAACGTTCTGTTATTTATCTTCAAAACTAAACCAATTTACTAATCGTAATAATTTCAGGCCAATAATTTGTTTTTCATAATCTAAATCATCATCAATGTCTACAGTAATTATAAGAGTAAAATAATCCTGTAAAAACACCAGAAAGATACACTGGATTCCAATGTACTCGTCATTTAGTCAGAATGAATAAACCATGTAACCCACTTCTATTTAGTAAGTAGTTGCTAGACATGAGTAAAATGTTAAAAGTAAAAATGTAACTCGGTTAATGGAATATTTGACTGCGTAAATTGCGTCACTTAATAAAGTTCAATTGCGAGCGTATTCTGCGTGACACGAATTCATTTGGGCACGAAATTAGAGCACTGAAATTAATATCCGTCGAAACTTCGGAAGTGTTACATTGTTCCTATTTGCTTTGTTTGTCTAATAAAGATTAAAAAAGTTTTATTGGTGAATTTGATTCTGATTGATGCCTACCCTTATTTAAATAAAGCATCATTAAAATATCTGAAACAAAAAAACTTTATTTTTAAATATTATATCAATCTGTCTGATTATGTTTGCTTTTATTATTTTTTTTAATAGGGAAAAGTGCGTAAAAGTAAATAAAAATAAGTAACGGAAGTCTTTGAGTCAGTCTGCTTTTTGGGTTAATCAATATCAAATACGAATTTTTGGTTTCATGGACTTTACGTATAAGCATTGAACCAAAATAGATATTCACACAACAGCGGCGGACTAAGGCCATCAGAGGCCAGGGGCGGCAAAGCTAAATGAGGCCCCCAAGCTTTAAGCAAATGTATTTCTACAAGCTTTTTATTCAGTTCACATTTGTATGTATAAGTATTTATGATTATTTCGGTAAAATCTGACAAGTTAAATTTAAATTCGGCTTAAATTTATCTTGCTTTAATTTAAGCTTAATAAACATAGGTATGTACCTACAATCATCATCATCATCATCATCAGCCTGTGATAGTCCACTGCTGGACATAGGCCTCCGCTATTCGCCCATCCATTAGGAGGTTTTTGGACCGCAACCCATGACGCTGGTCAAATCTGGCAGGTTGGTGAGTGGACCGACTTTTTACATGCCCATCGGACGCATGGATCATGTTACTTTTCAGACAATTGGGTGATCAGCCCAAATTGCCCCCGTTAAGTCCCGGCAGGATTAGAACCCACTACCTAAAGTTTTTTAAGCACACGCCCATGCCACTAGGCAATGAAGGCAGTCATACCTACAATATGGAATGAATATGGTGGAGGAAAATAAAATACGAAAATAGAATCGAACGACAAAAAAAAATAACAATTAGAAAAAATAAATCAAAGGTACTTTTATTTTCAATAGATATGACGTTAACTTTTATATGTGTTTTCGTGCCTTCAATTTACTGAACTCTTCAATAACTTCTGTGAAATTAATTTCTTTGTAAACTTTTCTTTCAATTGAAAGCATGGCTATATTAACCAGTCGCTCTTGATCCATTGTCTACAATTAAAAATTATCTTCGATCTATCGAAGATAATTTTAATTTGGCAGCAACACCCATAGTCGTATCGGTTGCTTTTACATGTCTGCGGTACCTTTTAAATTCTTCCAAAACTTGCTCTTTATCAAATTCACTATAAAGATTTCTTAAATTATCAACTGCTATAGCCAGAGCGTCATCTGAAGCTTCTAGCATAAACTTTGATTCAATAATTTGGAAAATATTATTGATTTGCTTCATGGCCTCGTAACGTGTCGACAATTCTTGTATAAATCGATCTATGCATTCAAACCTTAACCGTCTTATTTCTTTTTGAATTGTTAATCCAACACCATGAGCTAATTCACTCGGCATCGTTCTTTTTACCTTCCTTCTTCCTCGTTTCTCTATGTCGATGTCCATATCATTGCATTTTTTGTGCCAAAAGTAGCAGCATTGTCTACAATGGTGTTTCGTTCTTTCACTAAATACTCATTCAAGGCTTTTAGTTTAACGATTCCTATATTCAGAGTCATTTTAGGAGACTGCAAATATTTCTGAACTAAATTTATTGCCTCCAGTACAGAAAACTAAAATTGTATATAGGTTAAAAAGGTAAAATTACAAACAGCCGGCAGGAGCAAGCTTGCTCCTGATCTTGTATCTAGATTTGCCTTTGTTGGATCTTGAAAATGTTCCAAACTACTTATAATTGTCTCTATGTTTTCTTTTACAACTTTTATTGACTCGTAAAGAGCTCTCCAGCGAGTATCTGATAAACGTTTTAAATTTTTTCCAGTGTTCTCTTTCAGTAATTGCCATTTCTGTGTAGATGACGAAAAAAACGAATATAATTTTGTCTAATGTTCAAAAATACGTGACGCCAAAAAGATTCAAGGAATGATTAGAACAGGGACTGAACAATGC
Organism: Lamproptera curius; assembly: GCA_029286875.1. Classification (NCBI taxonomy): domain Eukaryota; kingdom Metazoa; phylum Arthropoda; class Insecta; order Lepidoptera; family Papilionidae; genus Lamproptera; species Lamproptera curius. The sequence continues at coordinate 148,152 of JAGSMT010000212.1, forward strand.
TTTTGGATTTATTTCTCGGATTTTTCGTTGCACCCCTCCATGGACACCTGACATTGACGCGTTATTGTCGTAACCTTGAACCCTGCACAACGCAATATCTAGTCCATCTTTTTCAGCCGTCGCTGAATGTCTTTTGACATATCCTCAGCAGTTTTTCCAGATATTAAAAAAAAAACCCAAAAAAGATTCTCGTACTTCCACAATGTCATTTTCTATATGAACGAATCTAATGATTTGACTCATTTGGTCTGTTTTACTTTCGTCAGGAGTGCTGTCAAAAATTATTCCGTAATATTTAGCCTTTTTAATATATACAATAATTTTTTGCCTACCATGTTCACTCAAACATAGAATAAATTCATTTTGTATTCCTTTTGACAAATACGATGGTACTCTCTTTAACCCACCAGCGGCCTCTTCAAGGTTTAATCAATGCTCTTTCAGCACCGGATCATATTTCGCTAACAATTGTACTAATTCTAAAAAAATTCCCCTGTTTTCCGAAGAACTATCTTCACGGTGGCCTCTGAAAGCAAGATTTTGTTGGGCTAAGAATAACGTGACATCTTAAAGGCGATGTAAAATGTTTCTCTATTTCTTAGTTTCATCGTTAATAATCTTCAAGTTAATAATCTTTATCAATAGTTTTATTAAGTTTTAAGATCACTGTCAACGTTTTCCATTTTTCTAAGTTTGATAGATGTTCATGAGATGATTCATACTGTGATATCTTAGAATTTAATTTCCACCACTGACGAAAACTAGAGACAAATTTGTATTATAGTCTCGTTTAAATTTGAGTAAAACCACTGCTAAGTTAAACAACGATGTGTTCCCTTAGTGCTTTCACCTGGTCTTTCCACAGATTCAAAAGCTCCGTCTTTATTTTGAAATACTTCAATACCCTTCTCGATAATGGAAATTCTGATGTGCTCTAGCACAGGTATTGGCCAATGTGCAGCATCATTGGATGAGAAGACCTCTAACTTAGCGACGTATTCTTCGGCTTCCGCAGTATTTTTTCTTTAATTTATTAGTTTTATCATTCTGTGTTTCAGCGTCAGCCACATCGGATTTTGTAATAACATCACATTTAATAGACTTTTCAACTATGTTTACTGTCTCAATATCAATGATTTGTACATTGCATCCCGATTCATCAGTTTGAATCATTTCTTTGGCAACGCAACTTTTCTTGTCATCAAAGTTTGAAAGGTATTTGGATAAAGATCCAGCAAGTGCATTTGCCGCTTCAGTCAGTTCAGTTACTTATTAGTTCATAGCTACATTCGAAACGTCGGGAATTTTAAAATAAACGCGATAAAATCCGTAAAGTCATTTTATTTAATAATCATAGGTACATTGTAATTTTTTTATTTATATGCAAAATCATAATTTTTTCTATGTATTTTGGTGTTTGTATCAATCTCTTTTAACGTGTATATAAAGGGATGTTAGTAACTAAAATAAAAATAATAAAATAATTCATTATGTAAGTTTTCCTGTTTTAAAATGTACTGTGCTAGCAAAAGTTACGAGCACAACATTGCCTAATACAAGAATATAAAAACAAAAGAGAATCTTCAATTCTAAAACAAAAAGTGATGCTTACTATGCTATAGTTTCATTTGAAAATACATACGAAGCTTATTTATTTGATACAGAAGCCAAGGCAATGTTGTGATTTATGTTACAACATTGCCTACACACTTCTGGTTATTGTAATTGGCGGTATACATATTTGTTGTATGAATTTAAACGTTATTTTAAATTTCTTAACATATAATATTTAAATAAAAAATGGTATGTCTGTCACAGATTAAACTTAAAATATAAAACAAAAACTCTAAAAATCAAGAAGAGTTGCAGCAGTTACCGGTACGAAACTTTTATGATAGATAGCTGAATAGACAAAAAGGGTTTGGATAAAACATATTTTGTATTGATTAAAAGAATTACTTACTTTTCCAAATATAGAAACACCAGCTCCCCTAAAATAATTAACTTTTAACTTTATATAACAAAAATTAGAAACACTTTTTAATGAATTAAAAGATCTTAAGCTTAATTTTAAGGGTTAAGATCGTTTGATTTTTAAGAATTTTACTATTACATAAATACACTATTAATTACCAACGTAAAAAACAATTTATATTTTTAAATTTTTGACATAAGACAATGTAATGAAGGACAAAAGTGATTTATTCACACTTCCTTCATTCAGGGAAAGTACCTGCTAGGAAAGACGGGAATCGCCCGAGATTGGACGTCCAGCATAAAAGTTTATTAGTACCTGTAAAACTTGATGGCTGTGTGCTTTAATCTTGATGAAGTCATTACTCATGAAATCATGAAATATTGCATATTTTTAAAGTTTTATGAAAAATGAAAAACATTTGGGGCCCCAAGAGCCCGGGGCGTGCCGCCCTTCCGCCCCCCTATTAGTCCGCCACTGTCACACAATGCCATTATCGATATTCAAAGATAACAAGAACTGTCAATCTGCAAGGTACAAGGACGTAAATTTTGTAGAAATATTATTCAACATTACATAATCAACATTAAACATTTAAGTTTCACTATGCTGATAATCTGACTTTTTAAATATTGACTCACATTATCGTTTAAACATTAAAATAAAGGTTTAAGTAATTAGAAATGCTGTACTAGCATTCTGTCTTGCTAAATAAAATATATTACATAAATCTTAGTACCTAACATAATCTTTACAATTTATAAGCATTTTGGATTCTAATAAAAAATTTAAATAAACAAATGAATTTGCTCTATATAAAGCGAACGTGTACAGTGACATAAATCTTTTCCACTGTCATTTAATCGCTAGCAACGCTTTTGCAATTTATGCATCAGGTGAGCCGATTCCTCGTTTATCTACGGCTCCATTTATATGATATTTTATACATTAAGATATTGGAGATATATTTTTATTAATTAATTTATTTAAACTTTTTGCACAAATAAAGTGTACACAGGCGGGCTTAATGCCTTAGACTTTCTCTAACAGCCAACCTTAGGGAGGATACGTTAAAATTCAGAGTAGGTGCACGAGAAAACATTACATTTACATAGTAAAACTTTGTTCTATTTAAATACATCATATAACTACTGGCAGCTTTAATTAAGCTTAATATAATATAAATTATAAAACAAAGTATATAAAAATAAATATGTAATATATTAAACTAACAATCTATACACAAATACATACATGCAAAATATAGAAAATAATTATTCATTAATTCAAGTGATAATCACTCTGCCAACGCCTCACTTAAAAGATGTTTGCGCACATTTCTGTCAAATTGAAAATAATCACTATTTATTAATTGTAATTATATTTTATGAATTTGTTAAATGATTATAAAACTTAACTAATTTCATATTAGTTATCAAATAAAGACTATAGACAGAATAAATTATTTCAATGCCCGATGATACTCAATGGTATGTAGGAAAGCATAAAAACGTGCCTCACGGAAAACTCGGTTAAGGCCCTATTCGCCTGTTAATGAGCAAAAGCCGACGACGAGGGGCAAAAGTGGCATTATATCGTTGTTCGATCTTAATGAGAGTAAAATCGAAAATGATGTGATCGTTAAAAGAGGTATCGTTCTACTAATTACTGGAAACTCATTGTCATGGTATATAATTTATCGTAAAGCCTATACATGTGTCTTTTACTAATAACAAACAAACATATTCCAATAATATCTATTCAAACCCATCAAGAAATATGTGTAAAATTTCTGTTTACTAATAATTTCCTATATTTATTTAAATTGATTTATGATCCTTAAATTTATTTTCTTTGTTGTCGACTCTTTTTAAGATTTTCATTAGCGCCTTTTCTGCGCATTCTGACGCCACAGAAGCGTCAACTGATTCTACAGCCAAACCGTTTAGATGAGATGATTAGGTCGTTCACCTGAAATAAGCGCCTGCTCTAAAATAACCTCCTCAGCCCTAAGACTTGAAGTGTTACGCCGTCTACCATAATTACGCTGAGTACGGTGTACCTAACCGTGAGCGAACCCACAACATGAGCGAGAAATACGCATATTCGTGGTTCTGACCCAGACAGTCCCTTGAAATACCTGGAACGATACCGAGTAACCTTTGGCGAAAGCGAAAAAACATAAACATTGTACTGGATAACGACGAGCAGTTTTCCTACGACTTATTACTGTAAACTCAAGCTTTTGACAGCGTCTCATTATTTTATATCTCCTTATGTAACAAAGTAAAAGTTAACTGATCAACACTGATTTACGGAACCCCAAAAGTATAAGAATATTTATTATATTGCTCAAGAGGGAGTTGTACTAAAAGGAACGTATTACGAAATAAATATTCATTTGTCAATGTGACTAAATTTATCACAGGATTTGTTATATAAATTCATTCCATGCATGATGACAGATTAAAAAAAAATTTAAAACGAAATTTATTGGAAAAATAATTTCGTAACCAATAAATTAATTTTTGGAAAAAACTATAACTTGATATGTGATATTGATCTACTAACGAATTTATCGAACTACTTTTATATTGATAGAAGAAAATTACTCTGAATGAAATATTACCACAGTCTATAGGAGCTTTGTAAATTGTGTTGGTAGCAAAGTTGAAATACGGCCGTATTTCATTGAAACCTTCGGTTTCAATAGCATTAATTTATATTGTTATTTTTGGTGAAGGAAATATAAGCGTTTGATGGTTTATGTAGATGTTTAATAATATCATAATTCCATCATGTCTTCAAGTAAATTACAACGGCGACCTATCCAAAATAATACTGGAACAAGTATAAGCAATACGTTACTTTTTTACTCTTCGTTTAATCTTATAATTCAATGAAATGGATAACCAACCTTAAATGACAAAAAATTAACTTGAAAGTATAAAATTACAGTATTAATACAGTATAATTAAATGGTATAGCCTATCAGTCCACAATGGACATAGTCCTTTTCAATGAACGCAAGACGGCTGATCCCTTCACTCGCTGCCTACTAAACCGTTGGCTACTTCTCAGAGATCGCTATCCCACGGTTGGGGTCACAAAACCCGTTTTCCTAAACGTTGCCTCCACTTAAGATCCTTATTATCCCATCATCTTTGCGTTTTCCGGACCTCGCGACTGGCCATTTATTATAAAAGAGTAAAAATAGCAGCTATGAATTCTAATTGGAACTAATCAGCCTATGTTATAATCAACGTATGCTATTGTTTGTTTTTAGCGCTTTTTTGCAGAATAATCATAAAATTTTAACAAAAAACAACCGACTTAAAAAAAAAAACAAATTCCAAAATTAAAATGCACTTAAAAGTAAAAAACAGGCATTAACAGGTTATGGAGATGTGGAGCGCTGTATGCTGTCTCTAATATTAAGCTGGGCGGTTACAGTCCATAAAGTACAGGGTACCACCCTTGAAAGAGCAGTAATTGACCTGGGTAAAAAAACTTTCCAAGAGTCAAATATATGTTGCACTAAGTCGTGTCAAAAGTTTGGAAGGGATAGTTTTGAGGCAAATTTGGACGCCAACAAATTATTAAATAGGCCACACGACGAAAGTTCGTTGACGGAAATAACGAGACTAAGAAATCTGCCTTACGACAATGAAGGTCACACATAATATACCCTAACTAATGCAATTAGTACGCTTTATTTATATATTCATATACATCATACATACATACATCATCAGCCTGTGATAGTCCACTGCTGGAATAGGCCATACACCTATCCATTAGAGGGTTTAACATCCCACCACGCTGGTCCAATGCGCGTTGGTGGTGACCGACTTTAACATGCCCATCCGACGCATGGATCATTTACTTCCAGACAATTAGGGTGATCGGCCCAAATTGCCCTAACCAACCAGGAAACAAAATGAAAAATTATTTGAGTGCCCCAGGATTCGAATCCACGACCTCCGGTTTCAAAGCACACGCCCATACCACTGGGTTACGGAAGCGTTAGTAATAGTAGTAATTATAACCTTACTGTAACCGATTAAGGAGTTTTGTCGATCATCATATGAATAAGATAATTCTTGAGCATGATGTTATGGTAGGACTTAAAATTTAAATTATTTTAATAGCGGAGGTTTAGACTAATTTGCTTACCATCCAAAATCTCTTTAACCCGCAGGTTATTCAGTTTTTTTCATGGATGCCACTGGACCAAGTTGCTATGGGACCAAATGGGAAGCCAAACAAAGGAATATATAGGACAAAGAATTAAATGCATTATATATGTTTACATTTTCTACGATGCTTAATGAAACATTATGTTCATAGAGTAAAATCTAAACCAGTCAAGAAGATTATCTGGACATAGACACTGAAAACTTTATACAACATACTGGGAATAGGTAAAGTTGTTAGAATCAGTCCGTTATAAGCCAACAGGTAATGTTAAAAAGTGATAATAATTTGCTTACATCTTAAACGATAAAAATTTTTGCTATGTTTGTGTAAACATGCTTATCTTTAAATCTTTAGGTCTTTAATTATAAATTTCATCGGGAAAACGTATACTTACTTTAAAAAGAAAACACACATAATACCAGCATTTACAACCAACACCAAACCGGGGTAGGTCCCCTTTTACAGGAGACCGTTTGGGTGGGTAACCAGCGGTGCCTTATTTCGCGGAGCAATTTTCACACTGAAACACTGCTGTGTTCCGGTTCAAGGGCACCGTAGCCAGGTATTTACTGGTAAAAGATTTAACAGCCTACGTCTCACGGTAGGCAGCGCGTTACGATACCACTGAAATTGCCAATGTCTATGTGCCGTAGGTGACCACTTCCATTAGGGTGGCCCGACTGTCGTCTGCCGCGTATGCCATAAAAGACGTTTGTCGAGATCCTTTGTTCTCGCGAAAAGAAATAATTTTTCACGTGTCTTGATCCACAATGTAAACCAAGTTTCAAACTATAGGAATATAAGAGAACTTCTAAAACGGCGGAATGATCTAAAATACAACTGATGATTGAAAGAACCCCAATTCCTCTTATCTGTAAAAAGTTTTAAAAGTAGCTGGGATTACTGTGGTATATAAATACCGTTTGCGATGGATTGCACAAAGCAGTACGCTGTGAATAAGCTTACAGGGATCTTTGAAATACTAAATGGGCCTTTCTACGTTTACTAGATTTCAATTGTGGAGTACGGATTTCACAACCAAAAGATCTAGTTTGTGGAGAGGCATAGCGTTAAGGAGATTTTGTGGAAGATAGAATAGATACATTGTTACATGCCAAACGATTTGAAGAGTTATTTACTAAAGTGTCAACTACTATTAAATAAAAATGACTTTACGGATTTTATCGCGTTTATTTTTACATTTTAAATTCCTGACGTTTCGAACAATTTCCAGCGGCCGTGGTCACGTGGTAGACTGAGATGTTCATTTTGCATTGGTCATTACAATTAAAAGTAATTTTATATAATAAAGTATAATATTCGCGCAAACAATAGAAATAATTATGTCAACTACTATTTTAACATTTATTGATAATCCTTATCTAATAATCTAACCTATTTACTTTGTTTTTATTTTGTAAATAATAAATTTTGTTTTCATTAATCTAAATTAAAAAAAAACTGCCTCCGTAGTCTAGTGGTATGGCCGTGTGCTTTAGGAACCGGAGGTCATGAATCCTACGGGGACACAACAAAGTTTCATTGTTGTTTAGGGCAATTTGGGCCGATCACCCAATTGTTATCGTTTGGATGGCATGTGAAGTCGGTCCACCACCAACCCGCATTGGACCGGGTGGTATGGTCTAAAAGCCTCTAATGGATAGGGGTGTATTTGGAGAGGCCTATGTCCAGCAGTAGACTATCACAAGCTGATGATGTAAAAAATATTCTACCACAAAAGATTCAAAAACGGCGCCTGCAACAAAAAAATATTTAAGTTACTTTTTAAAAAAATTTAGGCAATTTGTAATTTAAAAAACCAATCATTCTTATCAAACAAAATAATTTTAATAAATAACTATTTAGAGAATGTTGCAGTTTTGAAATAAATTTTCAACAAAATATTATAATTGGAAGACGCCTATTTAGGAATGGCTCCAAAAATACGACTCATATACTTTCCGCTATGAGTAGATTCTGAAGTAATCAGCTCTTTTGTCTTTAATATTTCGAAAGCTTTTGTTTTTCTTGTGGCCACAAGAGGACATCGACGTGCCAAGAATTGGTGCTAAATATTCAAATTTGTAAATATATAAAAATATTATTATACAATGAAAATTAAACAAGTGAAATTTTAACACTAAATATAACCAACTTCAACAGTATATAACCATTGGCAATATAGTGGTGAAAACGTGCCAGTGCAGAAACTATGCCCTTGGTTTCCGCCATAGATTTATATCTTCAATATCTTCAATTATCTAAGGTATTCAATCAAATGTATGTATGACATATTTTATGAAATATGGTGAAGAATTTTGAAATGATAGCATTACATTACTTTGACTATATTCCTTAAATGAGGTTTCAATATGTTCCTTATTTCCTACTGAATTTGTCACAATGTTTTATATTAAAATGCAGTTTGGGTTATTCTTAAAACAAGGAAAGCAGATAGGTGTGATTTTATAATAGATCATTTATAGAAGAATAATGATGTAAAATTTAGTTTAAGTCTATCTTTTTCGTTTTGCAGCGTTTCAAATTAATCGTAAGAGATTGTGGTTTTTTAATGCTGAAATTTTCTTAATTTATTTGATATCTATTAAACTCCTTATTACAAAGTTATATAAAATGGCCAAATGACAGTTCATACCTATCATTGAAAATAAAATGAACAAAATGGGGGCAATTAGGAGCCAGCAGAGGTAAATGTAACATGCATAAAAAATATTTTGGAAGTCGGTTAAATAACAATTATATCACGAATTTTTATTTGTCATTAAGAATAATATCTTTTCTTTAAAAAACTTTATTTTTCTATAAATTGAATGAATTTTTATTTATGAATATATTAAAAGAAATAGTAAACGTCGACTGATTTTAGTCATTAAATTTCAAATTAATTAGAAAGGTCAATTCCACTACTATATGAAGACTAGCGAGTAAGTGTCCTCATGAATAAATTATAACATCTATGTACATTTATTCAAGTTATAATAGTAAGAAAGATTATGTGTTTAATTAAGTTCTTTTATATCTATACTGGTTGCCTGTTAACTATAATAATACAAGATATTATAGTTATTATTATACAAACAGATGGATAGGTTATAACATAATATTTATTAATTATATATTTGCCTTCTGTGTCTGAAATTTCTGTAACGTATTGTTTATAAATAATATATACATGCATACTTTAACTCCATAACTTATAAGTTACTTTACTTAGTAAAAAATTGGCATATAACTAATGTTTGATTACTACTATTCAGTTATTTCTACAATCTAATGTCTCATGTCATTTTTCTGTAGATATTTACCGTTTATAATGGATTTATATTATATGTTATATATAATTAAGATATAAATAATTTCATTATAATTATTTATATATATTTAATTATAATGAAATTAATAAGTTCATAGATAGATTTTTTAATCAATTAATAAAAGAAAAAGCTAAGTCTTATTTTAACGGCAGACTCTCATAAAATTGTGATAACGCTATTCTTCTTCAAACAAAGAATCCATTAACCTTTCACTCATTCCCTTTGAGTTTTTCCGTCTGATCTTAAGATTTACATTACTTAGATCGAGCCACGATAAAGACTTTAGATGAGAAGGTTGATATAAATTTATATTATTTAAAATTTATTAAAGATGTATTGTTTGTTTAGTTTTATTTCCACACCTATTGGCAAGATATTTTCATCATAGTTTTTAGTTGACAAATCATATAACAATTTGCCAGGTCCGTTACCTCATAAAACATTAGCATTATAACTAAAATAGACCAAACGGAGCCCAATATCAGTTATTGCCCGATTTATTAATTATATGGTAAGATAAGATATTTAAAAATAATTTTTATACTTGAATTCTAACACAAGATTATATTTTACACGACACTGTACAATGTAATAAACTATTGTTTTAGGGTTTAATATGATTAGATAATATATTTTGTAATAAAATTGTAAAATTATTGTCATTAAACACAACTTTAGTCGGAAATACATTAACATTGGCCTGCACAATTTATGCTGGATTAATGAAATGAAAACTCAACGTAATCGACTAAAACTTTGAAATGAAAAGCTAACAGATATTTGAAACTTAACGACGTTATCACCATAATAGAGAAATACGCAACGCCTTTCAGTTTGAATATCTTGACTTAGATCTTTGATCAAAGAATTCATATTGTATTCAACAATATAAATTTTAAGACTTTTTCTTTTTAATCTTATCGTACTTTGTCATTTTCTCAATTTCTCCGTATTCTATATGACATGTTTGTACACACATTCAATTTATAAACATAATACGCGTGTTTGGACTGCAAATATTTATAATCAAATTATTCTTACCTAGGAGGAAGTTTATTTTACAATAAGTAAGACAATAGGTGCTTAACATGGGTTATTGCACTGTCGTTTGAAAGGTGTCTATCTATTCTTCTTTTTTGCTTGAAGGACTTAAAAGGTCAGAAACTTATCCTGAATATAAAGTATGCCCAGAGAGTTTTGATATTTACTAGTTATTTCTTTAAACTAAAACAAAGTACTGAGTTATATGTATCGCTTACATACTAAATAACTAATTACAGCGTTCTTTGAATGATATTATAATTAAAATTATATCATGTTTTTAAATGGATCTGCACACGATGTTGGTTTATAAACTTTCTTTTTTAAAAAACCAACATAAATAATCGGTTCTTAATCAAATTTTTATTCATTATCATCAGATTCATCATTATTAGCCGCCTTTATCCATTGCTACACGTAGGCCTCAACGAACGCCAAAACGACCGATCCCTTGCTACTCGCTGCCAACTTGAACCAGCTACTGCACGGAGATCGGCATTCGACCTGGTTGGAGGTTGACCAACGCTCCGTCTTTCCGAACGCGGCCTCCACTTCAAAACCTGCAGAAGAACCGATGGTCTATTGGCCATTAGCCAATAGACCATCGGTTTTTCTGATTACGTGACCAGCCCACTGCCACTTCAACGAGCTAATCCTTTGCAATGTGTCCGTGACTTTAGTTTATCTATAAAGCAAACAAAACTACATCAAGCGGGCTTCACCATTTACTACGGTATTACGAAAAGGATGTATTTGTTTGTTACGTCACAATTATAAAATTAGTTAAATAATTTAATGAAATATATAACAAATAAGGAAGAATTGAATATCACATGAAAGCAAACTGCTTTGAAACAATTACAATATCTAGGGAGAACTGGTATTATACTTAGTTATTACAAGAATTTAACATCTAAAGAAACATGTAACAAATTACATTCTACCCTCTGAAACTCTTTTGTAAACCTCTTTTTAAGATTTAGTTTAAGGTTGACCTTTAAAAAAAAAACGGATGCATATAATTAAATTGTAAGCTATTGTTAAACTTTATATTTATATTTTAATATAATTATGACATTGTAAAGTCTTTTTCTACTTCCAATTTCTTAAAACCGTCCTCATAAAACAAGCTGCCCTTATTTTATTTTAATGTGTTTAAATCTTTGGGCGCAAAATATGGTTGAAGCAATATACATCATTTTACTCTCTGAAAACTAAGATGATGCATGCTTCAGGTGGAATGAAAATTTTAGTCCTGGTTGCCAAGATTATTTTTGACGTCGCTATAGGACGTGGCCTTCAAATTCTTCATGGACTAATAGACCTATCAAATTTAATTTAGATTTTAGATTATCATGAACAAGTTACCAGTGTGATTTTGTTCCAGTAGTTGTGGTTGGATTGTGAATTGGAGCCCAGGGATGCCAATTAAAACACGAATAAAAGAATTAAATTGAAATTTATTTTGTCCAACAAAAAGTCTAATTATTGATTTTATTTATTTAATTTATAAGAGTTTGTGTCCAGATTGGCTTCCTTTGATTTCATAAAGCCATTTATTTCATCTTTAGTTAATACATAAATAAACAAAATATTATAAGAGAATATAAATAAAGGAATGATTATTAAACAAGTCATCATCATCATCATCATCAGCCTTTAATAGTCCACTGCTGGACTTAGGCCTCCCTAATACACCCCTATCCATTAGGGGTTTTGGACCTGTATCCCACCACGCTGGTCCAATGCGAGTTGGTGGTGGACCGCCTTTTACATGCCCATTCGACATTCAGACAATTGGGTGATCGGCCCAAATTGTCCTAACCAACTAGGAAACAACAATGAAAATTTGTTGAGTCCCGCAGGATTCGAACCACGACCTCCGGTTTCTAAAGCAAACGCCTTATACCACTAGGCTGCGGAGGCAGTTATTAAACAGTTATTTACAATAAAAGCCCGTTTACCTGATTTATTTAAAAGCGAGTTCAAGGAAGAACTTTTCACCTTATGGTAAGTGATATGAAGTAGCCTTTAAGAAATGCTACGTACGACGCCACAAATATCCGACCGAAATATCCGACGACTACGAGCCAATTATTGCACAAGCTCATGTAAACCGCTTAAACCAGAAGACAGTATTGCTTATTTATTTCGATTTATTTTAAAAATAGGTACCGGACTTGAACTTCTTCAGACGATCCCATGTTGATATGGATCTACATATTATTTATAAAATAAGAATCAATTTGTACAAATATTTGAATTGCAAAAGTATTATATAAAATCTGTGGTTGTCTACGGACCCACAGTAATCAGGTAAATTTAGTACGTATTTGCGATTTATAGAGCAAGTTAGGAAAGGCTCTTTGATGCAATATTCATTAGGTTCCTATGTCCCAATCAAAGGCAGCTAACGCTGTTAATATTCTAGTTGGTTAGTTGCAATTGGAGTTCATCAAAGCGTAGTATAGAAAACTCAAAAGGAAAAAAATTGTGATTAGGTAACTGGATCTTAAATAATCAAAAATTAACTTTCAATTAACCACTTAACTATATTATGATACTTAAAACTAGTATAAAAAATTCTGAGTGAGAATTCAATTCAAGAAATTGTAAAACATGAATTTATTTTTATCCGACTCGACACTAAGAAATAAAACTAAAACTTAACTTTAAAATTTTAAAATAAAATATCCAGTGCATTTTTAATACCTGTTAACTTTTATAAGTATAGTTGAATAAAATAATTTTATACATCATGTAATGGATTAAATTAAACTAAGCTTTAATAAATAGCCTTGTATATATTTTACTGGATTTTTGTTTTGTATTAAAATGATGAAAACCAGGGATTGAGACTCAAACGATAGTCGGTACATACAGTCTAATGTACGTTCTATTTTCCATATTTTACCTCGGAACTTCACTCTTGATAGATCAATTTCTACATTTTTTTAAATACATTCTAACTAAGGAATAAATGGTAATTGAAATTAATTTTGTACTGTGTCATTTAGTTTCTGCACCAGTTTTAACTAACTGGCCAAACTAAAATGTACTTAAAATTTCGTACACCTTTACGTCATACAGTCCTCAATTAAATGATTTCAATAAAAAAATACATTTGAAAACTATTTTCAGTTATTGAACAAAAAACTTGCAAAACCTTAATAGACAAACTAAAACGACAATATGATTAGTTTTTAATAAAAATTAGGAGTGTATTTAATGCTAGGAATAACCTTACGGATTTTTTCCAACTGCTACGGAGGCAGTTGTTCTGAATCCTCAGGGACTCAACAAATTTTCACTTCGTTTCCTAGTTGGTCAGGGCTAATTGGGCCGATCACTGAATAAACTTTTTTATCTTAATAATTAAACATTTTGATGTAGTAAAAATATTTGAAATATTTAATAAACTTATAAAATAGTGGACGATTTCCAAAAAAACATGCTGTTACTCGATTATATCGGAATGGTAGATTAACTTCTAAGATATATTAAATGATGTTCCAAAAATTCACACAACTGAACATTAAACCCGTTGAAAATTGGTCAAAAGTGAATTCAAAATTAAAAATTGTCAAAATTTAAGTCGCTAATGTTTATTTGTTTTTTGATGATCACTTTGGTAGGAGTAGGTCACGGAAAATTAACATATTTCAATCTCAGAAACTAAATATATAAATCTTGTACAAAATATAATGTTCTGCACGGGGTATCTTAATATAATATTGATTTAATGTAAGCTCTTTATTATATGAATATTGAAAGATCAGACTTTATCGCAAGCTGATACAGGGGTACTTGAACAAAGTTTTGAACCTTACAAACCTGAACATTATTTTTTTTATTTTGTAAGTAAACAACAGATTGTATTGTTGATTTTGCAAGTATAGCAATACAAATTAATAAAAACTAAAATTAATATTCGTTTATGATAGTGAGCAGCGATGGTATTTTATGTAAAGTCTGCTAGTTATCAAGGTTAATTTAGGTACATTTGCGGAAAAGAAAACTATAACCAGAAACTTTACCAGATTGACAGATGATATATTTTTACATTATTAACGTATTACTTTATATTATCTGATAAACGCACCTCTAGCACTGTAAAAGTTATGTAGCCCGGACCTATTTTAAACGTAAATAAAACAGGTATTAAATGTGAATTTAAACACATAAAAACTTGTGAACTCCAATCATCTATAATTATATTATAACAGAATGTTATTCTGTAATACTGCACAATGGCAAAGAAAGCCGCACAGTGTGTAATTATTTATAAGTATTTGACGAAACGAATTTACAAAACATGAATCGTTAATTGGAAGATCTGTATGGCACTAATAGATATAATGAGAACTGTATTTATCTTATATAAGATAAAATCTTATATAAGATAAATGAACCACCGTTATTTTCAGCAAGAAAAGTAGATCAAATCTCGGTTACTAAACTGAAAAGCCACCAATAATCATACAAACAAAACTAAAATTTTTGAGAAAATCTGGATATATCTCTAAAACAGTATAAAAATACGTATGCACATTATACCTGTATAGAAACCAACATTATACCTGTGTAGAAACTTATCTCAGAATTATTTTTCCCAAACATTTTCAACGATATTAGATTGATATGAGATAATAAAGAAATAACTTTCTTTATTATCTCATTTTAGAAATTGTTACTGTTAAATGTTACCATTGCTTTAAAATTACAAACTGAGAGTAGATGACCAGATTACTTGAAATAATATTTTTGTGTTCTTTACCAATTATAAATCTATGCTTGTTCATATAAGAACCCAAACTATTTTTATTGATCGTAAAAAATTGCAAAAAATCCGTAATGTGGTTTAAATATTCAAAAATAAAACACTGTTTTAAAAAAAAAAATAATTAACAACATTTATGAATACTATATATGATAATTAAAAAGATTCTAGGATTTTTTCCCTTACTTTAAATTTGATATTTTTGTGGTTTTAAAGTTGATTAGCCATTTGTATAAAAGGCGTAGCGAGACCAGATAACGTTGTGGTTCGCATAGACACAATTTTAGAAACTATAACTTCGAACACGTAATAATCAATCACGAAACAATTTTAGAAAAATTTTATAAGTTATTTACATCATATTATATTGTATGGTTACCTTAAGTAGGTACATGAAACCCCATATCAATGACTAGCTGTAAGCTTAACTTGAGGAAAATATAATAATAATTGTAAAACAACTTTTTGAGCGGGCACAAATACTACGTCGTGAATGCTGTACAAAAACTTTTAAATATTCCGTAACGAATGTTTTGAAACTACTAAACGAGTTTGCATCTGTTGTAAATGCAAAATGGAAAAACTTTAAGTTATTTCCGCCATATGGAACGTTGATATTTGTTAAGTTGAATTTGATTTCATGCTAATAATTTTTACCTCCCATAATGTTTCTTAAGATGCATCACTAGGAAAAAACTATTTCACTTTTAATAATAGTCGCAAGTGGATATGCACTTTATAAAGAAGATCTCTCCTTTTTCAGGGACGGTCTGAGGTAGTACCATCGCAGTGCCAATTTCTGCCGCAAAGCAGTAGTGTATAAACACTACCATCTTCCGCTTTAACGGGCACCGTAGCTAGCGTTATTGCAGGTTAAATGACGCATCTCCCGCTAGTTTTCTTATTGGACACTTACCATTAAAATAACGTGCTGCTCGTCTTGCCACTATCTAATAAAAAATATTTTCCAATACTACATTGTTGAGATTTATATCATTTGAACGTTCTGCTACTTATCCTTAGAATTAAACCAATTTACTTATCGTAATAATTTCAGGGTGGCTAATAATTTGTTACTCATAATGTAAGTCCTCATCGATGTCTACAATAATTATGAAAGTAAACTAATCCTGTAAAAACACAAGATAGATGCACCGGATTTCACTACTCTCAAATAAAAATAATTGAACCTGTAACTCACTTCTGTTTGGTAAGTAACTTACAAAATAAAAGAGAGCTAGACTTGAGTGAAATGTATCTACATTGTTGGAATTGAAAATGTAACTCGGTTAATGGAATATTTGACTGCGTAAATTGCGTCACGTAATAAAGTTTCATTGCGAGCGTATTCTGTGTGACACCAATTCATTTGGGCACGAAATTAGAGCAGTGAAATTAATATCCGTCGAAACTTCGGAAGTATTACATTGTTCCTGTTTGTTTTGGTCTAATGTAGTAGTGACTTTGATTAAAGCCTAGCCAATCTTCAATTTGACCTATTAAAAATATCTGGAATAAAAAACTTTTGTTTTAAAATAATTTGTCAATCTGCCTCATTAAATTAGCTTACTTTTAATATTTTGTGACGAAAAATGTGCATAAAACTTTTAATAAGTAAAATAAATCCTTGAGTCAATCTGCTTTATGCGTTAATTAATATCAAATACGATTTTTTTGTCTTCATGGACTTTACGTAAAAGCATGGAACCAATTTAGGTATTGCACACAATGCCACTATCGAGATTCTAATATAACAAGAACTGTCGATCTACAAGGAAGGATTACCATTTTATAAGAATTTTGTATTCTAACAGAATACGTTACAATCCAAAACGCATGTAGTTATATAAAATTTTTAAAATAAACAAATGTTTTTGCTCCATATAAAGTTAACGTGTACAATGACATAAATCTTTTCCACTCTCATTTAATCGCTAGCTACGTTTGTGCAATTCATGCATCAGGTGAGCCGCTTCCTCGTTTATGTACAGCTCCATTTTAATTAAATCTTATACGTGAATATATTTACGCCCTCTTAAAGTATAAATTTCTTTAAAAAAAATATACGGAATACACGTTTAATAATGTTTTAAAATATTTTTATTAATAACTAAGTGTAAAATAAAACAGTGTATCTTTCAATAGCGTTTTATAAGAACCATTCAATGCAGTAATTAGCTTACTGGAGTCATGACCAACCACTGTTCTAACTAAAGCGTTTTCCGTCACTTTTATTAAAGCTTACTACCGAAGTAATTAAAATAAATTCAAAAGGCTTACTGGCTTTTAGTAATTAAAAATAAATGTGCAAATAAATTTTAAAAATTGTGTTCTTTTTCTTGTTTCTCGCTAATTATTATTGACCAAATAAGTCTCAGGTTACTTATTTCGTTATTCAAGATGATGGTATACTTTTAGAAGGAAATGGGTAGTATGTTACTGATCTAGTTACAGATGATGGTCTCACATTACGTCACATGCAAATTTTCATTATTTTACCTCACGTTTATTCTGAATTTCACCGAATGCAATAAAACAAAATAATTTATGAATGGAAAGACGTGAAATTTTGTGCCCTTTATGTTATCCTTTATATAAAATCTATGTGAATCTTTAAGTTTCAGATATGCTTCCTATCCTAATAAAAGTTATAATTTACAAGATATTTTCAGGTATATTGCATAATCCTAGTAAAATTGTAATCGAAAAAGTTTGTCAAAAACTACTAAATTTTGCGTGATAAAATATCATTTATCATTTAATGAAACCTTGCAATAGCGATTTTGTGATTTATTAGAAACATAACAAAAAGTGTATAAAGAAATAATGATGTATATATGAAGGAAAAGCTCCCACCCGCCATGAGTCCATCATAATTAATCAGACAATTTAAAATAATGATAAGAAAACTTTTTGAAACATATTTATGAATCCAAATATTTTAAGCACTAGCACTAACAACACTTAAATAAAAGTGACATATTGAAGAACAATTTTCCTTATCTACGAAGTTATCTCGCCTCATAAGAAAGCCTAAATTCAATCACCTAAAATGCAACAATTATTAAGAGTACAATAAGTATTTTACAAGCCTTATCCAAGTACAAAATATTGAGATTAGAGTGATAAAAATCTTTATACCAGCATTAAGTAAACCAAATGAAAAGTACAGAGAGTTTTCACTTTATCACCAATATTTCTTATATTGGATATAAGGAACGTTGTAAAATTTTGTAACGTCGTAAAGCCGGCTTTTAGGGCTTAACAAGTATAAGTAAGCAGTAGATAGAGTTTATGAATGTCATTCATTGTGTATATTTAATATAATATCTGAAATACGACTCACCTGAAGGAAAAGTAACGTAAGACGCCACAAATCCGCTCTACACCCTGAAGACAAAAAGATGTGACCCAGTCATTGAGCTGACTAAGGTCCCTTTAAACTAGTAAGACAATAGTGTAAACACACTATTTTTTAGTCTAGAAAGGGCACCGTGGAGTCACAAAACAGACTGCCCTTGTAGGAAAAAGAGACTTACCACCTTATAGTATTATATTAAATTACAAGCATGACTTGAACCAATATAAACTATAATTTAATAAAATCTATCTGTTGAAAGATGATTGATTGAAACAAGGAAAAAATAATAAAATACTTTACTTGAACATTTAAAATTATCATTCTTACTTCAAATTATAAGTCAGTTATATAAAAATATGTATTTTAATATAGTGCAACACAATAGTTCTTTCAGTTTATATTTATAAAATAGATTCTAGACGACTTTTTGATAAGGATGATTACCTTAAAAATATCAGATAATGAAAATGCGGCAACAGAAATCGCTTGCATAACAAATGTAGTGTATCTATATATACCTAATATCTCAAACAAAAGTGCAGTTAAATACCATTCTAAACAAAATAATTGGTTACAAACTTGAAATTATATCAATTATTTCAAACACTTTATTTCAAACTACTACTTGGTATTTTAAGTTATCATAAAGCTGCGAGTGCCTTTATCTCCACTAGATTATAAATGAAATGCAAAATACTTAACCGCAATAATATAACCATATTTACATTTATTTAAACTTTTTGCACAAATAAAGTGTACACAGGCGGACTTAATGCCTTAGGCTTTTTCTAACAGCCAACCTTAGGGAGGTTACGAAAATTCAGAGTAGGTGCACTAGAAAATATTAAATTTACATAGTAAATCTTTGTTCTATTTAAATACATTATATAACTACTGACAGCTTTAATTAAGCTTAATATAATATAACTTATAAAACAAAGTACATAAAAATAAATATACAATATATTAACAGCTACAATCTATACACAAATACATACATGCATAAATATATAGAAAATAATTATTCATAAATTCAAGTGA
Organism: Lamproptera curius; assembly: GCA_029286875.1. NCBI lineage: Eukaryota > Metazoa > Arthropoda > Insecta > Lepidoptera > Papilionidae > Lamproptera > Lamproptera curius. The sequence continues at coordinate 167,885 of JAGSMT010000212.1, forward strand.
CAATCACTCTGCCAACGCCTCACTTAAAAGATGTTTGCGCACATTTGTTTTAAATAGAAAATAATGACTATTTATTAATTGTAATTATATTTTATGAATTTGTTAAATGATTATAAAACTTATCTAATTTCATATTAGCTATCAGATCTGTGGGTCATTGATTTTATCGATCTAGATTATCAAATAAAGACTATACACAGAATAAATATGTAGGAAAGCATAAAAACGTGTCTCACGGAAAGCTCGGTTAAGGTACTATTCGCCTGTTAATGAGCAAAAGCCGACGACGAGGGGCAAAAGTGGCATTATATCGTTGTTCGATCTTAATGAGAGAGCTAAAATTAAAATGATGGGCATCATTAAAAGAGGTATCGTTCTACTAATTACTGCGAAACTCATTGTCGATGGTATATAATTTATCGTAAAGCCTATACATGTGTCTTTTACTAATAACAAACAAACATATTCCAATAATATCTATTCAAACCCATCAAGAAATATGTGTAAAATTTCTGTTTACTAATAATTTCCTATATTTATTTAAATTGATTTATGATCCTCTAAAATTTATTTTCTTTGCTGTCGACTGCTTTTTTCTATTAACGCGCCTTTTCTGCGCATTCTGACGCCACAGAAGCGTCACACTGATTCTACAGCGCAACCGTTTAAGCGATGAGATGATTAGGTCGTTCCCCTGAAAATAAGCGCCTGCTCATAAAAAAATAACCTCTCAGCCCTAAGACTTGAAGTGTTACGCCTCGTCTACCTAATAATTACGCTGAGTACGGTGTACCTTCAAACCTACAACATGAGCGAGAAATACGCATATTCGTGGTTCTGCCCCAGACAGTCCCTTGGATAATACTGAACTGCATGCCTGAGTAACCTTGGCGAATAGCGAAAAAAAAAACAAAAACATTGTACTGGATAACGACGAGCAGTTTTCCTACGACTTATTACTGTAAACTCAACGCACTTTTGACAGCGTCTCATTATTACTTATATCTCCCTTATGTAACAAAGTAAAAAGTTAACTGAGCAACACTGATTTACGGAACCCCAAAAGTATAAGAATATTTATTATATTGTTCAAGAGGGCGTTGTACTAAAAGGAAGCTACGTATTACCGAAATAAATATTCATTTGTCAAAGTGACTAAATTTATCACAGGATTTATTATATAAATTCATTCATACATGATGACAGATTAAAAAAAAATTTAAAACGAAAATTTATTGGAAAATAATTTCGTAACCAATAAATTAATATTTTGGAAGAAAATACATAACTTGATATGTAATATTGATCTACTAACGAATTTATAGAACTACTTTATATTGATAGAAGAAATATTACTCGCTGGATGAAATATTACTGACAGTCTATAGGGAGCTGCGTAAATTGTGTTGCGTAGCAAAGTTGAAATACGGCCGTATTTGATATGAAACAAATTTAGAGGTACAAACATAATATTCATTGCAACCTTCGGTTATTCAATAGCATTAATTTATATTGTCTACTTTGGTGAAGGAAATATAAGCGTTTGATGGTTTTATGTAGATGTTTAATACTATCATAATTGCCATCATGTCCTTCAAGTAAATTACTACAACGGCGACCAATCCAAAATAATACTGTGAACAAGTATAAGCACATACGTTACTTTATTTACTCTTCGTTTAATCTTATAATTCAATGAAATGGATAACCAACGCTAAATGACAAAAAATTGCACTTGAAAGTATAAAATTACAGTAATAATACAGTATATTAAATACAGTACAGCCCCTATCAGTCCACTACCGGACATAGTCCTTTTTCAATGAACGCCAAGACGGCCGATCCCCTGCTACTCGCTGCCTACTAAAACTGGCTACTTCTCAGAGATCGCTATCCCACCTGGTTGGGGTCGACCAAAACTCCGTTTTCCTAAACGTTGCCTCCACTTAAGATCCTTATTATCCCATCATCTATGCGTTTTCCGGACCTCGCGACTGGCCTATTTTTTTAAAAGAGTAAAAATAGCAGCTATGAATTCTAATTGGAACTAATCAGCCTATATTATAATCAACGTACGCTATTGTTTGCTTTTAGCACTTTGTTGCAGAATAATTATAAAATGTTAACAAAAAACAACCGACTTCAAAACAAAAACTATTTAAAAAAATAAAATGCACTAAAAAGTAAAAAACAGGCATTAACAGGTTATGGAAATGTGGAGCGCCGTATGCTTTCTCTAATATTAAGCTGGGTGGTTACGGTCCATAAAGTACAGGGTGCCACCCTTTAAAAGAGCAGAAATTGACCTGGGTAAAAAAACTTTGCAAAAGGTCAAATATATGTTGCACTTAGTCGTATCAAAAGTTTGGAAAGCATAGTTTTATCAGATTTGGACGCCAACAAATTATTAAATAGGCCACACGACGATAGTTCGTTGACGGAAATAACGACACTAAGAAATCTGTCTTACGAAAATGAAGGTCACACATAAAAAACCCTAACTAATGCAATTAGAACGCTTCATTTATACATTCATATACATCATACATACATACATCATCAGCCTGTGATAGTCCACTGCTGGACATAGGCCTATACACCCCTATCCATTAGAGGGTTTGGACCGTATCCCACCACGCTGGTCCAATGCGCGTTGTGGGTGGACCGACTTTTAACATGCCCATCCGACGCATGGATCATCTTACTTCTCAGACAATTGGGTGATCGGCCCAAATTGCTCTAACCAACTAGGAAACAACGATGAAAATTATTTGAGTCCCCGCAGGATTCGAACCTGCGACCTCCGGTTTCTAAAGCACACGCCCATACCACTGGGTTACGGAAGCAGTTAGTATATAGTAGTCATTCATATACCTTACTGTAACTGATTAAGGAGTTTTGTCGATCATCGTATATGAATACGATAATTACTTGAGCATGGTGTTATGGTAAGACTCAAAATTTAAATTATTTGAATAGCGAAGGTTTATGACTAATTTGCCTACCCATCCAAAATCCCTCTTTAACCCTGCAGGCTTATTCAGTTTTTTTCATGGATGCAACTGGACCAAGTTGCTATGGGACAAAATGGGAAGCATCGCAAAAGGAATATATAGGACAAAGAATTAAATGCGTAATATATGTTTACATTTTCTACGATGCTTAATGAAAACATTATGTTCATAGAGTAAAAATCTAAATCCAGTCAAGCAAGATTATCATGATATAGACACAAAAAACTTTATACAACATACTCGGGAATAGGTAAAGTTGTTAAGAATCATGTCCAGTTATTAGCCAACAGGTAATGTTAAAAAAAGTATTAATAATTTGCGCACATCTTAAAAGATGCAACATTTTTGTTGTTTGTGTAAACATGCTTATCTTAAAATCTTTAAGTCTTAATAATTATAAATTTCATTTTATAGACTTGAACGTCTTTGATCGGGAAAAAAACATCATACTACTTTAAAAGAAAAACACATGATACCAGCAATTACAAGCAATGACCAAAGGTCCCCTTTTACAGGAGACCGTCTGGGTGGGTACCACCGCGGTGCCTATTTCTGCCGCGAAGCAAATTTCACATTGAAAACACTGCTGTGTTCCGGTTTGAAGGGCACCGTAGCCAGCCTATTTACTGGCTAAATGAGACTTGACAGCCTTATGTCTCACGGTAGGCAGCGCGTTAGCGATACCATTGGAATTGCCAATGTCTATGTGCGTTGGTGACCACTTCCCATCAGGTGCTCGTCTGCCTGCAACTGCTCGTCTGCCTGCGTATGCCATAAAAAAGACGTTTTGTCGGATTCTTTGTTCTTGCGAAAAAAAATTGATATAAAAGAAAAAATATAATAGTTTCGAACTACAGGAATATAAGAGAACTTCTTAAAACGGCGGCAATGATCCAAAATACAACCGATGATTGAAAAGAACCCCAATTCCTCTTATCTGTAAAAAGTTTCGAAAGTTTCTGGGATTACTGTGGTATATACAAATACCGTTTGCGCATGGCATTGCACAATAGCAGTACGCTGTGTAATAATGCTTCACAGGGGATCTTTGAAAAGCCACTAAAATGGGCCTTTCTACGGCTTTACTAGGATTTCAATTGTGGAGTACGGATTTCACAACCTAAAAGACTATGTTTGTAGAGAGGCAAAGCGTTTAAGGAGATTTTTTGCTGGAAGATAGAATAGATACATTGATGCATGCCAACGATTTGTTAAGAGTTATTTTACTAAAGTGACAACTACTATTTTAACATTTATTGATAATCCTTATCTAATAATCAAATCTATTTACTTTGTTTTTATTTTGTAAATTTTGTTTTCATTAATCTAAATTTAAAAAACTGCCTCCGTAGTCTAATGGTATGGGCGTGTGCTTTAGGAACCGGAGGTCGTGGATTCGAATCCTACGGGGACTCAACAAAGTTTCATTGTTGTTTAGGGCAATTTGGGCCGTTCACCCAATTGTTATCGTCGGATGGGCATGTAGAAAGTCGGTCCACCCACCAACCCGCATTGGATCAGTGTGGTACGGTCTAAAACCCTCTAATGGATAGGGGTGTATTTGGAGAGGCCTATGTCCAGCAGTAGACTATCACAAGCTGATGATGTAAAAATATATTCTACCACAAAACGGCGCCTGCAAAAAAAAATATTTAAGTTACTTTTTAAAAAAAATTAGGCGATTTGTAATTATAAAAACCAATTATTCTAATCAAACAAAATAATTTTAATGGATATACTATTTAGACGAATGTTGCAGTTTTGAAATAAATTCATAATCAAAATATTATAATGGAAGACGGCCTATTTAGGATATGGCTCCACAAAAATACGACTCATATACTTTCCGCTATGAGTAGATTCTGAAGTAATAACAAGGCTCTTTGTCTTTAATATTTCAGAAAGCTTTTGTTTTTCTTGTGCGCCACAAGAGGACATCGACCGTGCCAAGAATTGGTGCTAAATATTCGCATTTGTAAATATATAAAAAATATTATTATACAATGAAAAATTAAACAAGTGAAATTTTAACACATAAATATGACCACCTTCGAACAGTATATAAGCACATTGCGCAATATAAGCCGGTGATAACATGCCCAGTGCCAGAAACTATCCCTTGGTTTCCGCCACTAGATTTTAAATCTTCAATATCTTTAAAGGTATTCAATCAAAATGTATGTATGACATATTTTATGAAATATGGTGAAGAATTTCGAAATGCATTAGCATTACATTACTTTCACTATATTGCCTTAAATGAGGTTTCAATATGTTCCTTATTTTTTTCCTACTGCAATTTGTCACAATGTTTTACATTAAAATGGCTAGTTTGGGTTATTCTTAAAACAAAGATAGCAGATAGGTCGCTGATTTTAGAATAGATCATTTATAGAAGAATAATGATGTAAAATTTAGTAAATCTTTTTCGGTTTCGGCAGCGTTTGCAAATTAATCGTAAGAGATTGTGGTTTTTAATGCCGAAATTTTCTTAATTTATTTGATATCTATTAAACTCCTTATTACAAAGTTATATAAAAAATGGGACCAATTGACAGTTCATACCTATCATTGAAAATAAGAATGAACAAAGTCGGGGCACTAGGAGCGCAGCTACGAGGTAACATGCATAAAAAAAATATTTTGGGAAGTCGGTTAAATAACAATTATATCACGAATTTTTTATTTGTCATTAAGAATAGTTATCCTTTTTCATTAACAAAACTAGATTTTTCTATAAATTGCAATTAGAATTTTATTTATGAATATATTAAAAGAAATAGTAAACGTCAACTGATTTTAGTCCTTAAATTTCAAAATTAATTAGAAAGGTCAATTTCACTCCTATATGAACACTAGCGAGTAAGTGTAGTACCTCCGCGAATAAATTATAATATCTATGTACATTGATTCAAGCTATAATAGTTAGTAGTGTTATTATGTCGTTTACCTTAAGTTTCTTTATATCTATACTGGTTGCCAGTGAATTATAATATTTTGACAAACAGATGGATAGGTTATAACATAATATTTATTAATGATATATTTGCTCTTCTGTGTCTGAAATTTCTGTAACGTGCCATTGTTTATAAATAATATATACACATGCGTACTTTAACTCCATAACTTATAAGTTACTTTACTTAGTAAAAAAATGGCATATAACTAATGTTTGATTACTACTATTCAGTTATTTCTACAATCTAATGTCATTTTTCTTGTACGACATTTACCCGTTTTGTAAAGTTTTGTAAGTGGAGGATCTGATGCACGCTAGTGTTAAAATCTTAGTGTACATGATCATAATTCTAGTTACGGCACTAATATTTTGACACACGTTTCATGTTTAAAATAATATTGAAAAGAAATGGTCATTAAAAACACAGAAATGAAATTTTAATAAGTTCATAGATAGATTTTTTAATCAATTAACAAAAGAAAAAGCTACAAGTCTTATTTTTAACGGCAGACTCTCATAAATATTGTGATAACGCTATTCTCTTTCAAACAAAGAATCCATTAACCTTTATCACTCATTCCCTTTGAGTTTTTCCGTCTGATCTTTAAAGATTTACATTACTTAGATCGAGCCACGATAAAAGACTTATGATGTAATGAAATTGATAGAAATATATATTTTTTTAAATTTATTAAAGATGTTTGTTTGGTTTACTTCACACCTATGGTGCAAGATATTTTCATAATAGTATTTAATTTACAAAATCATATTAATCATATTATATCACGTCCGTTACCTACAGTAAAATACCATTATACAAAATATTTCAAGTATAACTAAAATAGACCAAACGGTATATCTCAATATCAATTATTTGCCCGATTTTACTAACTATATAAGGTAAGAAAAGATATTTAAAAATAATTTTACACTCTGAATTCACACGCATAAGATTATATTTTACAGGACACTGTACGATGTAATAAACTATTGTTTTTAGGGTTTAATATGATTCGATAATTCTATTTTGTAATAATTGTAAAATTATTGTTATTAAACACAACTTTTTAGTCGGAGATACATTTACATTGGCCAGCAAAAATTTATGCTAATTAAGGAAATGAAAACTCAACCTAATCGACTAAAACCTCTAAAAAAAAAAGCTAACAGATATTTGAGACTAAACGAAGTTATTACCATAATGGAAAACTTTTGCAACACCTTTCAGTTTGAATATCTTGACTTAAATCTTTGATCAATAAAATTCGTATTGTATTCTAACAATATAAATTTTAAGACTTTTTTCTTTTTAATCTTATCGTCCTTTTCATTCTTTTTACAATTTCTCGTATTCTTTATGACATGTTTGTACACACATTCAATTTACAAACATAATACGCGTGTTTGGACTGCAAATATTTATAATCAATTATTATTCCTTACCTTAGGAGGGAAGTTTATTTTACAACAAGTAAGACAATAGGTGCTTAACATGGGTTATTGCACTGTCGTTTGAAAGGTGCCTATCTATTCTTCTTTTTTGCTTGAAGGACTTAAAAGGTCAGAAACTTATCCTGAATATAAAGTATGCCCAGAGAGTTTTGATATTTAATTGTTATTTTCTTAAACTAAAACAAAGTACTGAATTAAATGTATCACTTACAATAAAGAACTAATTACAGCGTTCTTTGAATGATATTATAAATAAAATTATATCATGTTTTTAAATGGATCTGCACACGATGTTGGTTTATAAACTTTCTTTTTTAAAAAACCAACATAAATAATCGGTTTTTAATCAAATTTTTATTCATTATCATCAGTAGGCCTTTTCAACGAACGCCAAAACCGCTGATCCCTTGCTACTCGCTGCCAACTTGAACCAGCTACTGCACGGAGATCGGCATTCGACCTGGTTGGAGGTTGTAGACCATCGGTTCTTCTGATTACGTGACCAGCCCACTGCCACTTCAACGAGCTAATCCTTTGCACTGTGTCCAAGACTTTAGTTTATCTATAAAGCTAACAAAACTACAACAAGCGGGCTTCACCATTTACTACGGTACTAAGAAAAGGATGTATTTGTTTGTTCCGTCACAATTACAAAATTAGTTAAATAATGTAATGAAATATATAACAAATAAGGAAGAATTGAATATCACATGAAAGCAACCGCTTAAAATAATTATAATATCTATGAGAGAACTGCGTATTGTAATTTAGTTATTACAGGAATTTAACATCTAAAGAGCTATGTAGACAAACTACATTCTACCCTCTGAAATTCTTTTATAAACCTCTTTTATGATTTAGTTTAATGGTTTAACCTTTAAAAAAAAACGGTATGCACATAATTAAATTGTAAGCTATTGTTAAACTTCTATATTTATATTATATATTCAATTAAGACATTATAAATGTCTTGTTTCTTTACATTTAATTTGTTAAAAACCGTCCTCATAAACAAGCTGCCCCTGCGGCGCAACAATATGGTTGAAGCAATATACATCATCTCATTCTCCGAAAACTAAGATGATGTATGCTTCGGGTGGACATGTAAAATGTCAGTCCTGGTTGCCAAGACTATTTTTGACAGTCGCTATAGAACGCGCGTGCTTTCAAATTTACTCATGACTAATAGACCTATCAAATGTAATTTAGATTTTTAGATTATCATGACAGTTACCAGTGTGATCGTTATTCCAGTAAATGTGGTTAGATTGTAGTAATTGAGCCCAAGATGCCAATTAAAAACACGAATAATACAATTAAATTGAATAATTTATTTTGTCCAACAACAAAGTCTAATTATTGATTTTATTTATTTAAATTTTACTGAAGTTAAGAGTTGTGTCCAGATTGGTTTCCTTTGATTTTATAAAGCCATTTATTTCATCTTCAGTTAATACATAAATTAACAAAATATTTTGTAAGCGTATAAATAAAGTAAATGATTATTGAACAGTCATTTACAATAAAGGCCTATTTACCTGATTTATTTAAAAGCGAGTTCAAGGAAGAACTTTCCACCTTATGGTAAGATACGAAGTAGCCTTAAGAAATGCTACGTACAACGCTACAAACATCCGACTTACATAAAGTTTATCCAATTATTGCACAAGCCATGTAACCGCTTAAACCAGAAGACAGTATTGCTTATTTATTTCCGATTTACTTTAGAAATAGGTACCGGGCTTGGACTTTCTCAGACGATCCCATGTTGATGTGATCTACACATTATTTATAAAATAAGAATAGTTTGTACACAATATTTATTTATTTATTTATTTATTAACACTTTATGTACAATAACAGTACAATGGCGGACTTAATGCCAAAGGCATTCTCTACCAGTCAACCATTGGAAGGTGTAGAGAAAGTTGAGTAGGTGCTAAATAAAAAAAAAAGGGAGATTAATATTCTTGAATCAAGTTTCAAAATGTATTAACAACAGTATATTATAATATAATAAATAATACACATACGTATACTACAATATACATAAAGCATATTACAATACAATACACACATGATTTATATACATACATATATACATACGTACATATACATACATATACTAAATATAAATAAATAAATTCAAAATGATAAGTTTAGCTCTTATTGTTATAAAGACTAGACAAATGTTCACGAATTTTACGCTTAAAGTCGTTGCGATTTTCAGCCATCCTGATTTCGAAGGCAGCTCATTCCATAAGTGAACTGCTTGTATGTGGAATGACGAGTGGGTAAAGTCAGAACGGTGAATAGGACATTGAAGCAAACGATTATTTTTGAGCGAAGGTTTTGTTGCTGACTTCACATAGATATTGAAATTTTGAGGATAAGTAGGTTGGAGTAACAGGTGAATCTAAAAAGAAAAGAGAGTTGTAAGCGTCCTTAAAGAGCGTCTTTGACGTAGGGTAGCCACTGCAATTCAGCACGATAGGCTGACACGTGGTCGAATTTACGGAGATTGAAAACGAACCGAATGCAGTTATTTAGAAGTCTGTCAAGCTTATTGAGTTGATCTGCATTCAGGTCAAGGTAACAAACGTCACCATAGTCGATCAGAGGAAAACCAAAGTCTGCACAAGCATTGTGCCGTCATTGGTGAAGGCAGAAAGTTTTTCAATTTATACAGATACCGCATGACACCAGTAACCTTCTGACTAACGCAAGCAATTTGTGTCTTCCAGTTTAGGTGTTATCAATGTTCAAACCCAGATTTTAACGCTTTGACTGCTCGGTATTGGATGACTGTCAAAAATAACCTCAGGTAGATTGGCATAATTTATATTTGCTAACATTCTCGAGCTGCCTAGCACGATAGCCTGACATTTAGATGGATTTACAGCCAATCCAAACCGATCAGACCAGCTTTTATTAGCACCCAAATCCTGGTTTATTTTAAGAAAGGCATTTGGTAAGCTACAACATCCGCTTGGGCGTATAGCTGCAGCTCATCAGCGTACAGATGATACGCACTCTGAAAATAGTTGGTATAAGATTAATAAAGACAGAAAATAAGAGAGGGGAGAGAATACCGCCTTGAGGGACGCCATTTTTTACATGCAACCAGCTCGATGTCGAGCCATCAACAACTACAGACTGCTGACGCCCCCGAAGATAAGAAGAGAACCATTCCAGCGCTTCATCAGAAACCATAAAATGTGACAGGATAGCAAGGAGGATCTCGTGACTGACGGTATTAAAGGCATTCGAGAAATCTATTAAAACTAGTAAGGTAAGTTTAGTATTCTCCATACCTTTTCTAATATCGTCAGTCACTTTTAAAAGGCAGTTGTTGTGCTATGGCCAGGTCTGAAGCCCGATTGTAGTGGGCTAATTAAGTTGTTTCGAAAAACAAAATAAGAAAATTGTTTGAAAACACAAGACTCAAGAACTTTAGAAAGAAATGGCAAAATGGAGATAGGTCGATAATGTGCGAGAAGTGATGGGTTAGAACATTTTGGAATAGGCCGGACAAATGCTTTACGCCATGAGGAAGGAAAGGATCTAGACCACAGGGAAAAATTAATGATGTGTGTGATTGCAGGAAGGAGATAATCAAGTATAGGAAGAATCATTCTTCGACCAATTTGGTCTGGTCCAACTGCAGTAGACTTGATTGCCAGGATGGTTTTTTTGACTTCTTCAGAAGAAACTGGAGAAAAAAAAAAGTGTTGGTACAGGAGCGCAACAAACCATTTAAATAAGAGATAGTTTTACTTACTGTTAGATGATCTATTAAGGAAACTTTGAGAAAATGATGATTTAGATCATCTAAAGTGATTGAATTGGGAAGGTTTGTAATTCGCGACTTGCCAATACCCAGGGTTGCAAGAAACTTCCAGATATTGGCAGGATTTGAAGATGAAATATTATCAAGAATATGTCGGCGTTTTGCGTTGCGTATCATCTGGTTGCATCGATTTCTGGCTATTTTGTATTTAGACCAATTGCTTTCACAGCGATGATTTTTGAAAAACCTGAAAGCTCGATCTCTACGCCTCATCGCCATTTTCACGCCTTCAGTCAGCCACGGAGCTGGTAACCGCTTCATTTTCACACATTTTATGGGTGCATGTATATCAAATAACTTAGTAATAAGACCGTCAAATATAGAGATTTTATTGTCCATCGAGTTCTCGTCAAACAAAGGTTGCCATACAATATTTTAGCATCTTCGCACAATTCATCAAGATTAATTTTTGCAAAAGAACGCAAGCGCAGAACTTTGGGGTTAGGTTTAGGGGTTTTAAGTTATAAAAAGGAAAATAAGGTCATGGTGAGAAAAGCCAGGAGCAGGGTGTTGACCGTGAGGGAATCATAGAGGGATTAGAAGAGGATTAGGTCAAGCAAGTATCTTCACTGGTAGGGTTATGATGGGTAGGTTGCAGTGTTAAAATTTGCAAAGAACTTGACTTAACAATGTGCAAGAGTTTGAGAGTACGGGGGGAATCAGAAGTAAGAAGATCGGTATTAAAATCTCCCATGATGACGTGGTGAGAGTACCTTGAACCCAAAGATTCTAGGACCAATTCGAAATCGGTGAAATAGTCGACTTTAGGAGGGCAATATACAACGCCTAATACGATTTTAGCGCCACTGACGGTGACCTCTATGAATAGGTACTCGGCCGAAGCTGAGTAATTTTGAGGGGAGCATGAGAGTAATTCAAATTTGAGGTCTTGTCTTAGATATATTGCCACTCCACCGCCTCTTTTATCGACGCGATCGTTACGGATAAGGACGAAGCCAGAAAGAGCGTACATTGTTGAAGGCAGGTGCGGCTTGAGCCAACTCTCAGAGACCAGGATGGCGTGCATGTTACAGCTAGAGAAAGCGTCACATAAGTCAGTATAGTGGCTAGGGATACTCTGTGCATTTATATGACACACGTTCAATAGGTTCATAGAAGCAAAAGGAAATTGTTCAATGAGAAAGTCACTCAATGGGCGTGGAACAGAACTAAAACTATCTTCAGAACTAGAGCCAGACTCGTTGACAGAGAAATATGTTTCTTCATCGGAAATTGATGACATTTAAAAATATAATAAATAAATAAAAGATATTAATTTAAAATAATATAAATAAATAAATTTAATATAATTATTTTTATGGAATTTAGAATTTTTTAATAAAAAAAAAACAATCTCTACACCACCCGCCAGCTTTGACAAACGTTAAAACTAAGTATGAGGAAAAAGTTAAAAAAAAAAAAAACGCAGCTCTACACATTTAAACAAAATATGTTAAAGTTAAATTAAAGCAATATATAAAAATATTTAAAAATAAATACCAAAACAAAATATAAAATATGAACGCATCTATCTACCTGATCATAAAGTTTTGACACAAACGTCACAAGAACTATGACATTTGTGCCAAAACAATAACACTTAACAAAAGTATCACGTAGTTTAAATCTTTGTATATGTACCTTATAATTATAATAATAACTAAATGACTATTTGAATTGCAAAAGTATAACATAAAATCTGTGGTCTGTTACGGATCCACAGTAATCAGGTGCAATTTAGTACGTATTTGCGCATTTATGGAGCACGTTAGGAAAGACCTTTGATGCAATATTCATTAGGTTCCAATGTCCCAATGTGCGAGCTAACGCTGTTAATATTCTAGTTGGTTAGTTGCAATTGGAGTTCATCAAAGCGTAGTATTGAAAACTCAAAAGGAAAAAAATTGTGATTAATAACTGGTAATTTAAATAATACAAAAAACAACTTGCAATTAACCGCTTAACTCTATATACGATACTTAAAACTAGTATAATCAATTCTGAGTGAGAATTCAATTCAAGAAATTCAATTCATGAATTTATTTTTATCCACCGACACTGAGAAATAAAACTAAAACTAATGTTTAAAATTTGAAAATAAAATATCCAGTCGCATTTTTAATACCTGTTAACTTTTATAAGTATGTTGAATAAAACAATTTTATGCATCATGTGATGGATTAAATTAAACTAAACTTTAATAAATAGCCTTGTATAAATTTTACTGGATTTTTGTTTTGTATTAAAATGATGAAAAAACAGGGATTGGAGACCAAACGATACAGTCAGTACATACAGTCTAATGTACGTTCTATTTTCCATAGGTTACCTTGTAACTTCACTCGTGATACATCAATTCTACGTTTTTTTAAATACATTCTAACTAAGGAATAAATGGTAATGGAAATTAATTTTGTACTGTGTCATTTAGTTTCTGAACCAGTTTTAACTAACTGGCCAGAACTAAAATGGCCTTAAAATTTAGCACACCTTTACTTCATACAGTCCTCAATTAAATGATTTCAATAAAAAAATACTTTCATAAAAACTATTTTCAGTTATTGAATGAAAAACTCTTGCAAAACCTTAATAGACAAACTAAAACGGCAACATAATTAGTTTTTAATATAATTAGCGAGTGTATTTTAATGCTAGGAGTAACCCCTACGGATTTTTCAACTGCCTACGGAGGCAGTTGGGTTCGAATCCTGCGGGGACTCAACAAATTTTCACTTCTGTTTCCTAGTTGGTCAGGACAATTTGGGTCGATCACCCGAATAAACTATTTTTATGTTAATAATTTTGATGTGAGTAAAAATATATGAAATATTTAATAAATTTACGAAATAGCTTGACGATTTCTAACAAAAAACATGCTGTTTCTCGATTATATCGGGAAGGGTAGATTGACTTCTAAAATATATTAAAATGATGTTCCAAAAATTCACACAACTAAACATAAAACCCGTTGAAAATTCGTCAAAAGTGAATTCAAAATTAAAAATTGTCAAAATTGAAGTCGCTAATGTTTATTTGTTTTTTGATGATAACTTTGGTAGGAGAAGGTCACGGAAAATTAAACTATTTCAATCTCAGACACAAATATATAAATCTTATTCAAAATATAATGTAATTGCACGGGATATCTTAATATAATATTCATTTAATGAGCCTTAAATATTGAAAGCATCAGACTTTTATCGCAAGCTGATACGAGGTACTTGAACAAAGTTTTGAACCTAACAAACCTGAACATTATTTTTATATTTTGTAAGTAAACAAGAGATTGTATTGTTCATTTTGCAAGTATAGCAATACAAATTAATAAAAATTAAAATTAATATTCGTTTATGATAGTGACGCGCGATGTAATTTTAATGTGTAAAAGTCTGCTTAGTTATCAAGGTAATTTAGTACATTTTGCGGGAAAAGAAAACTATAACCTGAAACTTTACCAGACGACAGATAATATATTTTTTACATTATTAACGTTTTACGTTATATTATCTGATAAACGCACCTCTAGCACTGTAAAGTTATGTAGCCCGACCTACTTTTAACGTAAATGAAACAGGTATGAAATTGTGAATTTAAACACATAAAAACTTGTAGAACTCTCAATCATGTATTATAATATTATAACAGAATGTTATTTTGTACTACGTGCACAATGGCAAAGAAAGCCGCGCAGTGGTGTACTTATTTATAAGCTATTTGACGAAACGAATGTACGAAACATGAATCGTTAATTGGAAGATCTGTATGCACCAATAGATTATATAAGATAAATGAGCCACCCGTTATTTTCAGCAAGGAACTAGATCAAATCTCGGGTTACTAAACTGAAAGCTACCAATTGATCAACAACCAAAACTAAAAAATATTGAGATCTTGGATATATCTGTAAAACAGTATAAAAATACGAATGTTTAAATCATTATACTAGTAGCGAACCATACTGCCACAAATTGAAAAAAATAAATAGATATGAATTTAATGACATTTTTAAGGGAAACTTATCTCAGAATTTTTTTTCTATTTTTCCCAAGCATTTTCAACCATATTACTGTTAGTTATTTCTTTATTATCTCATTTTAGAAATTGTTACTGTTAAATGTTTAGCATTGCTTTAAAATTACAACTGAGAGTAGCTGACCCAGATTACTTGAAATATTATTTTTTGTGTTCTTTACCAATTATAAATCTATGCATGTTCATAATAAGAACCCAAACTATTTTTATTAACAGTAAAAAATTGCAAAATCTCCGTAATGTGGTTTAAATATTCAAAAAAATAAAACACTGCTTTTAAAAAAAATAATTAACAACATTTATTGAATACTATATATGATAATTAAAAAAGATTTTAGGATTTCATTCCCTTCCTTTAAATTTGATATTTTTTATGGTTTTAAAGTTGATTAGCCATTTGTATGAAAGGCGTGCCGAGACCAGCATAACGTTGTGGCTTCGCACAGACACAACTTTAGAAACATAACTTCGAACACGTAATAATTAATCACTGAGACAATTTTGGAAAAAATATTATAATTATTTACATCATTTAATATTGTATGGTTACCTTAAGTAGTACATGAAACCTCCATTAAATGACTTAAGCTATAGCTTAACTAGAGGAAAATATAATAATAATTGTAAAACAACTTTTGAGCGGCACAAAATACTACGTCGTGAATGCTGTACAAAAACTTTTAAATAATCCGTAACGAATGTTTTGAAACTACTAAACGAGTTTGCATCTGTTGTAAATGCAAAATGGGAAAACTTTAAGTTATATCGAACGTTGATATTTGTTAAGTTGAATTCTATTTCATGCTAATAATTTTTACCTCCCATAGTGTTTCTTAAGATGCATCACTGGAAAAAACTGTTTCACTTTTAATATAAGTCGCAAGTGGACATGCACTTTTTAAAGGAGATCTCTCTTTTTTCAGGGACGGTCTGGGGTAGTACCATCGAAGTGCCAATTTCTGCCGCAAAGCAGTAGTGTATAAACACTACCATCTTCCGCTTTAACGGGCACCGTAGCTAGCGTTATTGCAGGTTAAATGACGCATCTCCCGCTAGTTTTCTTATGGGACACTTACCATTAAAATAACGTGCTGCTCGTCTTGCCGCTATCCAATAAAAAATACTTTCCAATAAAACATTGTTGAGATAGAAATGATATACATTTGAACGTTCTGCTACTTATCCTTAGAATTAAACCAATTTACTTATCGTAATAATTTCAGGGTGGCTAATAATTTGTTACTCATAATGTAAGTCCTCATCAATGTCTACAATAATTATGTAAGTAAACTAATCCTGTAAAAACACAAGATAGATGCACCGGATTTCACTACTCTCATATAAATAATAATTGAACCTGTAACTCACTTCTGTTTGGTAGAGTATCTTACCAAATAAAGAAACTAGACTGAGTGAAATGTATCTGCATTGTTGGAATTGAAAATGTAACTCGTTAATGGAATATTTGACTGCGTAAATTGCGTCACGTAATAAAGTTCAATTACGAGCGTATTCTGTGTACACGAATTCATTTGGGCACGAAATTAGAGCAAGTGAAATTAATATCCGTCGGAACTTCGAACTATTACATTGTTCCTGTTTGTTTTCATCTAATGTAGTAGTGACTCTTCAATTTGACATTATTAAAATATCTGGAACAAAAAACTTTTGTTTTAAAATAATTTGTCAATCTGCCTCATTAAATTAGCTTACTTTTAATATTTTGTGACGAAAAATGTGCATAAAACTTTTAATAAGTAACATAAATCCTTGAGTCAATCTGCTTTATGCGTAAATTAATATCAAATACGATTTTTTTGTTTTCATGGACTTTACGTAAAAGCATGGAACCAATATAGGTATTGCACACAATGCCATTATCGAGATTCTAATATAACAAAAACTGTCAATCTACAAGGAAGGATTACCACTTTATAAGAATTTTGAATTCTAACAGAATACATTACAATCCAAAACGCATGTAGTTATATAAAATTTTTAAAATAAACAAATGTTTTTGCTCCATATAAAGTTAACGTGTACAATGACATAAATCTTTTCCACTCTCATTTAATCGCTAGCTACGTTTGTGCAATTCATGCATCAGGTGAGCCGCTTCCTCGTTTATGTACAGCTCCATTTTAATTAAATCTTTTACTGTGATATATTTACGCTCTTTTAAAGTATACATGTCTTTGAAAAAAATCATACGGTAATACGTTTAATAAAATTTTAAAATATCTTAAATAATAAATAAGTGAAAAAAATAAAACAGTGTATCTTTCAATAGCCTTTTATAAGAACCATTCAATGCAGTAGATTAGCTACTGAGTACTGACCAACCACTGTTTTAACTAAAGCGTTTTCCGTAAAAATCACTTTATTAAAGCTTACTACCGATGTAATTAGGATAAATTAAAAGCTACTGGCTTTTAGTAATTAATGATAAATGTTCAAATAAATTTAAAATTGTGTTCTATTTCTGTTTCTCTAAATTATTATTGACCAAATAAGTCTCAGGTTACTTATTTCGTTATTCAAAGATGATATGTATACCTTTAGAAGGAAATGTGTAGTATGTTACTGATCTTGTTACAAATGATGGTTCACACTACGTCATGCAAATTTTCATTATTTTACCTCACGTTTATTCTGAATTTCACCGAATGCAATAAAACAAAATAATTTATGAATGGGAAGAAGTGAAATTTTGTGCTCTTTATGTTATCCTTATTATTAAATCTATTGAATCTTAAAGTTTCAGACATGCTTCCTATCCTAATAATTTACGAGATATTTTCAGGTATATTCGCATAATCCAAGTAAAATTGTAATCGAAAAAGTTTGTCTGAATGTATGAATGATATATATATCTCAAAAACTACTAAATTTTGCGTGATAAAATATCATTTATCATCTAATGAAACCTTGCAATAGCGATTTTGTGATTTATTAGAAACATAACAAAAAGTGTATAAAGAAATAATGATGTATATATGAAGGAAAAGCTCCCACCCGCCATGAGTCCATCATAATTAATCAGACAATTTAAAATAATGATAAGAAAACTTTTTGAAACATATTTATGAATCCAAATATTTTAAGCACTAGCACTAACAACATTTAAATATAAGTGACATATTATAGAACAAGTTTCCTTATCTACGAAGTTATCTCGCTTCATAAAAAAGCCTAAATTCAATCACCTAAAATTTATTAAGAGACATTTATTAAGAGTACAATAAATATTTTACAACCCTTATCCAAGTATAAAATATTGAGATTAGAGTGATAAAAATTTTTATACCAGCGTTAAGAATCCCAAATAAAAAGTACAGACAGATTTCACTTTATCACCAATATAAGAATAAGGAACGATGTAAAATTTTGTAACGTCGTAAAGCCGGCTTTTAGGGCTTAACAAATATAAGTAAGCAGTAGATAGAGTTTATGAATGTCATTCATTGTGTATATCTGAAATACGACTTACCTGAATGAAAAGTAACGTAAGACGCCACAAATCCGTTCTACACCCTAAGACAAAAGATGTGACCCAGTCATTACGCTGACTACGGTGCCCTTTAAACCAGTAAGACAATAGTGTAAACACACTACTTTTTTGCTCTAGAAAGGGGCACCGCGGTATCACAAAACAGACTGCCCCTTGTGGAAAAGAGACTTACCACCTTATAGTATTATATTTAATTAAAAGCATGTCTTGAACCAATATAAACTATAATTTAATAACATCTGTCTGTTGAAAGATGATTGATTGAAACAAGGTAAAATAATAAAAATACGTTACTTGAACTTTTCAAATTATCATTCTTACTTCAAATTATAAGTCAGTTATATAAAAATATGTATTTTAATATAGTGCAACACAAGTAGTAAAAAAGTATATACAATAGTTATTCAGTTTATATTTATAAAATGTATTCTAGACGACATTTTGATAAGGATGATTACCTCAAAAATATAAGATAATCAAAATTTGTGAAAAACTTAAATATATTAAATATAAGAAAATCAAAACTTGGTTTTTAAGTTACCATAAAGCTGCGATCTCTTATCTTACATTACTTTACTTTACTTATCTTCACTTGATCATAAAAGAAACGCAAAACACTTAACCGGAATAATATTCCGATATTGGCAATATATTTTATGAATTTGCTAAATGATAATAAAACTGAACTAGTTTCAAATTAGCTATGAGATCTGTCGATCATTGATTCTATCGATCTAGATAATCAAATTAAGACTATACACAATTTAATATGTTTCAATACACACGATGACACTCAATGGAGGAAAGCATGAAAGCGTGCTTCTCGGAAAACTCGGTTATGGCCCAATTCGTCTGTTAATAAGAAAAAGCCGACATCGAGGGGCAATAAAGTGGCATTATATCGTTTCTCGATCGTAATGAAAGAGCTAAAATTAAAACAATGTGCATCATTAAAAGAGGTAATGTTCTACTAACTACTGCGAAGCTTATTGTTAATTGTATATAATTTATCGTAAAGCTTATGACTGTATCTTTTACATATAACAAGAAATTATATTCCAATAAAATCAATTTAAACCCATCGAGAAGATATATGTAAAGTTTCTGTTTACTAATATTGTGTAATAATTATGAAAATTGATTTTTGAAACTCTAAAATCAATTTTCTTTGCAGTCGACTGTTTTTCTATTTTTGTCTTTTTAATAACAGTTTTTAGTATAGAAAGGTGAAAGATATTCTATTAAAAGTTTATTATATACGTTGTTACCTGTGAAATACCCTCATTATTTATTATTTGTACAAATACAGCTGCTGCATCTGAATGAGTGCATAGAGTAAAAAATATAAAGTAATTCAAAAATCGTAACAATTCAAAAAGACGCAAAACTGCAGTAACTGATTAAAATATGTAACATGCATGTTATAATAATATATAAAATAAAGTATAATTATATGTAATTATGGATAATGTTCATTAAAGAAGAAAAAGTTTTATAACAAAACATATAAGATTTAAAAACGATAAGAAATAATGTGTCTTATAAAGGGGCATCGTCAGATTTTTGATGAGATCTTCAAAATGGCTCCACCGACTTAGCGAATAAAAAAGGTTTCTTTAAGTATACAGGGTAAGATTGACTATACGAAGCGTGAAAAGGTATATAAAGAATACGAGTGCTCCTACGAAAGCGAAAGTGAAGGCATTTGAACCACTTGTGTAATTCAGGCAAGTGATCGTATTTTTATGCCCAAAGATGTTTCCACGACACGAATATAGCAAACATTCGGGTTTTTTAATGTATCACAGTATACTATAAAGTAAAAGCTGTTGATGTTATTTGACCCGGGGGAAAATCAAACTGACCAGAAGGCTAAGATAAATATATGATAAAAAGGCTTCTCCTTTTTCTTTTGAAAGATCGATCATAAGTTAACATAACATTGAATATAAATTTTTGACGCTATTATCACAGCGTCTGATGGACCAATTTTGATAATTCTTCTGCTGTCTCTTCTAAATTTTAAATATTTTAAAAATAAGTATTCACATAATTAAAAGTTATTTTCTAACTTAAGGGATATACTAAATCCACTTTTCAGTCTTGCAAAATTGTACACATTGATAGACAACGAAGTCAGCGATAGCATATAAATATTTTAAAGTTTAGAATAACACACATTAAAAAAATACAATACACAACAAAATTTAATAATAAATATTGTAAAAAAAATTTGCAATTATCGAGAAATAGATATTTTTTAATAAGTTTGAAAACATTTCTTTTAAATCGTAGCATTATTTTGAGAAATTGCGAATTTCACGCTTCAGAAGTTTGAAGCCTTTATGACAAAGGAGCCAAAATTCATTTAGGCAATAGAATCTTTCTCTTTATTTTAACTACAATTAAATTAATTAATAAAAAGTTAGCTAATATTTAGTCTTTTCAGTTTTGGTATAGGGCATTTAAGTATTAAATTAAACATGTAATATCTGTATGTATTTTTAATGAATCGCATAAAATTATCTATACAATTAAATAAAATTGTAACGTCAATAATAAGTGCGGTGTCTGTTTGTAAGATCTTTCTTCTCGGGAATTTCACTGGAATAGGACTGAAATTTCTGGGAGTAAATTAGGCATGTACTTTCTTAAAAAGAACAGAATAATTTTTTTTTCTCAACTTCGTCTGCGTGAGTCAAAGTCACGGCAACATCTCATATAAAAATATAGCTCAATTATAGGTAAATAATGTGTAATGATTATTTTCCCAAAAAATTGTCATGGCGGTTGAAACCGCAAGGTAGCTATTTGGATATATATTATTCAAATATTTTGTTAAATTCATGCCTTTATCTAGTTTATTTTTTTTATGATGTCAGTCATTGAAGAGCATTTTGTTTATATTTTGAATTGAACTTTATTCGGCTCCACTAACATACTTTATATACTAAAATTGTTACATTTTTTATAAAAAGATTTCTAAGTGTAAATTATGCCGCATGTATCACTTTTCAATGACAAAATGAACAAAAATATATTGCGCCGTATCAGTTTTATTCCAAATATATATTTAAAACATTTAAGATTCATTTATTGATTAAATATTATAGTTTAAAAAACATTGATACAATGAAAATATCATACGTTTTAATCAATTATAACATTGGTTCCAATAATTATCAAAGAGTTCTAAAGATTTACAGTCAGACAAATATTTGATTATTATACAATCATAGATAACTTAAAAATTATAACTTAAATAAAAATGCTTTTTTACAGTTAAAAAAAAAACATTACCTTATAATCATACTAACGTTAAGTATTAAAACTTACAAATACATATACATGTCTAATACATATAATAATTTTTTAACCTAATGCACGTAACGTTCTCCAAAAAAAATTTTGTCACTCTATTCGGCAGAAAAGTTTACAAACTTGTAAATGCTGTATAAAATTTTCCATTCTCCATAAACAACACTTACGGACTTGTTTATAATTTTCCAAATGGTCGTACTGGGTGAGGTTTTAAAAGTTTTAATGTGGAACATTCCGCTGACAGAAACATTTAATGTTAGCACTATTCAAATAAAAATATTTAATAAAAGTTAAATATGGTAACAATTGTTTTATAATCTTTTTAATTCTCATTGATAGTAATATATACTACTTTTAGATTTCATGAGAATATCTCGAGTAAATTTTGGAATTACTAATGTGGAAAGTTTTTTTAATTGACAACAATCTTTGTAATCTCTAAAGGAATAAGCTTTGTGTATTTATTCTTTACAATTTTAGTATAACAATTATAAAATCCTTAGTGTCCAATCCATAGTAAAAATTCAAATTTTAGAAAATTTTAGCCGATGACAACAGCCACTTTTCTGTCATCATAAAAGGTGCAGGTAGACAAAGGGATTCCTGGGCGGCCGGAAAGAGGGTGACCGCTGCCCAGATAAGGGCAGGGAGGGAAGAGGGGGTTCCGTGCTGTATGCTCCGGTACGACACCTAAAGCAACGGTGCAGATTTCCCAACATATCCCGGAGAAGTGACCGGGGTGCGCCGAAAGAAGAGAATACTGTCAACAGTACCCACGGCCCGGCTACAGCGACATCAAAAAGGAGCAACCGTTGGTTTTTAGTGGGTATGCAAGCCGCTCCATGTCTTATGTATTCGAAGTTATGCTTCTAGACCTGTGTCTGTGTGAAGCTTCATCTATTACGGTGTTCGGAGGATTGCGAGATCCCTCGAACTTGGTGACCAAAACTTTAAAGAAATGGCCACACGCATTTGGGATGCGTGGGTTGATTTTGAACGTTCGGTATACGGACCGAGGCGCCGATGTTCGGTCGACTGTCTAATCTGATTGCTGGGGCGGTGAGAACCGCCCTGGAACGCGAGTGTACCTCGTGTTATCTCTACTTGTGTGTGTATTCGTGTCGGCGGGACTCTTAGGAGGTCCAGAATCAGAGGGTTATTTCTGCTGTTTCTAGTTCTTTCAGAAATCTTGAAATGTTTCAAAATACGCGTAATGTCGCATCTTTCATCGCTAAGGATTAGCGACATTTCTTGATAAACTCTGCTCAGTGGCCGTGTTAAATTTTTGCACGCCTATAGTTATTAAGTGGTGGGATACGGAAAGATTGCAAGCATTGCCATTATCGGCCGTTAAGTTCTTATATAAAGATGTAATTAGAAGCATGTTATTTGTGTTGGTAGATAGAAAGAGATGCGGACTAGCTGCTTCTTCTAACCTCTTTGACGTGGCTTTTGAAACTAATGTTACCGTCGAAAGTAACACCTAAATA
Organism: Lamproptera curius; assembly: GCA_029286875.1. Lineage (NCBI taxonomy): Eukaryota > Metazoa > Arthropoda > Insecta > Lepidoptera > Papilionidae > Lamproptera > Lamproptera curius. The sequence goes on from JAGSMT010000212.1 coordinate 191,514, forward strand.
TTTGACTTTCTTCTCCCAGGGGATCGATTTGCCGTAGAGATTCAATTGCCCGAGTATTTGCCTACTTCGAGCATTGTGTGCAGTTTTTTGGAACGGACGTGTGGTAGGACGGGTGAGGTCAGCTCTGACAGAAGACCGATTAAAGTATATTGCTACACTTTTTTCGGGGTTCACATCAATCCTCCATTTGCGAAATCAATCGCCTAGGCTATTGATTGCACATTGGAGTTTACTGGTGATAAGGGATGGTGAGGAAGAGCAGTAATAGAGGGCGTTGTCGCCTGCGAAAAGCGCAAGGTTAACATTAGAGTTTTTGGGAATATCGCTAGTGTATAGCGTGAATAACAGAGGAGAAAGAACGGAGCCTTGTGGCACGCCCGCTAGCAGGGAGCGTCTGGTTGAGAGGGTGCCTTCTACTCGATATCGAAAAGAACGATTCGAAAGATAGACTTGTATGATGTGCACAAGCCTGACATGCACATTGAAGGAGTACAACTTGTAGAGTAAGCCGTTGTCTTCGTACAGCGTTGTCATTTGTAGAGTGAGACTTTATCGAATGCCTTTGTGACATCGAATAGAACAGCCCCCGTGTAGTGGGATCTAAAGCCTGACTTTGTTTTGTTTAGGTCCGTCAGAATGTATTCTGTGACGCGATAAACCTGGTCGGAGTGTTCAGGACGGAACCCGAATTGTTCGTCTGGTAGGAGGCCATTGGAAAAAACGTAATCTTTTAACCTTGACAAGATTATGCGTTCATACAATTTCCCCATACAGTTGAGGAGACTGATTGGACGATAACTCGTCGGTTGGTTTAGTGGCTTAAGCGGCTTTGGTATGCCGGTAACAATGGCCTCCATGTTCATTCCATTCGTCATGGAAGGAACAGGTGACTAGAAATACATTGAAAATGCTTGCTAGTAGACAAATAATCGGGCCCGGTAAAAGTTTTAATGCCTTATTACTAATACGGTCTCGGCCAGGTGCCGATCGGGGTTTCAGATCCTTAATAATATCTTTGACCTCCTCCGGGGTCACTAGTTTTAAGCGTTCGCCCTCTGGTGGTAAGACTGCCCTACGGCTTATTTCACGGTCCACCTCCGCAAGATGAAACGTGTCGGTGTGTACGCGAGATGGCGTGCATTGTAACTCTAGTGTGACGGCTAAGCATTAAAAGCCGCTCCATCTTGACCGGGGAGACCCACATATCCCTGCTACCCCCTCACTCTGGCGGCGGGGAATCCGTAAGCTGGATTTTTTCTGTTGAAAAAGGACAGTCTTGAGTATGTTGAAATTGCTGTCTTGTCACTATTCCGTGCTAGACCGGATATATCACCAGAGATCTTATTTTTGTCTTACAAAATTTTTTGTTGTCAGGTAGTTTTATAGCCTTATGTTTGGTTTAAATGAAACAAAAATTTTAATGCCCTTGAAATTTTTGCGCTTATATATTCTTTTAGATAATCAACGCTTCTTTACGTTACGAAAATTTGGAAAAACTAAGATAGCTTATTAACAACATCCTTAACTTTATAGACCCAAATTACATCAGATTTGTACTTCTTAACTTTCAGTCAGCACTGTCGATTTTGTGCACAAGTTTGTTATTTTAGACTATACATTTATTTTTTGTCCTAAGTATCGTATAAACTACTAATTATAATTTTTTTTTAATTCAAAAACAATTTTCAAAACATCATTAAAAATCATTTAATCAATTTTGCATAAAAAGTATTAAATATCTTTACAATTTTGAGTTTACTCAAATATCTCAATACAAAATATGAATTTTATAAAAGAAAATTAAGTGAAAATGATAAAACATTTAAGATTTAAAATGTGCCTACATTTTAAGAGTTATTCATATATTTAATAGTGCACTAGAGAGTACCAAAACTAGATGCATTATGTCGCTGTCGTATAAAGAACTTCAAAGAAGAATTTTAAAATTGCAACAAAATTTGTAGCAATTGTTTATGCAGAATGAAAACTCTTGTTTCACTTTTTTGAGTACTATCTAGTAACACGATAATAAAAAATAATAAGATTTTATCAATTTTATAGTGTTAAATTACTTTTTAGTTTTTTATTACACACGTATTTTCCCCTACCCCCCTGACATATGCCTCCTCTAATGCACGCTTTCTCCATTAGGGGGGCCACCACGCTGGTCCAATGCTGGTTGATGGGCTAGACTTTGTGGCTAACGCTTTTAGTTTGAGAGGTATACATACGGTATTTCATATCTTCCTAATACACAAAGACAAGTTAATAAGTAGTCCTAATCTTATCATTCATCTTAATTAGCAGTATACATTTATCCATCCACTGCTGGACATGGAAAGCAAAGATGACGCGAAGCCGTTCACCTGTAGGCTATTCATACCCCAGCCCAAAAGATCACAGCAAAAGACGCTACAAATCCGATTGGCACTCTTGGGCATAGTCTGTTACTTCCAGTATCCAGTATGAGACTAAGTAAAATGCCCAACAAACCACATACTAGTAATTCCTACTACAATATTGTGGCAGTAACATGCACCTGATGATATTTCCTCAATTGGTACCCTGCATAAAGAAACCTTAATATATAAATATATTACTATGACAGGCGTAAAATAACCTTACATTAAATAAATGTTTTATATTTTTGATGTAATCTATCATTTACTAAAAAATATAAAAACAATATACCAGATATATTTTTATTCGAAGGGAGCGCAACGATTTGAAATGTTTCTGCTGAATTGTAATTAAAATCAAATATTTAATAAACAACACGTCCCTGACGAATTTAAATTTTTGAAAAGAAAACTCGAATCGTTTATATATTCTGTTATCCAACAATATCAGAATTTTATTTTAAAAAACAAATTAAGAGCTTTTATCCAAATTTATATTTTCACCTTAAATCTCTATAAAAGATTAATAAAAGAGCGTTTATTTTAAAATTAATACCAAATTATATCAAATTCTGACTCCACTGAAACCTCAAACTGATTCTACAGCGTAACCAATTAAGCGATAAGATGAGCAGGACGTTCACCTGAAAATAAATGATGCACCAGCCCATTCGAAACTACAACTACATGATGGTAGATGATAAAATATATAAAACGTAAATTTATTAAAAAATAATTACGTAACCTAATAAATTAATATTTTGTAAGGAAATTCATAACTTGATATGCTATATTGATCTACTAACGGATTTATAGAGCTACTTTATACTGATATAAGAAATATTTCTCGCTGGATGAAATATTGCTGGGGTCTTAGGGCTAAATTGTGTTGCTGATGTTTAGCCAATTTCGATATGAAACAAATTTAGAATTACAAATATAATATTCATTGGAATCTTTGGCTATTCGGTAGTGTTCATTTATATTGTCTACTATGGTAAAGGAAATAAAAGCGTTTGATGAATTTATATAGATGTTTAATACTATCATTACTGCCATTATGTCCTACAAGTATATTACTACAACGGCGACCTATCCAAAATAATACAGTAAACAAGTGTAAATTTACTTACTCTTCCTTCAATCTTATAATCCACTGGAATGGATAATCAACGCTAAACGACAGAAAAATAATTGTTACTCCCTGCAGGATTTGAAACCGCAACTTCCGTTTTAAAATAAGCCCATCCATGAGGGCCCATGGCCCGGGAAGTTATAAAATTGTATTTTACAATATATTAACGTATCAATCCACTGCTGGACATAGGCCTTTTTAATAAACCCAAGTCCCCGTCCCTTACTCCTCCAACAAACCGCCTGCTCGGGATCGCCATCCCACCTGGTCGGGGTTCGACCGACACTCCGTTTTCCTAAACGTGGTCTCCATTTTAGAACCTTATTAGCAAATCGGTAATCCGTTCTTCGGACCACGGGACCGGCCTTTTTTAAACGAGTAAAAATAGCTGCTATAAAATTACTAAAGTGTTAAAACTAACTGCTCGAAAATAGTTTAAAAAACAAATTTAATTTCTTAAAATATAACATAAATATAGTCTTTTTACAATGTTTTTAAAATGCAGACTGGCATGTTAAAAAGTGATAACACGAAATTGTTACCAAAGTCGGTTGTCTTGTTTCATTACAATAATTGAAGAAAGTTTAAAATATTAGTTCAGTATTCCTATTTTATTCGCACAAATTCAAATGTACGTCGCTCCTAAGGATTCCAACTTTCTGCTTCATTTAAAAAAAATATTCATATGCTGAGAGTGTCTTTTCATAAAGTTCCAATTCCATTTCAATGGAAACTTTTCGAAGCAAAGTTTCTCTTCTGTTATTATCTATCAAAAATAATTTTTATATTTTTATGTGAAGTTTGTAAGATCTGTTTAAATAAATGAATATAAATAATACAAACAAAACTTTTACGGCAATATTTTTATATTTTATTTAAGTGACATTGTATGCTATATATTTATAACCAATAGTTATTATATATTAATAATATATTTAAAGACAAAGGTGGTTCCAGTTCACCTTTTATAACCAAAACCTATTATAAAGGACTCTTAAATAAAAATCTATTTAAGTCGACTCATCGACAAATATTTTAGCTGTAATAAACTCTCAAATTTATTGTGTCGTGAAACAAAGCTACATGGTTTTGAAAGGGTTAAATTTTACTGACAATTTTGTTGGATGATTTAAATATTGAGCACTTTTGTTAGCTTACACTAAACATTTTAAAACTAATAGTTCTGATATTTTGGCTTTCCATTGTAACCATAAACGAAATAATCAAATGGAAAATTCTTGGACGCTTGCGTAACAACAATAAGTGGCATGCGTATCAGTGCAATTCAATTCGGTTAAGGAATTTCGGTTGTCAACTCGGTAACACTCCACGGCTTTGAATCCATCAAATTAATTGCATTATGAATAATCGTGTACAGAAATCATAAAGTGGGAAGACACGTTAAAATGTTTTATCAGTAAACGAATTTTGATTGGACCACAATATTTTTGAATAATAGTGATTTACAATTCTATTGAACATGTATATTTGTGAACTATCTTATCAAAGGTAATTGTACCATTGTACGTAGACATTTATTATATAAGTATTAAATTATCGTCATAGGTACTGCTTTCTTATTTTCTCTTCAAATACCCATTTCACATCGAAAAATCAACCTTTGAACCAGTTAAAAAAGTAAACTTTGTTAAAAACTTTTGTTTTTCTCCTAATAAAGTTGTTTTCAATGGGTTTTCCCAAAGTTAAATTTTCAAAAACAAATAAAACCGACTTCTCATTTTCACTCTAGTTTCAATTTTTAATACCTGTTTTTCTTTAACCCAAATCTCTCTTTCTCATCTTTATAACAATTATCCAAAAGTCATTCAAGAATACCAAAATTCATGTTATAATTTGTAATTAAAATAATAAAAATAACTTTACAGTGTAACAGTTAATTTTAATTTATATAATAAAAAGCATTTAACTTATCTTTTGAGCAACATGTCTTTCGTTTTTTTATAATTTTTTTAAAGTTACGAAACCAAATTTAAAACATAGTTTGAAGATTCAACCTTTAACGTACAACTTTAAATTAATTTTTCATTCCTTATAATAGAATTTTTGAGCAACAAAAGAAAACAAATGAATTTTTATAATTTTTTTTATATGCGTACTTATGCATACACGACTAACAAAAAAAAACTATAACCAGAATTTTTCGTCGCGTGAGAAATATTTATAAATCTAAATATATTACACGGGCATGTCGCAAGTGAACAGCTTTTTGACAGCGCATTCAGGTCTCAGTTTTCATTATCGAAGACTCTTTTTGGTTCGTCTCACATTTTGAGTCTTCATTTTGTACGAAAGCATGTCATACTTCAAAAGATCAGTCAATAGGTAACGTTGAAAACTGTGATAATAATTAGCGGGTATATAAAACGACAAAAAAATTGTTACTTTGTTCGTAAAAACATGCTTATCTTTAGATCAGTTTTAATAATTCTGAATTTTGTTTTATTTACTTGAACGCTTTCAATCGGGAATAAAACATAATGCTACTCAAAAATAAACTCGAAACTGGGAACTATAACCGACAACATTTTGTTTTGAGCTATAACTATAGAAAGTAAGGAGAACTTATTAAAATGGCGACAATGATCAAGAAAAAGGAATAAGGGTCCTTCCCTTATTCCTTTTTTCATCTTAAACAGTTTTTAAAATAGCTGTGAATGCTATGGTTATAAATGTACAAGTACCGTTTGAGCAATGCATTGCACAATAGCAGTACACTGTGTAATAATGCTTCTCTAGGGAGCTTTGAAAAGCCACTAAAATGGGCCTTTCTACGGCTTTACCAGGATTTCAATTGTGGAGTACGGATTTCACAACTTAAAACACAATATTTGCGGGGCGCGTTTAGGGAGATTATGGCTGGAAAATACAATAGGCTTATTGTTAAATGCCTATGCTTTTATGAAGAGTTATTAATTTACAACTGTATATATTGATAATCCTCTTCTGATAATTTTAACTTTTTACTTGAGGTTTTATTTTGTGATAGTTGTATATATAATTTATACTATACAGTTTACTAAAACATTTTCCATGTTGCAGTTTTGAAAGATGATATTAAAATGGGAGACGACCTGTTTAGCCATTCCGGCAAAACAAAAATACGACTCATATACTTACATCCCACGATGAGTAAATTCTGAAATAATAATAAGGCCCTTTGTCTTGATTATTTCAGAAACCTTTGTTTTCTTTTCTTGTGTGCCATAAGAGGACATCAACTGTGACAATAATTAAGGGTCCTAAAAAATGAAAAAAAATATCTCACGCATTTTTCATTCGCCTTTAAAGATCCGACCATTTTTTTATAATGACACTTTATTTTTCTATGAATTGTAATTAGAACTTTATTATTGTTATTAGAACTTTTTATTTGTATATATTACAATAAATAGTAAACTACAACTTATTTTAGTTAATAAATATCAAAATTTATTGGAAACTTCAATTTTACTCCCATCTGAAGACTATCGATTAGTATAGCGGCTCGGCGAATTAACTGTAATAGTTATGTACATCAATATCATTTTATAATAGTTAGTATAGTAAGTTTCTTTATACTTGTAATTGTTGCCTATATAAGTAACATTATTATATAAGCAAAATAATAAACGCCTATTAGATTTCTGACAAACAGATGAATAGGGTGAACCATAATATTTATTATTGATATAGTTGCCACTCTGTGTCTGAAGTTCCGGTGACGTACCTTTCTATTTCTTGCTGTTAGCAATAGACTTATAATGTATACACACACATACTTATAATTTTATAAGTCTATAGGTACTTACTGAGTGTGTAAAAAAATTGGCAAATAGCTGACGTTTGGTCTATTTCAGTTATTTCTACAATCATTTCATTTTCCCCGTATGACATTTACCCGTCCTGTAAAGTTTTATAAGTGGAATATCTGAATTATGCATGCTAGTGGTAAAATATTCGTGTAAATGATCATAATTCTAGTTACAACACTAATATTTTGTTTAAAACAATATTGAAATGAAATGGTCATTAAACAACACAGAAATAAAAAATTTAATAAGTTTTTCAAAATATATATATGTTTAACCAATTAATAAAACAAGAATCTACAATTGTTATTTTTAAACAACAAAGTTCCATAAATGTAGTGATAATGCTTTTTTGTCTGATTTTTTAATTTATATTACTTAAATTGAGTCACGTTAAAAATACTTACGCAGTACGAAAATTAGCAGGAAATTTATTTTTGTAAGTTATAAAAAATATATTTATTTGTCGTCTCGTTTAGTTGACACCTATGGTGTAAGATATTTGATCGAATCTATCTCTTTTTACTTGATCAAAATCATATTAATCAGGTTATGTCAGGTCCGTTACCTACAGTAAAACCAAAAGATATAAGCAACACCTGGATAATAAAATTAATTGTACACTCCGATTACACACATTAGTATATATTGCTAGACGACACTTTACGATGTAATAAACTATTGTAAAGGATTTACTTAGTACTATTTTGTAATCATGGTAAAATATTAACGGCGATAAAATTCATATAACTTTACTATTCATAAAATTATTAGGATTAACCACTACTTTTTAGTCGCAAAAACATTAATATTCGCCTACAACAATTTATACTGATTAAGTGAATAAAAACTCAACGTAATCGACTAAAACTTGGAAATGAAAAGCTAACAGATGATTAAGACTTAGCAAAGTTATTACCATCATGGAGAGATTTCGCAACGCCTTTCGGATGAATATCCAGACTTAGACTTTTGATCTTAAAATACAATATGGCTTTTTTCTTTTTAATCATGTCGTACTCTTTTCATTTACTTTACGATTTCTCCAATTCTACATGATATATTTGTACACATATTCAATTTACAAACCAGGAGACGCGTGTTTGGATTGCAAATATTTATAATCAATAGTATTACTCACCTTTGGAGGCAAGACTATTCGACAATAAGTAAGACAATAGGTACTTAACGTTATTGCAATGTCGTTTGAAGGTACCTATCAATACTACTTTTAGCTTGAAGGACTTAAAAAGTCAGAAACTTATCCTGCAGATTAAGTAATACGTAGGTATGCGTACGAGACTTTTCATATTTAATAGTTTTAAATGATGTCACATATATAGTTATATCGTGTTTTGAAATCGATTTGCACACTGTGTTGATTTAAAAACTTTTTTTTCAAAACCAACATATATAATCGATTTTTAATCAAATTATTATCCATTATCACTAGTTTCATCATCATTAGCCGCCTTTATCCGTCCAATGCTAGACGTAGGCCTTTTTCAACGAACGCCAACACGGCCGATCCCGTGCTACTCACTGCCAACACAAACGGCGTGATTTAGGATAAGGGCTTGACCTTTAAAAAACGGTATGCATATAATACAATTGTGAGCTATTGTTAAACTTCTATATTTATATTATATATATATATATATATATATATATATATAGATACGACCTTCTAAATGTCTTTTTTCTTCACATTTAATTTGTTGAAAACAGTTTTCATAACCAAGTTGCCCTTACTTTACAAGCTAAAGGTAATAGGTAGTGGGTTCAGATCTTGCGGCGAAACAATATTGTGTTATCGTTTTTTTGAGTTCGGTTAAAGCAATATTTATTGATTCATTTTCCGAACAATATGATGATGCATGCTTCAGGTGGACATGTAAAATCTGGTTCTGGACATGCAAAGTCTGGTTGCCAAGACCGCGCGTTACTTTAAATTTACCCATGATTAATAGACCTATCAAATGTCGTTTATAATTTGAGTTACAATCATTAGGTGCCAGTTATTGTTATTCAAGTAAATGTGGTTGAAAAACCTTATAGGGATTTTGCGTTGCTATAAGTATCGTATCGTTATAATTATATACTCATACCAAATGTTACTGAAGTTACAATTTGGGTCGGGCTCGCCTTCCTTTTAATTTATAAAAAAATCCATAATTTCATCATTAGTTCATAAATAAATAAACTAAATATTTATGAATGAATGTGAATAAAGTGAATTATAATTTATAGAGTTATTTACAATTGAGGCACATTTAACTGATTCAAAAAGAAAAGCGTTTTTAAAAGAGCTGGACTTTCATCTTATGGATTCTATATGGATCTTAGCGATGCGCTCTACCCTTAAGAAATGCTACGTCAGATGCTACAAAATGTCTTTGGCACAATATGTTACATATGGTTTACCCAGTAATTGCACAGGCTATGGTACCGTTTAACCCGGAAGACAGTATTGTTTATGCACTTCTGATTTACGTTAGAAATAGGTACCGCGCTTAAGCTTCCCTCAGACGATCCCCTGTTGAAGTGATCTACACATTACTCATAAAAAAAGAATAATTGGTACAAAATAAATTGAAATGTCATAGTATAATATAAAAAATCGGTTATCCGTAGCCGTCCTACAGTATATAGATGCAATTTACTACATATTTGCGCATTTATACTGTACGTAAGAAACCTTTGATGCAATGTTCATTAGATTCCAATGTCCCTATGTGTGAGCTAACGCTGTTAATATTCTAGTTGGTTCACTCAGTAATTGGAGTTCATCAAAGCGCCGTATTACCAACACTAATTGGCTGTAAAATTTGTGATTAATAACTGCTAATTTCAAAATAATTAAAAACAAATGTGAAAAATTCGGAAGAATTCAATTCAAAGAAATTGTAACAAAGACTTTTAAAAACGTAACGTTAAGCTCATTTGTGAACTATATTTACTAAGGTATTTTAGTACATTATTACTTGATAAGTTATAATAGAAACATTTTATTGACCGACACCAACAAATATCACTAAAACTAAACTTTAAACCTGCTAACTTTAATAAGTATGTTAAATAAAACAATTTAATCCATCAAGTGATGACTTTAAGAGCTTTTATGATCAGGCTTGTACAGTATTTTTATTTTTGTTTTGTATAAAATTATGAAAGAACAGTGATATTTAAAAAGAGGACGGAGACCAAACGATACAGCGCACTCTTAACACAACGAAATTGTGTTTAAAGTGACAACGGCGGATGTCTGATGTACGTTTTATTCTATCAATGTTACCTCGCAACTTCACTCCTGATGGAGCGATTTCCAATTTTTTCTGTAGATTGTAACTGAGGAATAAATGGTAATGGAAATTAATTTTGTACTGTGTCGTTTAGTTTCTGCACCAATTAGAACCGACTGGCTAAAACTCAATGTACTATACATTGCATACGATTGTACTTCATACGGCCCCCAGTAAACTGATAAAAAATAAAAAGCTTGTTAAACCTTAGGAGATAAACTAAAACGATAATAGAATTAGTTTATAATAAAATTAACGAGTGTATCTTTATCCCATCCATCTTTATATCGAACCCATCCGATTTTTATGTTAATCATTTTATTGTACGTAAAAAAAAACATGCTGTTACTCGATTATATTAGGAGTAATGGATTAACTTTTAAGATATATCAAAATAATGTCTTAAAAAAAAATCATACAACTAAACATTAAAACCAGCGAAAATTCACCAAAACGGATTTGACACACATTTGAATTTGAAGTCCGTATTTTTTATAACTTTTGTAATTATCATTTTTGTAGGAGTAGATCACATAAAATTAAACCAATACAATCTCAGGCACAAATATATAAATCTTGTACTAAATATATAATGTACTTTCACTGGGTATCTGAATGCAATATTAATTTTATGAAGCTTTAAATACTGAAAGCATCAGACTTTTATCGCAAGCTGATACGAGGTACTTCGGTGAAAGGTTCTACACTTACGAAAACTTCTACATTGCGAGCGATAAGAGAGATCGATAGCTTTATGGAGACTGAGACGAGAAAGTGACTTATTTTGCTAAAGCGTTTTCAGCGGCGATTGAGCTACGGCGATTTAAAAAACATATAAACAAAGTTTTGAACCTTACACACCTGAACATACTAAACAATATTTCTTTTATTATGTAAGTAAACAACAGATTGTATTGTTCACTTTGCAAGTATAGCATTATAAATTAATAAAAACTAAAATTAATTATTAAATAAAATGACTTTACGGATTTTAACGCGTTTATTTTACATTTTAAATTCCCGACGTTTCAAACACTTTCGGTCACGGGGTAGACTACCGTGACCACGGCCGCTGGAATTATTCGCGCAAGCAATAGAAACAATTATAACTAAAATTAATATTCGTTTATGATAGTGACGCGCAATGCGAATTTAATGTGTCTGCTTAGGAATCAAGATAAAATTATATTACCACATTTTGCAGAAAAAGAAAATTATAACCTGAAAGCTTACCAGACGTCAGATGATATATTTTTTAGAATATTAACATATTACTTAATATTATTTGATATAGGCACCTCTAGCATTGAAAAGTTATGTAGCCCGACCTTTTTTATAAGTAAATAAAACAGGTATTCAATTGTGAATTTAAACACATAAAACCTCCTAGAATTCTCAATCAATTATAATTTTATTATAACAAAATATTATTTTGTAATATGTGCACAATGGCAAAGAAAGCCGCGCAGTAGTGTCATTATTTAAACGCTATTTGACGTAACGAATTTTCAAAACATGGAAGATTTGTATGCACGAATAGATTATATAAGTTAGATGAACCACCCGTTATATTCAGCGAGGAGCTAGATCAAATGTCGGGTGACTGAACTGAAAGCCAACCAATTAAACAACAACTAAAACTAAAAATTATTGAGAACTTGGATATACACTAAATTAATTTAAATAATACATATGTATTATTTAAATTAATTTAGTTATATCCAAATTACCTATATATGTATTATTTAAATTAATTTAGTGTATATCCACTAATCATGATACCTGTAGAGAACCATACTGCAACTCAAAAATGTACATATAACATTGTTAAGATAAATTGATAATACCCAGCTTTATGGCGCATATTTAATATTTCTCATGTCAGATTTTCTGCTGCAATATGAAATTCCAAGGACTTCTTTAGGAAAAGTACGTTGCGCAATCTTAAATAAACATAAAAAAAAATTTAGGTAAAATAAAATAATTTGAATGTAAACATTAAGTTAAAAAATAGAGATGAATTTAATGACTTTATTAGGGAATAGTATCTCAGATTTTTTCTATTTTTACCAAACATTTTTCAATCATATTTCTATTTTTTTATCGTCTCATTTTAGAAATATTTTCTGTCAAATGTTAGCATTGCTTTAAAAATTACAACTGAGAGTAGCTTACCCAGATTACTTGAGATCATACTTTTTGTGTTCTTTATCATCTATAAATCACTTCTTGTTTATAATTAGAACCCAGACTAATTTTATTAATAGTAAAAAAATGCTAAATCTCCGTAATGTGGTTTAAATATTAAAAAAATAAAACACTGCTTCTTTTTCAAATAAATTAACAACGTTTATTGAATACTACATACGATAATTAAAAAAAGACCTTTGGATTTTATTACGTTTCAATTTGATATTTTTTACGGTATTAAAAACAGCCATTTGTATAAAAGGCGTGCCGGGACCACCATAACGTAGTGGCTTCACAAGTTCAGAAACATGACTTCGAACACATAAGACACAGTATATCGTTGCCTTCCAATCTCTGCAAATTTATGGATAGTATTAAAAAAAATAAACTATTTGGATTCGTTTAAACAACTAGGTTCAAAGTTTAATCCTCAACAGTGTTGCATTTATTTCCTTTTACGATTTTTAATTAATCACTGAGATAATTTAAAAAAAATATTATAATTATTTACATCATTTATTCTTACATAGTTACCTTAAGTAGTACATAAATCTCCCCATTCAATGACTTAAGCTGTAGCTTAACTCGAGAGAAATGTAATAATAATTGTAAAACATGACTTTTTGAGTGGCACAAAATTCTACGTCGTAAATGCTGTACAAAAACTTTCAAATATTCCGTAACGAATGTATTGAAACTACTAAACGAGTTTGCATCCGTTGTATATGCGAAAATTAAGTTATTTCCGCCATACTGAACGATGATATTTGTTAAAGTTAACAAATAGAGAGTTCAATTTGATTTCATGCTTACAATTTTTACGTCCCATAGTGTTTCTTAACATGCACCACTAGAAAAAAACTAAATCTCTTATAATAATAGTCGCAAATGGACTTAATAGATCTCCCTTTTTCAGGAACCGTCTGAGGTAGTATCATCGCGGTTTCAATTTCTGTCGCAAAGCAGTAGTGTATAAACACTACCACCTTCCGGTATGAAGGGCACCGTAGCCAGCGTAATAACAGGGTAAATGACGCATCACACGGTGCGTTTATTTTGGGCAGGACACTACCATCAAAATAACTTACTGCTCGTCTTGCCCCTATCAAATAAAAAAATATTCTCCAATACTACATAGGTGATATTACTATCATTTCAACGTTCAACTTATCTACAAAATTATACCAATTTACGAGTCGTAATAATTTCAGGGTGGGCTATAATTTGTTAATCATAATTACTCATAATGCATATCCTCATCAATGTCTGCAATAATTATGAAAGTAAACTAATCCTGTAAAACACCAGATACATTACACATAGATGCACTGGATTCCACTGTACTCGTCAGTTAGTCAGAAGGAATAAACCATGTAACCCACTTCTATTCAGTAAGTAGTTGCTAGACACGAGTAAAATGTATCTGTATTGCTGGAAGTGAAAATGTATACGACGAGTAAAATGTATCTGTATTGCTGGAAGTGAAATGTATTACGAGCGTATTCTGTGTGACACGAATTCATTTGGGCACGAAATTAGAGCACTGAAATTAATATCCGTCGGAACTTCTTTTGTCTAATGTAGATCGATAAAGTTTTATTGGTGACTTTTATTCTGATCCTTTTTAAATTTAGCATCATTAAAATATCTGAAACAAAAAAACATTATTTTAAATGTATGTCAATCAGTCTGATTAAATTTCCTTTTATTTTTATGAGTGAAAAGTGTGCAAAACTAAATAAAAATAAGTAATATAAGGCCTTGTGTCAGTCTGCTTTATGGGTTAATTAATATCAAATATGACTTTTTAGTTTCATGGACTTTACGTAAAAGCATGGAACCAATATAGGTATTTCACACAATGCCATTATCGATATTCAAAGATAACTAGAACTGACAAACTGCAAGGTACAAGGAAGCAAATTTTATTGAATTACTCAACATTACATAACCAACATTTGAACTATAAAAAGTATACCAAAACATAAATAATTAAGTTTCAATATACTGCTAACGACATTTTAAATATTGAGTTACATTATCGTTTAAACATTTAGATAAAGGTTTAAATAATTAGAAATGCTGTACTAGCATTCGGTCTTGCTAAATAAAATTCATCACATAAACCTTATCACTACCACCACTCTCATTAAGCATTAATGAATGTTACTAATAACATTTACAAGAAAACATAATATTAGTCAATATAATTACTCTCTTTGTGGTATAAATCTAGAGAAAACCCAACTCGTACGAGATCTTGGTGTTACTCTCGACTCTAAACTTATCTTAGATGTCCACGTCAATAATATATGTAACCAAGCCTTTAAACTATATGGATTCGTCATTAGAGCTTGTAAAGACTTTAGAAAATCCTCAACCTATCTTTATTTATATAAATCGTTTTACAGGCCCCAATTACAATATGCGGTTCCCACTTGCAATCCCTTTTACGAGCAATATTCAACTCTAATAGAATAAGTGCAGAAGAAATTTCGTAAAACGGTTAGGTATAAATGTACCAAAAAATATCTAAGTTACTCTTATCTATTAAAAAAATATCAAATATTACACCTTAAGGATAGACGCCAACAACTAAACACTATGTTGATGTATGATCTACTAAGAACTTACATCATAGATATGATTGCATACCGTTAATTATTGAATACGTTTTAATGTTCCTGTTCGCCCTAATACAAGGTCAACTCGTGTCCTAAAAACTTTTGCAAATGCTAAATGTCGAGCTGGTAAATGCTCCCCACTTTCCTGCCTTATGTCCACATATAACACATATTTTAATCATATTAATATATTCTCGATGCGTGTCGGCAGTTTTAAGAAATCAATCACACACACACACACACACACACACACACACACACGCACACGCACACGCACACGCACACGCACACACACACACACACGTATTTTTATTTTTGTTTAAATTTTAATTATAGTTATTTTACTTAAAGTCATGTTAAGATTTCCCTTTATATTAAATTAAGTTAATTAATTGTATTACAAACATAATTTAATTCTTCCAGCAACTAGACTGCGAAGAATAAGTAAATCTTTTATGGGACAATGTATACGCTTTTACAACAAAATCCCAGTACACGTTCAGAATTTAACTGTTAATAAATTTCAAAAAAGTAGTAAAGGAACGTTTATGTGTTAAAGGTTATTATGACATAAATGAATTTATAAATGATTACACAGCCAGGTAATGGATGGATGGATGGATGGGTGGATGCTCGCTCCAGGCATTTTCAAGTATAATATACGTATGATAGTACTGTATGTAGCTCATAAGAAAATTTATATGTATATATTTGATTATTTTAAAAGATGACAAAATAGGCCCGCTGAGTTTCTTTCGCCGGTTCTTCTCAGGTCGGAGGCGTCCTATTCCGAACCGGTGGTAGCGTCCTTGACAATCAATAAGCGAGTGTTACACTTCTATATTGAATAAAGATATTTGAATTTGAAAAAAATTGAATTTGAATCAATAAACGCTTATTACTTAAAATTCATGTTCATTCTCAAATCATGTTAACTTTTGCTGTAACCCGTGATAGATGATGTTGGTTTTATAATTATTTAAACTTTAATTACTACTTCGATTTAAGACTTGTAATTGTGAAACTGTTTGTTTGTCCAATAAATAAATTAAAAAAATCCTTAGTACCATAATAATCTTTACAATTTACATGCATTTTGGATTCTAACAAAATATGTAACAAGTCCAAAACACATGTTATTATAAAAAAAAAATAAACAAATGTTATTGCTCTATATAAAGCGTACGTGTACAATGATATAAATCTTTTCCACTCTCATTTAATCGCTAGCAACGCTTTTGCAATTCATGCATCAGGTGAGCCGCTTCCTCGTTTATCTACAACTCCATTTAAATTAAATCTTATACGTAAATATATTTACGCTCTTTTAAAATATAAATATCTTTAAACAAATCATAATGGAATACACGTTTAATAATGTTTTAAAATGTTCTAATTAATAAATAAGTGTATAGTTAAATAGTGTACCTTTAAATAACGTTGTATAAGAACCGTTCAAAGCAGTTATTAGCGTACTGGAGTCATGACCAACCCCTGTTAAAACTAAAGCTTTTCCGTATAAATCATTTTTATTAAAGCTTACTACAAAGTTAATTAAAATGAATTAAAAAGGTTATTAGCTTTCAATGAAAGACTTTACAAATAAATGATTTTAAAATTGTGTTCTGTTTCTCGCTAATATTATTGACTAAACAAGACTGGTAATCCAAGGACTCTTTAGTTAAGTAGTTTTTTTTCACCGGTGGTAGGTCCCCTTTATACAGGAGACCGTCCGGGCGGTTACCAACGTGGTGCCTAATACTGCCGCGAAGCAGTAGTGTGAAAACACTGTTGTGTTCCAGTTTGAAGGGCACCGTAACCAGCGTATTTACTGGGTTAACGAGACTAAACAACCTATGTCACACGGAAGGCAGCATGGTATTGCCAATGTCTATGGGCGTCGGTGACCACATCCCATCAGGTGGCCTGACTAGTCGTCTGCCTGCGTATGCCATAAAAATAAACATAATAAGCTACTTATTTCGTCATTGAAGATGATAGTTTATCTTTCGAATAAAATGTGTAGAGTGTGACATAGATCTGATCTAGTTACAGGTGATGGTTACACACTATATCACAAGCAACTTTTGATTATTTTACCTTACGCTTATACTGAATTTCACGAAATGCAATAAAACAAAAGAATTTATGAAATTTTTGTTCCCTCCTAGTTTACGAGATATTTTCTGGTATATGCATAATCCTAGAAAAATTAAAAACGCAAAAGTTTTTCAGAATGTATGAGGTATTCTATCACGTAAAAACCACTTTATGGATTTTAATGAAACCTTACAATAGCGATGCTTTGTGATTTATTTAAAACATAACAAAAAGCGTTATATATGAAGAAAAAGCCCTTCATTATGATTATTTCAATAATCCGTCATAATTAATTAGACAAATTAAAATAATACTATAAAAACTTTTTGAAACGTTTATGTATCCAAATATTTTAAGCATTAGCACTAACAACAATTAAATAAAAGTGACATATTAAAAAAAACTTTCCTTGTCTGCGAAGTTATCACGAGAGAGAAAGCCTAAATTCAATCATCCAAAATACGACCATTATTATGAGAACAATAAATGTTTTATGAGCCTTATCCATGTACAAAATATTGAGATTAGGGTAATAAAAATCTTTATACCAGCATAAAGTATCCCAAATAAAAACTCCAGACAGTTTTCACTTTATCACCGATACAAGAATAAGGTACGTTGTAAAATTTTGTAACGTCATAAAGCCGGCTTTTAGGGCTTAACAAGTATACATTAGCAATGGAAAGAGTTTATGAAAGAAAGTCAACGTAAGACGCATATAAATTTTATTCTTCTACCTCTGCTGCATTGTTGCAGGTCCGCAGGGCGTGTGCTTTAGAAACCGGAGGTCGTGTTCGAATTCTGCGGGGATTCTACAAATTTTCATTATTGTTTCGTAGTAAAGGTAACGTATCACATGTCCCACGTGGGGGAGCAACATCGTTCTGAAAAACGTCGCCGTAAAATATCGACCATGACGACTGGGATGACTTGATATGCAAAGTGTGCTCAGAGGTATGGACAAATTAGAACAGAACAGATATCACAACTTGCATTGCTTTTCTTATAGACAGGGCGTTAAGTGATTTGCCATTAGGTGACCGTCCAGCTTACCTAGTCACTTTAAACCATTCAAAAGAAATGAGGATCGTATTAGTAAATGCTACATTTCCTCACGCTAAAAATTAATAAGGCGTTATTTCGCACAAGTAGCTGTCATATATTTTATAGGCTGTCTCCACACCTGTTAATCGTCATTTTCTTGACTACGTATGATACAGGATCTACCTACTTGCAAGCTATTCATCTAGGGCTTTCTTGTTGTCAAGGTACAACAACGTCTAAGGCCTCTCAATCCTCAACTACATACATTTATCTTCCTGTACACCAATGATTATAAATTTGTTTTTATTGAGCTACAATTTTTGAGCAAATTACAGTAAACCAATTTGGTATTCTGAAGAGAGCATCATAAACATTACGCTCTATAGTTGTTACTTGATTACCATTAAAATAAAAGCGATTAATTTGGATATGTAACAAAAACTTAAGCAACAGTTGTAATCTCAACCGATAACTGTATTCGACTCCTTTTATCTCCGTCAATAAAACTACGTTTCGTTCTATCGCTACGAAAAAGACGTTTGTTAAGAGCTTTAACGACACTGTACTATTTTTCCAACTTTATATTCCTTTATTTTAACTTATTTTCAATATCTTAACTCAATCAACAATAAGAATCTTAGCTTAACACACTGACTTTATATATTCGCTTTATTCATTCATTTCATTCTGTTAAAGAATTCGTTACCTCCTAAGATCAGGTAAGAGCAAAGTATTTTAGCTTTCGAAAAGAAAACGTGTGCTTATATGCTTTAAAAACGGACTACTATAGCTGTAGAAGACCAGTAAACAAGTGATAGGTCGCACTGAAATGTTATATAATCGATTATAACGCGTTGATAACTTATAATTTTGGTTTATAGATAAATTATAAAAGGCAATGCGCATATCATTCTATAAATATTTGCCAGTTAAATTTCGAAGTTAGTTTATTTTCGTACCTATAGTTGATACTATTTTTTTTAAACTAGATAAAGCAGGAAAATATTTCATATTTAAAAATGTTAATATACTTTTAGTCTATATAATACAACACATATGTATTTCCACGATTTGTACTAGTCAACTTAGTTCCGGCTAGTTTTGAACCTAAACAATTTGTACATACATCTTTAAATTACCTATTCATAAAAAACAATCATCTAATAAGTATTTCATGTTTTACATTGTTAATACCAATTCTATATCTTGAATTCATAATGCATGTAAAATGTTTTTATAAGCAATGCATTTCTTAAGCAAGTGATAAAAATTAAACAGCTACAAAACATATCGTTGCACACTAAATGATAAAAAAAATTAGAAAGGAATTTTTTTGAATACTCATTACCTAATTACTTTACTTCAATACAAATAAGAGTCTTGGTATACCACATAATAATAAATAAAAAAACAAACGATATAAAAAAAACAGTAATTTTCCTCTCTACATAATAACATAAACGTTACCTACGTTATTTGAGAGGAAAATCATTAAAAGTACCCCTGACGTTCCAGAAGAAAGTTCGCAATTATGAATCGTATTATGCATGGACGACAACAATGGGTGATATAACAATGCTTCCATGGCGCTTTTACTGGAATCCAGGAGTATGTGTATTAATTTTCAAGTCTCAAATGGATACACGTATAATTATTTCTGAGCATTGTAACATTTTAAAAACAAAATATGTTGGGAATATAATAAAAGAAATAATTATGTTGGGAATGTTTAGAATATAAATCTACGTCGTTACATTATTTCCTGTTTGGTGCATAATTAAAACGATAGATTTCTTGACAGACTTGGAGAGTAGCCTAGAAATATTGAAATATAAAAATCATATCCGTAAAACTGTTTTTCTCTTAACTAAAAGATATTTTTTAAATTCAGGTAATAAGAAAAATAAAATTGCGTTATATTATTAGACTTACAATTTTATTTTAGATCATCATGGAGACACATATCGACACTCACTTTTTAAATAGGGCCATGCTTCCCCAAATTTGTTATCAGACACTGGTAGCCAGAAAGGTAGAAGAAGTTAGTAGCAATAAGGCTTATTTTTACACAAGTTATCAAAACCAGTCTCGGTGTTAACCTCTATTGTTCGTTTTCGTCACGGTTAAGATGCCAATTGCTTATAAACCAATCTCGCAACTGTCGCAGGTCCGTTTCAGGGCGGCCTACGAAATGCCGATACTCCTCTTCCCCTAAATTAGCAATCGTTCGTGTATACCACTGATCACCTAAACAACCTTTCAGTATTTGCTTACAATAGCTTGAATTCAGCGTAATTGAGGCTGGGTTTTTGAAACCCGTAAAACATTTTTTGCTCCTAGCTCGGTTACTAGGCGTCTATGTTTACCATTCTCCTCGATAGCTATATAGGCCTTGTATGATGCTGTTTTACATTACTATCTATGTAACAAAAACAAATAAACATTAATTATGTTCATGATAAAATAATGTATTACTTTCATAACCAATAAAAGTCTGTGACCCCAACGACCTTACGTCAGTTTTTCACTCCCATCGACCGCAAAATAACCGCCAAGTTAATATCCTCTGATTCTTAAGACACGCTACACTCTTCTATAAAACGCTAATCATAAAATATAAATTTGACACAGCTACAGTTTAATTTTTCCTGTCACTGCTTATGACCGTACCGTATTTTTAACGAAAAAACATTGCCTTAAAAAAGAAATGGTTTTTCAATAAAACCGAAATAAAATAAAATTATAGACTTTAAATAATTTTTATAAAATCAAGTTGCTTATTCATTCTATTGATTGTAAGTTAACAGTTTTTGTTATAAGCGAACCGGCCATTTTCAATCCCCACAGGATGAGTAACATATACGTCCGTGCCCGACTTTTTTACGCTTATCGAGTTTGACATTAGACTTTATCTTCGTATATTATTGTTAAAATTATCAAAACAGAACTAAAATTTATTGAATTTTGCAACTATGATTATGTTCTAAAATATAAGTAGTATACATTTTTTCAAGATTACGCGTTTGAAGACCTATGTCAATATAGTAAAAATAATATCCTACAAGTCGATTTCGTCTAGGGCGGCCGATCTATGTTAGAGATCAGCCAACTGCGCAGGAGATATAGTGCACAAGTGTACGCGCAAACACAGCCACAAACACAGGTGCACTGCCTATTCTTGTGTTCCTTCACAAAGCGCGATGGGACGGATAACTGACACGACCGGAGAAAGGCGCAGGACCAACATTTTACATGGCCATCCGTCGCAAGCATCAACTTTCTTTACAGGCAATCGGGTGACCAACCCGCATTGCCCTAACCAACTAGGAAACAGCAATAAAAGTTGTTCAGTCCTCGCAGGATTCGAACTCACGACCTCCGGTTTCTACAGCGCAAGCCACTATGAAACGGAGGAATTATAGTAATACACTATATACGATATTGAATTCGATATTGAAGTCAGTAACAGTTTTAGCTAAAAATTAATTGTTTGTATTATAAATAACATGGAAAATCTTTCTTTACAAGGTATACACAAAATTTGCTATAACATAAATTTTTTGTTTAGCGGGCAAGAAACAACAAAAATGAAATTTTAAACATCTTTTGTGCAATATTTATCTACAAAATATAGAAAATTCAAAAACTCAGCAGTAATATTAGAATGAATAATAAATAATCATTAAACTTACATTTTAAACAAATAAATGTGAGGAATAAACTACGAACTTTACCACAGAAGAACTGTATCTCAAACTACTCAAATAATAAGAGAGGTCAATGGTTTTATGGCGAGCTTTGAAACGAAAGCGCTTAAAAGTTATCTAGCAGCTGAACTGAGGTTACTCTAAGTCACTCATTAAGCACTGGAGTATAATTTGATAGTTTTATCTACACAGAGGTTTATGACTGATCATCTTTAATTACTATGCGATGTACCTGGGATGAGTTCAATATTTCATTAAGACACTGTAGGAAAGTTAATCTTGTTAACACATAGGACGCACTTATTTGTCACGTTATGGTAAAATTACTTAGTAAATTAGAGGGATTGGCGTTGTAAACATTTCGTGTATAGGAAGCAATACCAAAAAACCGCACATAATATTTTATTTATTGACGAAATTTGATGTAAAGTGTCTCCATCGCCATCGTGCTACCTACAGTGAGACACAGGATGTTACGTCTCGTTTTCCATGTATATACGCTAGCCTCGGTGCCCTTCAAACTGGAACACAGTAATGTTTTCACTCTACTGCTTTGCGGCAGACGTAAACACTGCGATGGTATCGCCCCAGACGGACCTTATGTAAAATGGGAAACTACCACTTCGTGACAAAAAGTATTACTTAATTTAATATGACTAAGTATTACTCATAGTATAAATATTTAGTACTGACTATTATATCAAATAAAAAATGTTTTATGAATAACTTGTTTGGTATACCAACAAAACAAAAAACATTGTTTTAAACCCACGCTAGTATAAAAGTTATACTTTTTTTTCGGAGGAAAATCATCAGGAGCACACTCAACTTTCTGAAACAAAAGGTCTCCATTATGCAAGACGACAACAATAGCTGATATTACAATGCCGCCGAGGCGTGCTTTTAAAGGAATCTAGTACTTGCTTTTTTCCACATATATGAAACAAATACGATTATACAATTGTTGTATTTTTATATAATTAAAGATATATTTGCACAATTCTATGTTTTATTCATGGTTATGTAGCAATTACCGATGACATTAGTTGGATAAGACACAGTTTTAATTTTACTTTTCTGACCGTCTTTCCAAAAGAAGAGGTACTCAATTCGGATCATGTTTATTTTTATAAATGTTACCTCGTCGCTCCGTTCGTAGAGCTCCGATTTTGTTAATATTTTTTAAATCAATAATAATATTAGCTGATATTAGCTTCTCATTTTTTTAATAATTTTGTGGAGGTTTAAGGTTGAATAGATAGTTAAGAAATAAAAAAATATGGCAATCACAACCTCGTGCGATTAAATTACAAAAGCTAAAAAACCGTAAGAGATAGACAAAAAGTATGTTTTACATAATTGTACTACTTGAATTGGTATACACTAAAATCCGTGATAGCACTTAGCTATGATTTAAGAATAACACACAATAAGTATTTTCAATGTAAACATTTTTAAAAATTGCAGTCACATTCATAGCTTATTTTAGATAATACAGTTTAAGTTAACATAAAAGTTATTAGTATAAAACTTTTATTATATGTTCATAAAACATGTCATAGAACATGTCATAAAAGACATATCGACAAAATAATTTTAATTAGAGATTCAAAATGCGGTGGCAGAAAACGCAACACAATTTCGTACGGAGAGCAGGTTGTTGCCTGCTTTATCATCATCATCATCAGCCTGTGATAGTCCACTGCTGGACATAGGCCTCCCCTAATACACCCCTATCCATTAGGGGGTTTCAGACCGTATTCCACCACGCTGGTCCAATGCGGGTTGATGGTTGGACCGACTTGTTACATGCTCATCCGACGCATGAATCATCTTACTTTTTAGACAATTAGGTGATCGGCCCAAATTGCCCTTACCAACTAGGAAACAACACTGAAAATTTGTTGAGTCCCCGCAGGATTTGAACCCACGCCCTCCGGTTTCTAAAGCATACGCCCATACCACTAGGCTACGGAAGCAGTCTGTAGTTGCGTGCTTATAATGCGTAAAATAGTTATACACTGTCACAAGTCGGACATTTTTTTGGTTAAAATTTCACTTTTTCAATTATTATATCAAAAAGTTGCAGTATAAAAAACTGATAATTTGTATTTAATTAAATCACAAGTAATTGTTTATAACACCAATAATTAAACATAATGTAATACGAGTCCATTACATATCATACAAAAGAAGATAAATTTAAAATGTTATTTTTGTATAAAATACAATTTTCCTAGTAAACAAACGATAAATACAATACTTTAAAATTATTGACTAATACGTTTATGGTTAAATTTAAGTTTCAACTGTCTCCTAATATAGGAACTTATCAAACACGCTGGTACTTTTCCTCATACAAATAAACCTTATTTATAGCCAGCCAAAGGACGAAGTTCGTAAATATTGATATGAATTGGCTAACAGATCCAATTTATGGCAATATATTCTTTATTGATATTACATCTATTAAATCAGTACGTGCATAGATACAACCTGTTTAAAAAGTGTTCATGTTATGGTATCTTTTGCTATGGTGTAATTTTTCCCATTAATGATTGCTATTACTGTTGTTTAATCATAAAGCGATAAAAATATTATCGTCTTTAGAAAAAATGCCTTTGAATTTTTTTACTCAGACGACTTTAGGAAAAATCCAACGTTCATCGCCTATTTGGTTCATAAAAGTTTATGCCTTTTGCTGCTGGCGCATTTTCAGTAAGCACCTTTCATCTAGAGCGAAAATTTAAACTACCTTCTATGTAAATAGTTACAAAATAATGAAGAAGTTTCTATAAGGTGCACGACGATTAATCAGATCTTTACGATGCATG
Source organism: Lamproptera curius (assembly GCA_029286875.1). Lineage (NCBI taxonomy): Eukaryota > Metazoa > Arthropoda > Insecta > Lepidoptera > Papilionidae > Lamproptera > Lamproptera curius. Next base: position 216,658 of record JAGSMT010000212.1, read on the forward strand.
CGTTTTGTCATACTGATTCCTTACAAAACGCCAATTACAAGGACTTAATATTTAAAAAAAATACCTTTTCTAGTAATAACGGTTTTGAAGTATTTGAGAAAAGAAAAAGTTGTTTATATAGATTTATCATCATTACCATCATCATATTAGCCTTTTAAAATATACTGCTAATGAGCCACGCCCATAAGCCATCAATTAGATAAGAAATGAATATTTAAATGTTAAAATTTTCACGTCAACGAACAGACGTTTTCGTCGGGTGGAAAGTTTAATTACTTTTAGTAGTGATATTTAAAAAATAGCAATTTATCAAAATAATTGTGCAAATGGATAACATTATCTGCTGACAACAAATTGGGTAAATGCTTACGTACGTAATAAAATACATGGCTATATGCATACCACCGCAATTCAATTCTGTTAATGAATTTCAGTTGTCAACTCGGTAACACTCTACGGCTTTGATTCCATTAAAACAAAGTGCAATATGTACAGCCGCATGAAACATGAAATAGTAGAAAAAACGAAAGTAGTATTAATGTTAACTTTTGTTGGCAAATTAATTTTATAAAAAAATGTTTAATGGGCTAAATGATAATTTTATAAACCACGTTTAATTTTTTTAGTTGTTGTATGACGTATGTGCTTTTTGCATGAAAATTGTTGTTGAAGTGGTGGTGGGTGTATTGGAAATTGACGCCATTATATAAAATGTGGTGTACCACCTCTTTCATAATTAAGTTACTGGCCGGTAAGCCAGCGAGATTATAATCAATAGTGTGTCAACGTTATGTAATTTATAGAATAATGGAGATATATTTAATATTGGCGACGAGTTTTAAACCCATGTCCACATATCGTGGATGATGGAAAAAGTAAAAAACAGTGGAGTACCCAAAGAGGCTTACTCACTAGAATAGAAAAATATGTGACATCGAGGGCGTCAATGTCTGACGAGAACATCGATGCTCGCTCTGAGAACCTTAATACAGCGATAGAGTCTCTGCGAGAGCTTCAGCAAACGATCAAAGACCACACCGTCCACCAGCATGACGAGACCGCTTACGAGCAAGAACAGGAGTACAGATACGATTTTGAAGAGCTGTACACTACAATTATCATGAAACTATTAACCTCTACTTTCGATTGAATAATATAACCAAAAATCAAACAAAAGCCAACATTATACTATCTACATTATCACCAGAGCTCCATGAAAAGCTCTGTGACAGTATGCCCGATGCCCAGAAGAACCAATTAATATGTCATTTTATCTCATCACCGAAATACTTAATGCATATTTAGATCCAAAACCTAGCAAATGGGCTCTACAACATAAATTCATATCAAGAATACAAAAATACTAGCAACAACTACAGCGGAACTAAAAAATTAACTACAAACTGCGAATTTAATTGCCAACATTGTGGGAAGAACACATCAGAAAGTTTCCTTTGCCACAATTAATAAGAGGCTTAAAAGATTTTAAAGAATTTTACAAAATCAAAAGAAATGCACATTTAAAGAACTAGTTCAAATAGCAACATCAATCGAAATGGAAAGATGAAAACGACCTATTGCTACCAATTTATTGCCCAGCACGAGTAACGCAGTATTGCCAAAGTTTCTACAAACATATATCGACCTAAAACTTCAAACTCAAGTCAAATCGCACGCCGAGATTTATTAGGTAAATGTTTTCGCTGCGGATCTTCTCATGAAACCAAGACATGTAACGCCAGCAAAAATTGGACATCTTGCCCGCGTTTGCCTACAACGCAACCCTAATCTGCGCTACAGGGCACCAAGACCCAATTTACACCAACTAGAAGATGTGAACAATAGCGATAATGATGACTGGAACGACATCAATATGATATCTGGCGAAAGAACTGAGAAATTCATGATATCGGTACAGATCGAGAACGCAAAGCTGAAAATGGAATTTGATACTGGAGCAACATTAATAGAGAGAGAGTCAATGCCAATGCGAGACTATAGAAAACTGAATATTGGAAAAAGACTATTCCACACAGATATTAAACTTCGTACTTACACAGGAGAAGTAATAAAACCAGTCGGAGTCACTTACGTTAAATGCAAATACCAAGAGAAAGAATTTCACGGTAAACTATATTTAATCAATGGCAACGTAGATCCTATTTTTGGACGCAGTTGGATGAAGGAACTGGAAAGCTTGAACTTAGCAGATATAAAAACTATACAACATACAAAGAACTTAGAACTAGACCAACTCTTACAACTTTATAAAACCTCAGTCTTAAAGTCCGACCTGGGTAAAATACCTAATCACAAAGAAAACACAACCAATTTTTATCAAACCTCAAAGAATACCCAACGCTTTAAAAGCTAAAGTAGATGAACAAATAGCGCGACTTTGCATGCTAGGGGTCATTACGAAAGTTGACCACTCTGAATGGGGAACCCCGGTGGTACCAGTTGTCAAGCCGAATGGGTCAATCCGACTTAGCGCAGACTACAAAGTTACACTAAATAAAGTTATATTAGATGAACAATACCCAATACCTATGATAGAGGATATCTTTACAGAAATGAACGGCGACAAGCTATTTTGTACACTCGACATAACTCAAGCATACCTTAATATGGTCATGGATGACGAAAGCGCAATGCTACAAACACTCACAAAGGCACATACAAGGTAAACAGACTTATGTTCGGTGTGAAAGTCGCGCCGAGCTTGTGGCAAGGATTTATGGACAGGCTCTTGCAGGGGCTGGAAGGAGTCAAATGCTTTTTCGATGATATAATTATTCAAGGAGATTCAAAGGAAAAACTGTTACAAAGACTTAAGCTTGTGCTAGATAAACTGAAAGAAAGCAACCTCAGAATAAACAAGGATAAGTGCCATTTTTTTAAAACAAGTATTAATTAACCTTGGACACACTATAGATGTGGCCTGCACAAAAACAAAGACAAGATAAACGCTATAATAAAAACAGAACGCCCAGTAAACACTGCAGGATTGAGAACGTTTCTCGGTATGGAAAATTTCTATAATAAATTCATACCCAATCTCGCATTCATCACGAATCCCTTGAACAACTTATTAAAGAAAGAATCAAGCTTCCAATGGACTACACAGTCCTTCATCAAAAAAAAAGAAATATTAAGCGAAAGATTATTGACACATTTTGATCCAAAAACACTAATATTGGCCACTGATGCTTCACCACTAGGGCTTGGTGCAGTTCTATCACACAGACGTACTGACGGATCAGAGAAACCTATTGCGTTTGCCTCGAGAACAGTATCAGAGAAAAGATATAGTCAAATTGACAAAGAACTCCCTCAACTCAACATCAACCCAAATACGATAGCAAATGAGACAAGAAACGATTCAGACCTCTACTACAGGCACTTAATTCAGGCATCTCGCTAAGAACACTCGGTTTCCAGGACAATGAGTTTACATTACATGACGGCTGTATACTAAGAGGAGCGCGCGTTCTTATCCCTAGAACACTTCACGAACGCGTGCTAAATGAACTACATGTCGGCCATCCAGGAATAGTTAAGATGAAACTATTGGCGCGCAGTTTTGTATATTGGAAGGGGATTGATAACGACATCGAAAAGAAGGTGAGATCGTGCAGAACCTGCAGATTACAACAGAATGAACCTGAAAAGGCACCACTTCACCATTGGGAACGACCTGATGGACCTTGGCAAAGATTGCACATTGATTTTGCGGGACCTTTCCAGGGTCACCAACTTTTTATAATAGTAGATGCATTTTCAAAATGGATTGAGATAATACCTACCAAAACTACAACAACTACTTGGTGCGTCCAAAAACTGAAAGAATTATTTTGCACCTTTGGAATACCACGAATTTTAGTTTCTGACAACGGACGACAATTTATCTCAGAAGAGTTTAAAGCATTCCTCAAAGACAGTATGATCGTTCATAAGACGTCTGCTCCATACCATCCAGCAACGAACGGACAAGCCGAACGATACGTTCAAACCGTGAGAAGAAGCTTATAGGGGAAGGAGGCACAATATATCAAAAGCTCCTCACGACTAAAACACAACTTCGTCGAACGCCGGACGCTAACGGCCTGACCCCCTACGAGCTAATGTTTGGTAGGTAGGTCGTTACATGTCATGTTTTGAGAGGAGCTCCGACCACCATCAGTTAAACACCAGCCACATCTTATGAAACAGTTCAATCCAGGCGACCGCATCCAGGCCGTGATTATACCGTCGGCTCCACGCAGCGCTGGCGTTTCGGGACCATTCAGGAACGTTTAGGGAGACTACATTATAAAATAATAACTGATGGCGGCTCTGTCTGGCGTAGGCACATTGACCAGCTCCTAGCTGCTTCCTTGGTCCAAAGTTAGGGGGGAGAAACTGTGGTGTATCACCTCTTTCATAATTAAGTTACTGGCCGGTAAGCCAGTGAGATTATAATCAATAATGTGTCAACGTTATGTCATTAATAAAATAATGGAGATATAAACAATGTATTTAATTTCTTTATGTATATTTAACATAAAAAATGAGACAAAGGCTAGGAAGAAAATAGGAGACGTGGATATTCCAAGAAATCCTTCTTGGAATATCCACGTGTATTGGCATCCGCCCAAGCTCACACGTTACGAATAAAGATGTTTGAAGAACTTTTTGAGTTACTTCGAGAATTTTAAGAAATCACATAAGCATAAGTTAAAAATTTTGAATGCAGATCAGAAATTAATCTTAATGAGATACCGTAAATTATTATATGCTTTTCGTTTTTATTACTCGTTATTATTTATTTATTAGGGTCTGAAATCTAATTTAAACGTACAGCAATTACAGTGACCACAGACATTTTAACTTTACTTTTAACCAGAATACTAAAAAAAAGAAAAAAATATTCTAATAAAGATCAAAAAATATATAAAATTAGTTGTTTTGTTTACGAGAATACTACTACACGTTATTGAAAAATAGGAACTTAAAATGTAAAATAAACGCGTTAAAACCTGAACATAGTCCTTTAATTAAATAATATAAAATATATAAGTATTATAATACACTAGTTGTTGCCCGCGACATCGTCCGCGTGGTAACATGTAAAGTAAACATTTTATTTTACTCCCTATATAATAGTATATAATAGGAAGTAAAATAGGCTTTCAAGTATCTTTTAGAGAGAGTATCAAAATTAGACCAGCCATAGTTTAGTCAGAATAAACAAAAAGACAGACTAACAAAAATCGGTTATATATCACATCTAGCAACCCGCTCCACCTCGCATGGGTGCAATGCTGATTCTTGGTACCGTGCATTTTAAATCTGTGATATCTTCGTAAATTTTTATTTAAATTACATGCTGCAAAGGGCCATATTGATCTGTCAAATTTTAAATATATTTTACGTCGTTTGGTATAGGAGTCGCTTCGGTACTAGGTTTATTGCCTAAAATCACTTCGTAAATGATCTATTTTTTCCCGCAAAATTTTAAATATACAAAATGGTTATTAACATATTAAAAAGTATAAGAATTATAACTGTACTGTAACTGTCTAATTAGCTTCAAAATTACTACATTAGACATAATAAATTTTCTAAATAATGTAATGGGCATATCAAGTTAACCTTCAGAAATAGTCATATGCCGTCGCGGACTTTTTTATAGATCTAGAAAAGAAAAATATTTCCACCAAGCATTGTTTTATTATATCTCATAGGGTTTAGGCAGCTTTTTCGTTGAAAGCTTCCAGGCGGCTTAATTTATTTCCGACATTTGTAGCAAATATCAATATATTTTACTCGAATGTACATAGAAACTATACAAATTATATACCTAAACCTTCCGGAAGAATCATTCTACCGATTAATGAAAACCGAGTGACAATCTGTGCAGTAGCATTTGAGTTCATCGCGACCAGACAGACATACAGATGCGGCCAGGGACTTTGTTTTATAATTGAAATAGATAATATACAATTGACTAGTAATTAACTCGTTTTATTCGATGTTTGAACACAATATAAATGGAAATAATAACAATAAATATATAAACCTAAAACCTAACTATATAAACCTTAACAAGAATACATAACCGCTTCAATATAAATCGTCATCGTCAGACGATATATGACAATACCCAAATTTTAAAGTACATATGTACTGATAAAATTATGTAAACATACTATTAAATGGATGATAGCTTTCATTTTCAGTAAAGTCAAAAAATATTGGATTGCTTTACGTTAGGTGTCATGCCTCATTCTTCTTCTCACCTCATTTTGTCCGAAAGAGAGTCATCTCCGAAAAGTTTTTCCGTTCTCAATGATTGTTGTGATGAAGCTAATTAGTAAAGACACTGTGGTAAAGTCATTAAAATGCAATTGATACATCCGAAATCATTCCACCGTTATTTGGAAAATGTCAAATGGCAGATTTCTTACTCATATAACATTTAACAAGAATGTTTTGTTCATCTAAACTCATAGTAAAAACTTTTCTAACAGTACTACTTGAACTAGGAATATCTGTTTATCAGGAAAATGTAAGACGTAGATACTGTTGCATCATGCTTATTAATAGCTTCATTTTATTACTAGATATTCTTAAGATAAAGCATTGATAATTCTGAAATAGGAATTGTGATGTCGCAGGGATTATATATTACGGTGATATATTTATTAACATAACAATAATTGTAAGTCTTTATAATAATGATCCAATTTGAATCATTTGTATTCAATTCAATTCAATTGTGCCCTTTAAGTTTAATTTCACTTTATTGCTTGGATATCATTAGTTTAATATTATCAGTTTATCTCTTCTGTGTGGCGAGATAGCTATGTTTATTATGTATGTATGTTTAAACATTGACTTACTCTTTACTCGTATTTTAGTCTACCTGAAGTGGTCCACAAATAAAGATGTTTTTATCGGTTAAAGCGATGAGCCAAGGAGGACGTACGCCTTATGGTAAGAGATATTCCCTACCTACAAAAGTGCAGCGTAAGTCACCACAAATTCGCTTCCTGCCCTGAGGCAAAAAATGTTACGTCTTTTACCCATTTATTACGCTGTTTACATTACCCTTCAAACCAGTAAACAAAAGTGTTCATACAGTACTGGTTTGCGGCACAAAAAGACACCGCTTTGCAACTACCCCAGACGGTCCATTGTAAAAATGAGATCTACTTAAAGTTATAAAGGTTACACCAGAGTTAACTGGACTTCTTTTTTATAACTATTTTAGCTATTGGCGATTGCGTATAAACATTGGCAAATACAATTAAAACTGTGTTATTACCAACATATTCTTATCGCTCAAACGCGCTCGGAATATACATAAATGTACATAGCATATTGATGATCACACTATACTTCTTGTAAAAGATATTTGCAACTAAGTTACTGTTATCATAAAATAAATTAATTAATCATCTGACTGGCGAATACAGTTCATTTACGTTCTGAAATGTTTACTTTTTAATATTATTAATATTGAATTTTTCATTATTTATTTAAATCTATCTTAAGATAAACTAATTAATATATACATTAAAACAAATAGTGCATAATTTTGCTAAACGCTTTACGGGTAAGGACCACCATCTTTGTATTTTATTAATTTAGAAAATTTGCTTCTATGTTTAAATTGTTTTAATACAAGCATAAGTATTAAAATGTACATATAATATTTTTATAATAAGTTATACGTATGCATCTCAACACGCGTTTACTGTATAAATAACTTCCAATCGCTGTTGTATACGTCATATTGCAAATGTGCACAGCGATTTTAGACGTACCATTACAAAAATTGTAAAGAAGTGAGTATAAATAATATTATCTTTTTTTTTTGTTTTAATTTAGTCTTTCTGTACTTTCTTATTTGACATTACGGCTATCTAAAATACTTTTCCTATTTATTTTATTTTAATAATGATCAACCTTTTAATTATGATACAGTTAACGTTTTTTCGATACTTATTTACCGTTGAAAGTCAAATAGCCATAATCATGCTTTGGTTTATACTTATTTACGACATTTTTTAATTTTAGTTTGCCCTGTCTACGTCTTGTTATTTCTTTGTCAGTTCCAATAAACACTCAACTGTTGTATAAAGTAACGTTCAATGTGGGTATCTCCTCTGTTTCGCTTTGCTCTCGACTAATGAACAATGTTTTTGCAAATCATAATTTAAGTAAAAATTCTTAGTAATGTTTGGATGTTAGAATTGAGAATTGAACTTTGGAGGTCTTGTTATGTGTATCGTTGTGTTGTATTGGTAAGTAGCTCATAATCGTATAACAATTATTTCGACTTTTACTGTCCGAGCTAAAGACGTAAATAAAATGGTTTTAGATTTGCTTTATGATGGTTAAAACAATTTTAAATGTTACTTTTTCAGAAAGAAACTCAACAGCGGGTGGGGCTGTAACATTAAAGCAGTTTTTGTTACGATAAGCAGCTTGGCTCGTTATGCACAAACAATTAATAAATTAAGACGAAAATGTTTTAAGCACATAAAGTTGATTTGGATACACGTAAGGATTAAAATAATCATTCTCATACACAAATTGAAGTATTTATATTAGATAAATAACAATTTTATTTCACAAAATATCACCATGTTTAGCATGATTAATAATATTTTGGATTCAGTGCCAGTTGTTGGGCACGTAAAGGGTGTAGTGCATTATATTGCGGGGGATGTACAAGGAGGAAATAAAGCTATGTATGATTCCACACGTTCTTCACTTGTCATGGCTGGTGGTGCGGTTGGCGCGATTGGGGGACCAGCGGGAGCGCTTGCTGGTGCTTCTGGCGCTGGTCTCCTTACTGATACAGTTTGTTCTATTGCAACACAGCAGCCCCTTGGAGTAGTCGAAGGGCTCAGTGATGTCGTTGATGATCTTTCTCATGGAAATTTGCCTGTTGGATCAGTTTTAAGAACTGGCGCTATGGCAGCTACCGACCTGGCTTGCGGGCTAGGAGCGGGAGGAATATCTGTTGGCGTTAAATCCGTTACCAAAACTACAACCAGAAAAGTTATTGAAGTATCGTCTAAAACACTCTTGAAGGGTGGAATAGGATGCAAAGGTGTGATCGCTACAATGTCTGAAGATCCTATAAAAACGCTTAAACGCGAAGCATATTATTCTAAAAATAGAAGTTGCTCGAGTAGCAATTCAACTAACAACAGTCAGCGCAGTGGTAACCAATCAAGCAATTCACGTTCAAGAACGACAAGTGAAAACAATGATACAATCGCATCTTCTAATGGATCTGGCTCTGAAAGACCAAATAACAATAATAATAATAATAATACAAGAGATCATGCAACTGCTTCTCCGACCGTTGAGGAGCCAGAGATAAAAACGCTTCGTTCAATGTTCAATAACGTCCCATTGAGAGAAATCTCGCTTGGTAGAACATCTAAGCAAATTTTCAAAAACTTAAGCCAGAAACAAATTGATTCTTTAGTTTCTCTTATTAAGACATTGCAACGTAAAGGTAGATTTGAGGTTATTATGCGGACCATCATTCACGTTTGTGACAACATTGACGCTGAAGAAATAACGTTTGAAAACTTCCTGAGCATTTCTGAGTTTGTAAACGTTTATGTTGAAGAACAATTCAAGGACCACATTAAGTGGTCTTCAAAAATAAAAGTTAAAAAACCTTGTTTTACCCAAAAAGAGGAATCAGATGAAAAACTATACTTACATTGCTCTGAAACGATTGTACAGAAAATTAAGTCGCTACGAGAAAAAATTTCAAAGTTCAATTTCATAAAGTATTTCAGAGACATTTATTCTGCGTTTTATCATTATTATAAGCATCGCATAATTCCGATTACTAAGCGAGAAATGGATATCGATGAATACCTCACATTGATTGTATCGATGATGAATAGAGTAGAAAATTATCAGGAATACCGAGATCTTATTAATCCAAATCATCCCAGAAGAGTACTGGTATTTGAACGATATTACAGTGTTATCTCGAGAAGAGCTAGAATTGTGTTAAAAAGTTACCGTGGTAAAGTAACACTCAGCTCCTGTTACGTAATAGATGATTACAATAAAGATGACACGGATGGGAAAGAATTTATTATAGAAGAGGATGAGTAAACATAAAAATGTTTATTTTTATAGTCACACAAATATTTTTTATTAATTGTAATTTTAAGATTTCTGGATGAAGTTTGCAAATTGGTTTAAGTTTCAATGTTTAGTATCCAATTCCAAATTGTTCGATAAAATTTTACTTTGTTTTCTTCATAATAGTGTAAGTTATTAATTATATATTATTATTATATTATATATTAGTTTCTAGTACTAAAATATGTTTGTTTAGTAAAATGCTATGGTCATCATAAATAATCTACCCTGAAAATGGAGTAAAGGAACAAACTTAACAGTGTTTTTTAATAATAAATTGAGTTTTTATCTGAATTTATCTTGTAAGATAGATACTCTAGAGGCTAAAATTTTTTACAAATAAAAATAATTTGCAATTTTACCTTTCTTGTTACTTTTAACTATCCATTGATAAATTATTAAATACTAGTATAGTTCTTTGTACTAAAAACACAGTAACTGATTATATAATATCACTTGTATGTAAATTAAAAATTAGCAACAATACAGCTTAAAAATTTTAATTGAGTATGTTATAACAATTTACTGAATGGAATTTTTAATACTTAAATATCATAATTAATTAGATTTTGATGATCGAAGAAGTTCGAAGACCCTTCTCTCTATCCTTTGCGACTCGGCGGGGCCACATCGCTGTTGCGATGTGAACGGGATATTCGGATATTCGGCTTAAAGTCGACGATCTCTCCTCCTTCTGCGGCCGAGATGGTGCTAGCGGCAAAGACCTACACCGAGGCCGCCACTGGGGGCTGGGAGTCTTGTCCCTGCATGGACTGGGGTCACCTGGCTCCCATGGCCCCCGATTAACAGACTCGGGGGAATCTGTTACCTATGTATAGCCCAAAGACAGGCAGATGTAACCGAAGCTTGTTTTAGAACAATACTTTATTTTTAATTTATATAATAATATTTAAATATTAGGTTTTTAATTTTTTTTCATAGCCTTGGTTTCGTAATTTTTGTACTCTTTGTATAATAAAATGTTAAGCTCCTATCGTATTTAATTTCAATTCCATGTATTTAAAGCAAGCTTATACATTTTACAAATAGAAACGTCATTAGTACAAGCAGTGACCTGTCAGCTAATCCAGTCAATACTAACGTACTGTACAGCACTTTGATTGTGAATAACGGATATTTACGCCGGTCGACGAGTGACAGCTTTATTAAGCGTGTTCCATCAGGATTTGTGAGGGATTTTCTGAAACAGAATTTTGATAAACTTACGTGATGAAACTAGAACCAATCAGTCTTTAGGTTTTTTTTGTATTCTGTTTTCAATTACAAAATATGTATGCTTATAGTTTGTAAATTGCTTAAAAACACGATATAATAAAAATTAAGTCAAGTTTCTTTCGCTGGTTCTTCTCAGAACTGGGGCGTTGGTAGCGTGTTTGACAATCAATAAGCAAATGTGAAATTGAATAAAGAAATTGGGATTTAAATTCGAACGATGCAACTTATTTTTAATTTACAACCAGATATTAATCCACACGTACGCAATCATGATTACATGATTCAACATTTCGCATCGTTTATTGTTTGGTTTACAAAAAATTTGACCAAATTACTTTTCTCTTCATTACCCAGTTAAGCAACATAAGGTAATAAAATAAAAATATGTGTCTAAACAGATTAAACTGTACATCGGCAGAACGAAATTAATGCAGTGATTCATAGAGTACCCTAGCTAGTGTAAAATCGCAAGATAAACAAGCCTTGATAAGCCTTGATACTATCATCAACATCACATCACCACCTCATCGTAGTGATAAGCAGATTTGTGATGACAGAAGCTTTAGTTTTAGCGGACATCGGGTGAACGTTGTTCTATTTAACGTTTAAAGATACTAATTAAAACAATAATTCCACATTAACGTATATAATTAAAAAAAGTTACCAAATTGCTGGAAAACAAAGATATTTATCTAAGGCATTGAGAGTGCAACCAAACGCATAAAATTAACCATTTATTTCATAAGAATATAAAAAAAATTAAAACTGCGGCTTATAAAATACCTGATGCTAATAACAACTTATTTATTATAAAGTAACAACTTATTTGTTTTTTAATAAGACAAGTGGAAGCATCAGTGTAGTAAGTATTCTTTTATGCTTTGGTTGCCAGGTTAGAGTTTTAATAATTTGAATTAAAATATAATGTGTGCGCTTAAAAAATATAAGCTTCTATAAGTAAAGCCTTTGCATATATCTCAGCGTAAGAAAATATCGCCATCTTGTGATAAAGTTGCCAGAGGCATGATATAAATAACAACGAACCTCCCCACCACTTTAAAGTCAGACCACAATTGCTGAATACGAAACGAATTTAACCATTGATTTATACTTACTTTGCAACCTTTGTTTAAAGAAACAAACTGTTCTGTAGGATAATGTATTTAGAATGGAGGTACCGGAAAGTGTTTTTAAAAATTTTATAAACATAAAAAAAATTGCTTAGCTGACAAGATTAGTAATATATTACTCTACGCGAAATTATTTAAGATTTATTGAAATTATTTAAGAAAAACCAATTTTTTAAGAACAGTTTTTTATTTTATATCAAACCCTGTTTGGTTACGCTCTCTGCCCTTGGTGAAGAAAAGCGCTAATCGAAATGTTTTCGATAATTATTTTATATTATAGATCCTTTTACCCCGTCCCAACTTAGTACTAAATAAGGAAAAGGCCATTTTGTTAAAAATAAGAATAATAAATTACTCGCATTGGGTGGAAAGTATTTTAATATAAATATGCTTCTAATATAGTAGACCGTTTTTTTTATCAATACTTGCACAATCATCTAATTATAGCGGTTTTTGCATTGAACCGATGATTACACGATTATACTAAATGTATTCTTTGTTAGGCCAAATCTGAGAGGGCCTAACGATGCTTGGCACTGATTTGGTCTCATACTGTTTCTGTTACCATCGAAATCAATAACACAAAACCATATTTCCTTTGCGGTATATGTTTGGCGAATGTGGTAACATAAATATTTAATTTTGCATTCGCCAAATGCGCAGCGCAGACTTCCAAAGCAAAGTTGCAAGAAATGTTTACACAATTTTAAAAAAGATGTAAATACAGTGGGTATCTGGCTTTTGTGCATTCTTTAGCTTACGGTTCCTTGGGAAAATTACATTCTAAGTTTTGAAGAGATTGGTATTAAAAAATTAAAAAGGAACATTTATACATAATACGAATATTAATAATGCTATGACTATTATATATATATTATAGTGTATTATATATGTTATCATTATTATAGTGTATTATATATGGGTTCTACAGTGCCCAAAAAAATTATATGTAAAGTACTTTGTACATGAACAGATACTTCAAATCGGTAATACAGCAATAAATAATCGCAAAGCAATAATAGCGAAAAAGAATACTTCTTTCATAAAAATAAAAGCAATATGACCATTATACTTATTTATTCTTCAATTTGTAGCATTAAAAATTCTACAAATGTGTAGCCGGACTTTTTGGTACAGAAAAATATATTAGAATACACATATAAATAATCGTAGAACACTTATATGTAGGTATATTCTTCTTATTTATATTAATTTACATAAAGCCATTTGAAAAAGTAAATAGTTCAATATGCAACCTATAAAAAGATCAAATATTTTTTCAAATACTGTTATTGAATGATGTGGTTTCGGCTATTCTATTAAAAAAACTCATCAAAGCCTTATACGTTGTTCGGTTAAAGGTTCACTTATTTGTCATGTTTGTTTTAGAAAATTCTAAATGCAATTCTTTCGCATATATATTCAGTTAGAAGATATTTATTAAGATGTACGGAGGCCTTAGGTAAAAAGTAAGAAGGTGCATTAACAAGTTGAAAATAGAAAAAAACTATTTGTGGATGTAAATAAATACGTAAATAACATATCAGCCTTTGTTAGTCCACCGCTGGACATAGGCCTCCCCTAATACACCCCAATCCATTAGGGGGTTTGGACCGTATCCCACCACGCTGGTCCAATGCGGGTTGGTGGGTGGACCGACTTTTTTACATGCCCATCCGACGCATGGATCATCTTACTTTTCAAACAATGGGTGATCGGCCCAAATTGCCCTAACCAACTAGGAAACAACAATGAAAATTTGTTGCGTCCCCGCAGGATTCGAACCCACGACCTCCGATTTCTAAAGCACACGCCCATACAACTAGGCTACGGAGGCAGTTTGTTACCCACTGTATCACAAATGTTTTGACCACATTGTTACTGGTGACGAAAAATGGGTGGCCTTTGTTACACCAGAATCGAAACAACAATCCATCGAACAACACATTCCACAAGAGGACAAACTGAACGAAAAAGAGGAATGTATGAGCACAGAGCGAAGATTTTTGCAACTGACGTCACATAAATATCGAAAATGAGAAGATATATAAGACAGTGTAGTGAAAGAATTGAAAAACGAATAATGAGTGGTAAGGGCTTTTTAACTAATGGTTAACTGGTCTATTAAAAAATTACAGTAACTTCTTGTTTTCGTGTATTTTATTGTTTATAAAGAGTATTTTATAAGTTAGAGAAATAATAGAACTATTCATTAAATTTATATAATTCTCGTATTAATATTAAATTATCATTTATAATAATTCTCTTAGTCGCTTTTTCTACTAACAAAACTACATTGTTCATGTATTTATGTACTATAGAGTTATGTTGTTAAAAAAAAGGCTTTAGGTTTTATTTTATATAATTATGGGTATACTAAAACACGATGACAAGTTCAAAGCAACATTTTATTATAATAAATATCAATTAAATTTCATTATAAGAATATCCGTCTAATTGTTATGAATATGCATGAAAGAATAATAAATATAACAACGCACAATTGAATGTGATTGAATGATACATATTAGTATATTTTTAATATTCTTGAATTGATTAATACAGCTCATCACTTTGATGATCCAGTTTGATAAAGATATATTACTTCTTCGTGTTGTTCACATCAATTTTTGCAACGTCTTTTGCAACCAAAGCCGTTGCTATTGTACTTGCAATTGTGGAAGTATTTTTTCAAATGCTTTTCCGTCTGAGCCACCACATGCAACCTCCACGACAGTTTTTACTGTTTCTGGACCCGCAGACAAAACCTTTGCGAGGAAATCCATTTGGAAGCGTTTGGAAAATACCAAGAAAATCTGTAAATGAATAATATAATAGTACATTTAATGATCATGTATATTTTTTTGGATTTAAGAATGCTTTTATCTACTATAAACAGATATATCTTTGAAGAATTTCGTAATTGTAATTAATAAATATTAATAAATAAAAGACTACGGATTTTATCGAGTTTAATTTGGTTTACAATTTTCCCGACGATTCTGACACTTTACAGGGTCCATGGTCACGGGCAATAAAATGCGTAGTCTTTTATTAAATCATGTGTAGTTTTCGCGTAAACACAATAAAGTAATAATTTTTTATTTTTATGCCATATTATTGATTTATTAAAATTAATCATTATAAATTATTTATATCAAAAACTGTTTTATACAGTTATGGCCACAGCACATATAAACATTTGCGATCACAGAAGATATAGTTTTTAGAATACAAAACACTTTACAATTCAGTCTTGGCTTATAAATTTTGTATTTCAAATATTATTCTAGATCATCCGAGCAAGCACATTAATATTAAAATTATGATAACAATTGTAATGTACCAAAAATTTAAAAGGGTATAAATCAAGCGGTGCTATGTGGGGTTATAAAATATACCAAGTGAATAAAATATGATAGACTATAATAGATTACAAAATAAAATAATAAATCAATAACAATACAATGAAGTATGTACTATACCTAATCAGTTAGCACTTCAGGTACCGCTAAGTCTGGAATGATCGGAAAACATTGTACCTCTTATATATATTGCACGCGCATGACGCTGCCATGACCTTCTACTTTACAAACATACATCGAACTCAGAATCTGGTTTCTATTTATAAGAAGGATAACAAACAAATGCTCGACTGAAACCAGTAACATCCCGTGAAGATTGTATGAGAAGTAATATAAGAATATTACTTCTCATGCAATGTTGCAACTGTAAGAACAGTCAAATATATGTACTATTAATAATATCAAATATATGCACTAAAAATAAAACAGAGTTTTATGAAGTGTCAGTTATCATAACCGGCTTTTTGTAGTGACTACATTAAAACTATAATAAATAAAAAAAAATGAATAACACAGTTTTGTTTCTTATTCAAATGCAATCTGCCATTTACCGATAACAAGTTTTTTAGTTTTTATCTATCCAATTTTCGCTTGTCGGTCAATATTTTGACAATAAATATCGATTACCATCATCATCATCATTATAAGCCTGCTTTAGTCCAGTGCTGGTCATAGGCCTGCCCTTATGCACTCCTTCTCCAATAGGGAGTTTTAGGACCGTATCCCCTAAATGGAAAATCCACGCTGGTCTAATGCGGGTTGGTGGGTGGACCGACTTTTAACATGCCCACCCGACGCATGGATCATCTTACTTTTCAGACAATCGGGTGATCAGCCCGCATTGCCCCAACCAACTAGGAAACAACATTGAAAAATTGATGAGTCCCTGCAGGATTCGAACCCATGACCTCCGGTTTCTAAAGCGCAAGCCTATACCACTAGGCTATGGAGGCAGGAGGCAATATCGATTAGCCATATTCTTATTCCATATTTTTATAACATTTGAAAATAATTAATAGTTCTAGCTGAAATAAAAAAGCGACTCCTAGAAAGGAAATTTAACTGTATGTTGGTCTAGTGCCTGTGTGATTTATAATAGCGTTTTACACAACGCATATACAGCAATACTCAAGGAGTTAATTTTCATTAATTTTAAACTAGTACCTTATTAATATCGTCAGTTTTTGTTTTTTGTTTCGCTTGCACCATTAAATTCATATACCAAGCATCGCAAATGTTAAAGAACCACATATTGTTGTCATCTGTTTGTAAACATGCCCTATCTTATTTAAAGTTGAAAGTAAATATGTCTTGCCGCGCCCACCATAAATCTTTGTGTGTTGGTTCAGTATGTCAATTATTAAAAAAATATCACCAAAATAATATAATTTACGTGTGTGAAATTATAAGTAATGATAAACAATGCTTATGAGGGTTACGCCAGCAACTTTAAAACAGATGTCCAAAATCTTCCTTACGAAGGAGCTCAACTGCTAGCCACTGTAACACACATCGTAAACAATAAGAAATGATACACATTTCTTCGTCCGATGCTTTGCGGTATATTCTTAGTAAGATAAATATTTATTTCTCGAAGCCAGGAGAAGGCCAAGATATGCGCACAACTTATGGCACTATATACTATTACTTAAAGTTTAAAATATAATAAACAAATTGACGTTTTCACTGATATTATGGCTCAAAATTTCTTTAATTCATTTATCTAAAGTTTCAAAGACGGGCACGACGACAATGTTAGGTATATTGCCAAAATTACAAGACGCAATAAATTCGCAGAATTTTTATTAAAATATCCATCTTTTTAGGGTAACAATAAAAAGTTAGTAACATGTTAACTCATATAGCGATAATTACTTTATACTCATTTATAGACGTCATAGAACATTCTCTTAAATGTTCTCACTTCTTTATTCACATAACAGCAAATTACGTCACATCCTAAATCTGTCTATTCTATTCTAACGGAAGCATCGATAACCAGAAGTAAACCACCACCGCTGTTACAGAATTATAGTCAACATTTCACGCGAAACAATAAAACCAGAATGACGGCATTGTTATTTACATAAAACTTGGCATTGTTTGTACCGTTGAAGAACCAAATTTCGTGGGTGCAAATTGTCTTGTTATCAAACATGGTTTTAGAACAGCGATTATCGCTTTGTACAGGTCGCCCTCATTTTACTCCACGGAGACTTTCCTATCATCACTAGAATCCACTGCTAACAGTCTTAAAACTTTTATAAATATTGTAATTATTGGCGACATCAACATCAACATAAGTTCAAACTCTTCAGACAGAAATGCAGCTCCTTATTTAAACCTAACTGCAGAATTAGGGTTTCTACCAGCTCATACACTTCCTACTCGTGAAAACAACTGCCTTGACCATGTATTATTAAAGACGAAACAATCCTGTAGTACCTTTATCATTAACACACTAATTACTGACCATAAACCGGTTATTTTAGAAATAAGTAAAACCAATATAAGCAATTCTCATAGAATCGTTTATAAAGTTGACTGGCGCAACGTTACTAATGAAATTAACGTCCTGGATTTAGGTCAAATATACCATGATCCTAACCTACTTGCTGATAGTTTGATTAAATACATTTCAGACTGTATTTCCGCAATATAAAAGCGTCACCACTTTAAGTCAAAAGACATCTTAAACCCTGGATTACTCCTGGACTTATAAAATGTATTTGTAACTTATAAAATGTATGTTGAAATGCATACTTTCTAAAAGAAAATCCTCACAATGAGATTTTAAATGAATCATACACTCGATACAGAACGTATTGTATTAATTTGTTGAAAACCCTTTAAAAAAATTATTCCAATGATCCTAAAAAAACTTGGAGAACAATTAAACAACTAACAAATTTGAATAAACCCAGATATGAACGAGATGACCTCCTAAGTATACATGTATGTTCACAAAATTCCATTGATGCTGTAAATAAATATTTTGTCAACGTGGGTATCAATTACAGAAAAATTAAATTATCTACAGGAACAGTAAATGAGAAAATTACTGTAGGAATGTCGCATTCTCTCCACTCTTTAGTATTACTACCCACAGATGACTCAGAAATTATATCAATTATTAAACATCAATTGACTTCTGCTGTGACAACATACCCAAGATATTAAAACGCAAATGCTGCTCATTGAACTTTAACAACATCAATGTGACTTTTCCTAGGTGCATTTAAATACCACCGTAAGTTCAGATATAAAAGTGGACAAAAATACATCGTTCCTATATTGACCACAACTTTTCTAAAATATGACAAATTATAACGAAACGTACTTCCTACTAGCATTTAGATCAAATCAAAGTTCAGACTCACATAAGGTTAGGGAATGAAGATATAAAGATCAGTTATCGTTCTAACTGATCTAGTGACATCAAACAAATTGGTTTGTTCTAAACCAATACTTTGACAGAAATCTATCTAATCAAATCTAGAACAGACTAGCTGTTTGGACATAATCAACATTTGGATCATCTTCTCAAGTTACCGGTTTAGAGAAAGAAGTAATCTAAAGATGACAGTTAATCCCTAACTGATATTGGAGTTCATCAAAGCATGTTATGTCTCAATGTGTTTCTATTTAATAACCTTCAAACTCATTTGACGATGGATTCAATTTGCCATACATCTCAAATCTAGAACAGGATCGAAGTGTTCGATTGTGAAGATAACTTGATCTTCAAGATTAATCTCTAATGAACGTAAACAAAGTATTCATTTATATCGAAGATAGACTTGATCGACTTGACATAGAGCTCATGAAGTTACTGT
This sequence comes from Lamproptera curius, assembly GCA_029286875.1. NCBI lineage: Eukaryota > Metazoa > Arthropoda > Insecta > Lepidoptera > Papilionidae > Lamproptera > Lamproptera curius. Next base: position 236,395 of record JAGSMT010000212.1, read on the forward strand.
TTGATATTGTTCACTCAAGAATGTTGTGATGCCCAACTTGTTTACTAATAAGTTCAATGTAACTCTGAAACCTACATATTACGTAATGGAAGACTTTTGATTTGCTGATGATACTGCCTATGGTAACTCTCAGCGGACATTGGGATGAAAGTATTTCGACCTTGACTTCAAACAGATACATTTCAAATGTCAAGTTACTCTACTTATCTCAATGGAGCCATAATCAACTAAATCTTGAGTGCGCAATTGTATCCAAAGTAAGTGATAAGACTACTTGATCGACTTATGACTTTATCCGGACTCACTACTAGTGTAACTTGTTTGATACTTGTTACACGCAGACATTGATTTGCTTGAACTTCAACTGGCTTTATAAAATAAAAAAAGATATCCTAACGTCAAAGTTGTATCATTGAACTCACACTTGTATTTCTTAGACTCAAATTGTACAATGACTTTAAATGTTAATATTTTGGCCTTAACTATCGTAAAGATATTGTACGAATATTTAGAGAGACTATCAGATCAATATTCTGTGACCTAGAAACTTCCAAAAAATGCTCTATTATTCAGCACTAGTACAAACATAGTATCCTAACTCTTACTGTATCTCACTTGGAGATATCACAATCAATCTAATCCTTAGAGTGGACGCAGAATCTGATACTCAGCAAGACAAAGTAAGACCTAGTACTCATCTATCAACTTAATCCGGACTGCAAAATGTTTGTTGCTCCTCAAGTAACATATATACATGTTTTATCGTATTTGTATCTTGCAATGACTTCGATGCTGTACCATTTAGTTTAAATTAAAGAGTTTTATATATATATAAAGAAAAGCCAAAATATTCTATTGAATCTGTCATCATGTTTAATATCCATTTCTGCTCACCATCTTATTATTTTGATCTCTTGAGGGCTAAACTTTCATTCGTAATCTAATATGATTATACAATGTTAAACTATTTTGCTTTTAATCAACTATGCCTGTAAAAGTTAACTATATTGAATATTTAATGCGCTTAACATTGATCAGTAGTCCATAATATAACTATCATTTATTTGAATAATCCCAAAACAAATGATCTAACACATCAAAATTAAACTTCTCAACAATTACAAAAAATTAATAAACATTCTCAACTCATTTAACCGTTATTGTAATTTGATTAAATATATAATCAATCCAACACTTAAGGACAGGAAATCATTGATACTGATCCCTGAAGACATGTTAAGACCTAGTGCAGGGTCATTGATCAAACGCAAATCAGGGCCAAAATGTTTGTTGCTCACTCAAATTAAAACAATATATACATGTTTTATCGTATTGTACGTATCTTGCTTAATTGTATGAATGCTGTACTTTTAGTTTAAATAAAGATTTTATTATTATTATTATTATCATAATGCAGAGTTACCATTTCTATTGATACCTTTACTTCTGTCACTTTTTATATCATCATTTACTGGTAATTACCATCTTATTATTTTTGACGTGCTACTAGCACATATAATTAATATAACTTTACCATTTTTGTAATTATAATATATAGATTTTTATGGTTTGTCCTTTTTAGTGTTATTAACAGGTAAAATATTTAATCTTATAATGGAAAAAAGGCGCATTGACATTAAGATGCTATTGCTTACATAATATTAAAAATATCATTTATTTCGAATAATTTATAAAAAAAATATTTTAACAATAATTGAAATTAACGCTTCTCAACCAATAAAAAGATATAAATGTTTTAAAACATTCATAGAGCAATAATTTGAAAAGGTTTGCAAGTTTGGTCATAATAATAGATAACTTATAATTATATAACTAAGATTTTAGACATGGAGAACATTTTAAATCTACATGAAGAAAGAATGAAGAACCATTAACTCTCGGATTAGGTTATATTTTAACGATCAGGCGACCAGACTAGTACTATAGTACAAGTTTATTGAACCCTAATCGAGACGCTATTTTATAAACAACAGTTTTATCTTGGCTCTTTCGAATGAGTTAAGAGGTTAAAATTAGCATAATAAACCACTTATCGAACAAACGTTAAATAGGAACACAATAGGAGAGTGCAACAATTTTTACGTTAGGGCAAATGGTAAGCCGTAACGCGTTATTTCTTTTCTTTTTTACATTTATTACACAATTTTTATCTCTCTTTATGTTTTTATTGCACCAGTATCTAACTCATATTTTACTTTTATAATATAAATACTTCTCATATCAACTGCAACCATCATAATTTTTTCACATTGTTTAATTATTCAAAAAAGCCTTTAAAATATTGCCATATTACTGCCATTGAAACATTCCTGTTTGTAATATACGTGCAAGACAAATTTCCAGCATTTTTTCTCAAAATCAAAGCCGTCAAAAATGTCTCAATATCTAAAGAAATTATTCCCAAGTTTTAAATGCTATATGCTATATGCTAATGGTAGGTATATGTCACTCTTAAAAGATCTTTTCTTCTGCATACACCGTCTCCCTAGATGTATATCACCCCGATTTTGTAAGGAACAGGTTAATCCTATTTATTGAAAAATATATATATATATTATTAGTACCTTATTAGGTTTATTTAAAAAAATGTATTAGGATAAACTTTTTAATTTCATGAAATTTTCTTTTAACTTACGGAAAAAACCTCACTTTTAACCAATTAACAGTTAAAAGTCAATTGAAATATATTGGTTTCGGGCGGATAAGCTATATGGTGGAAGTTTACCTAGAAATGCAAACATTTGGCATGCAGCAAAACTTAAAAAATAAATATCACGCAAAATTAAAAGTCGTAATTTAAGGAGAGTCCACAAAATACAGCTTTACTATACTAATATAAACAGCCTGTGTTAGTCCACAGCTGGACATAAGTCTCACCTAATGCAAGCCTTCTCCATTAGGGGGTTTTTGGACTGTATCCCACCACGCTTGTCCAATGCGGGTTGGTGGGTGGGCCGACTTTTTACATGCCCATTCGAAGCATGGTTCATCATCGTTCATGGTTCATGGTTCAATTTTCAGACAATTGGTTAATCGGCCCACATTGCCCTAACCAACTAGGAAACAATAATGAAAATGTATTGAGTCCCCGCAGGATTCTAACCCACGACCTCCGGTTTCTAAAGCACGCCCTTACTACTAGGCTACGGAGTCAGCTTTTTGTATTATCAAAGTTTATTGTAAAATGTATACATTTTAATAAAATTTCGTATATTAGCAAAATACTGCATATTTATTTTTTTACTTTTGTGCGACATGCTTTTGGACTGAAAAGAACCGGCGAAAAGAGATAATTTTTTGTCATCATCTGCAACTTTATTTCTCATTAACTTAACTCAATTGTTTATAGCCAGCATTCAATTACCGAAATAAACTATTATTATTTGTACTATACATAATAATAGCCTAACAACAAATGTTCTTTTTCAAACGTTTGAAATTTATTAATGGCTAAATTTAATACTTTTTTTCGGAACGTTGTGCAGTGAAAAAATAATTTTAGTTTATTTCAAGAATCCATGCCATGTTCAACTGCTTGAAGTGTTTAAGCAGGATGCGGAAAGTATTTATGTTAGAGTAATTTCTGTAAATCAGACTGCTATCATATTTTTTACTGTGATAATCAATGAAGTACAACAAACGAGCTATCTTCGTATTCGTTTCTTATTGTCTAATTTTCTTTACTGCGTATGCCCCAAAACTGAGTTCAGTCGCAAGCCTATTAATACTGGGGCCCCATGGCAATTGAGCGTCTATTGTTATGCGAAGAAACACTTGATTCAACAATGTCTAACGTTTTACTATCTAAAACGACTTAACATTTATCTAGCTCAACATAAGTCGTAAAGTTTATACATATTATCTTTTAAGCATCAAATTAAAGTATTGATATTTATCCGTGCTACTCTAAAGAGATTATAATTTACGTCATAATTTATTTCATTGTGATTTTAGATCTAATATTGCTCCTTAAATTTTACAATGTAATGAAATATTTTGAGTTATTTCAATTATTTATCCTGCCAACTGTTTTCAAGAAAGAGAATAACGCTTTCTAATTTATACACTATATTGTTTGTTCATATTAATTTCAATATTTTACAATTGAAATAAAATAATAAACTAAAATTCCATGCGAAAATTTATTTTCATTCGAAACTGTATATGCCTTTATTTATTACAAATTAGTATTTTAATAAGAATCTTGGCGAAAATAAACGGTGATAAAAACTAAAGAAGGACCAAAAAGTCTGACGTAACTAAAAATTAAAACATTAATTGATAGCTTTTCTTTTAAAAAGATCGAAACGAAGGCGTTCTTCATTTTTCCTGACAAAATTATCGTTAAAATAATTACTTTAGGACTGTTCCTTGTGCTAATCTATTAATTAAAAGTCGATGAATGTATTAGTTGTCAGAGCATTCATTGCGTTCACTTTTGTTTAATAAAGAATACAACAAAATCAGATCTTAATTAAATATTTGGAATATTTAAATAAGATGTGATGGTAATATTTTACTAGGATCGTACTAAAAATCAAAGTAAAATTTAAACGAGAGGAGATTTAGAACGTTTTACACTGAAATGGCAAATAAAATTACAACTAGTAACTAAATTAGATCATTATTTGTTGTTATGAATAAAACAATGATGGTTTTTAATAAAAATTTATTAATAAAAAAGCAACGTCTTCCATAAGCATAATATTTTTGTCAATAGTCAAATTTTGAAGCATTTACTTAAAATTCTCTTTTAAATCGATAACCAACTGCTGGAATCGTTTGTAAAATATTTTAACATTAGACTATGATTATGACAATTTTTAACTTTATCTTTTAACGTATCATTTTGAAAATGACGCCTTCTATACAAATATGTATATTTGGATAAAATTAAACGATCTTTTACATACTTATCTATAACCAACTATGTAAAAATGTATAAGAAGGATTATGTCTTACGTAAATAAATTGCTAATTGAAACATAGATTTAAATTCCTGTTTTAGTAATCATTGTTCAGTCTGCTGATTAATTTGTGTAATAAAGATATTCAATATCTTTTTAGATAACATGTTTTCCATCTTCATTATCAATTTTTTCTCCTTGTTTTCTGAAGGTATAACGTTAACAGTTTTCGTTATTTTGGGTTGATCTATAAATGTAAAAAATAATAACGTATAATACTTCAGCAATCATATGTATCAAAAAGAACTGCACAGCAATTCTCTTATGAAGTAAAGCGATGCTTACCATTGTCATCCTCCCATATTGTTTCCGTTATTTCTTGAACGGTCGTTCCGTTAGCATAAATATAGGTTTTTGTATCTTTTTCAATTTTAGGATGCGATTGTACATCAAAAATGTACACTAAACCGTTACCACCATCGTCGAGGAGTTTGCTCCAGAACTGAGGATCATTAGTTGTAATCCACATTGCTGGCTTACTGTCTGGGGACAAATCTAAAAAACAATGATTTAGCTATATGCAAAAAGTAATAATACTGATGTCATATATCTACAGTGCAAATATATTATTTATTTATTGAATTTAAAAAATGTATATATTTATGAAACTATCTTGATCTTATCCATAATTTTTAAGACTTTAATAACGACAGGAGAACCAAAGGTTTTTTGATTTAAACCGGTTTGCTAAGGGAAATACTAAACATATAATTATATTTATCCCGGATATTTTATGACTTACAGCGCTAAGACATTGTAATACGAAGGCACTAAAAAGACCTAGAAAGAAAAGAAAATAAACTCTTAGCGATGAGGACGTAGACAAACGAGCAACCACTTCAATTGTTATCGATATGACATGTGGTCGTTTTTACTGATATAATAAAAGTATCAGAAATTGATTCAGATTATTGAATTAAGCTGGATTTAGCATAAGCTATCACACATTATTCTATTCGCTATGCGGAAAAATATCGCTTTATAAGCGTAAATTTGGTTGTAAAAATAAGAAAAAACTACTATCTGCTATTATTCCTTAATAATTTTAAGGACAGAAAGAAAACCTTGCTATACAAGCACTTTATATGATTAATAAAGAAAAAAAATATGCGGGCAAAGTTTTGCCTTAGTAATTTGCCACTATCTTTCTTTAAGCTACTGTAGACGAAAGTGGCAGTTACTGGACGCGAAGGACGTTATGTTTCAGCATATAGAGTATAATTACAGTGATATTTTAAACAACATATTTTATTAAGAACATGTATTGCTTACTATGATTTAAAAATCCTATTGCTTTTATAACTATATACGAAATAATAGAAAACTTAGTTATTAAGCAATTCTTAGTATCGAAAAAGCTACATAACATGATATATAAAACAGTACCTTCAGCATTTTCACAGCATTTTTACTGCTTGTTTTAGAATCTGGGGCGGTTTTCTTTGCAATTGGCTTTTCAGAGTGCAGTTCAGTTCTTGTGTTGTTTTTTTTATTAGGCACCGATTGCAAATTGTGGCTAGCAGATAAATCGATGTTAAATTTTGTGTTGCTTTGAGTCAAATTTCTCTCTTCATTTTGAGAATCAAACACAATAGGTGAAATAACGTTGATGGAAGTATGTTCCTTTTTTTCTGTCTCTTTTAAAAGTGCAGGTGAAATTGCCTTTTTTGATAAATTCGATAAATGTTTAGGTATCATAGTCTTGTTTTTGTCATTCATATTAAGTTTATTATTATCATTTTCTTTCGATTTGCCCATATACTCAGACTTTTGACTCATTGGCGTACTCGCATTCAGTTTTGAAACTTCTTTATTTTCTTGAGTTATGTTATTTATTACTATTTTACCATTAGTATTTGTCAATTGATTTTTTTTAGGAATATTGTTAATATTCGAACGGCTTATAATATTTGTACGGTTCATATTTTTGTTGTTTACATGAATTGGGTTTACTTTTGTAACAGGTACAACACTATTAATATGTGATTTCTTCGATTCCTTTTTATACCAGTATTTCGAGATAGTGTTAATTGACGTAAAATCTCCGATCTTAATTGTGGGTATTTGTTCAAAATTGCGTCCAAGTTATCATAATGTTCGACAACACCATCTTTTCGAATAACATTAAAACGTTTATTTGTAGCTGGATGTTGTATTGGATTCTCGTAATTCTTATAACCATTGCCTTAAATATTAAACACTCGTTACAAACTCGCAAATGAAATTGAATACAAAAAGTATAATACGAGATATGAAAGCATAAGAATATTGCCTAAACTCACCTGAATGCAACTTATTTTTTTGGATATTTAACGATGTAATAGGATTTGTTCTATAATTTTGCACAGCTGGTCCAACATTCATCTTATGAGGGTTTGTTACCACAGGAGACTGTATAGTAGGCATTTGACTTGTAGCTTTATTGGTAATTCCAAAATTTTGATGAGGTCTTAAACTGGTATCTGACAAAGGTTGAGGAACACCAACGTGTCTGTTATTATTGGTTCGCATTAAAGTATTTAGAAGACTCTGTTTCTGTACAGGTAACTTCAGTAAATGTCTATTTATTGGTGTTGTTTCAATGTTGTGTTCATTGTTTGGATTGATAAATATTTTGTTTTCAGTTTGAAAATGTTGGGGCCGATTTTGATTTAATTTTAATGTTGGTTGGTTCAGCGGCAATTTGTTCGATGCGAATAATTGCTGTTGTTTTATATTAGGTTGCAAATTGGTTTGAAGCACAGGCCTATTGAAATTTTCATTCCGCTCTCGATAAATGTGTTTTAGATTAGTAATATTCTGACCTCCATTGGTTCCACAAACTGAAAAAAAAATTAAAGCTAAAATAATATTGAATATTAGCTGTTGCCCAAGACTTCGTCCGCGTGGTAATATAAAAATAATAGTTTTGTAAGTTATTTTGTAAAAAAAAGACTAAGTTACTCCCAGTTACATCAGCTATCTTCCAGTAAAAGCACTGTCAAAGTCGGGAGAACAAACATACAGACAGCCAAACAAAATTAAATGATAATTAAAAAAATATATATAAATATGTATAGATTGTTAAAAACAAAAAATATTTTTAGAAGCTACCATTATATGAAATATTATATTAACATGATATTGTTACAGTTAATGGTATTTCGACAAAAAAATATCGCATTTTAAACTTTCGGTGTTATGGTGAAAAAAGTAAAAATAACATATTACATGTATAAAATTAACTTATAATTCAAATTGATAAATGATAAACTAACATACAATATAAATAACACATATTCTTACATGCAATTTCGAAGAAAACCAATGATAGGTTAAACAAAACAACTTTTAGATCCATTTCAGCACACGACAACGACAAGTATTGATTCAGACAGTACTGAACATTTGGTAACCTATATTGTGAACGTACAAAACGTTTCGTCACAAAAGCTGTGCAAACAGCCAAAATGTATCTTCATAAACATCATTAATTCTTGTTAAATTACGTCAATCCTAGTTTATTCATTTATTGGTAAGTATAAGCGATCATTTACGGTACGGACAAAAATTAAAGCAACGAAATAATAATTTAAACGTTATTCGATTCCGTCGACTTTTATTGAATCATAAACTCAATAGTGCTGCTTAAATATACTATCAAAACGTAAAAATGTAAGTCAACTTAAAAAAAATATGTATTACGTTCTTAGTCTGCGATATCTATTTCTTCACCAAGGGGTACAAAAAAGCTGCTATGTTCATGCATAAAGTACAGTTGTAATTACGGAATTAATAGGAAGATTTGGTCTTATGTGTATTTTCTATGTTAACTTTTTAATTGTCTGAGTAATCTAGTGGTAAGAGCTTGAGCTTTAGAACCCCAAGGAAATCGAATCCTAGACTACATTTCTAAATTGTTTTCTAGTTGGTTTGGGCAATGCAAGATGATCACCCAATTGCCTGTAAAGTAAGATGATACGTACATCGGATGTGCATGTAAAAAGTCGTTTCTGCGCCTGATCTCTTTCCGGTCGTGTCGGTTATCAATCCCGTTGGATTTTAAGAGTGAAGAAAGAAGAAGCTTATTATAGCTTCTTCTTGCGTAGAGGCCTGATATCTAATATAGATTGGCTGCGATCATCATAATCGGCTCGAAGAACATTTCATACTAAAAGGCCGCTTACTACCTCATAATATGAACACAATACGCCAATAACAGCTTCTGATAAGGCTTATAGTTTCTCATCATCATCATCAGCCTGTGATAGTCCACTGCTGGACATAGGCCTCCCCTAATGCACGCCTCCTCCATTAGAGGGTTTTGGACCGTATCCCACCACGCCGGTCCAATGCGGGTTGGTAGGTGGACCGACTTTTTACATGCCCATCCAACGCATGGACCACCTTAGTTTTCAGACATTTAGGTAATCAACCCAAATTTCCCTAACCAACTAGGAAACAACATTGAAAAATTGATGTGTCCCTGCAGCATTCGAACCCACAACCCCCGGTTTCTAAAGCAGACGGCCATACCACTGGGCTACAGAGGCAGTCAATAGATTCTAGTAATCATTTTTATATACTTATCAGAAGAAATTTTATACATTGTTATCCTTAGACATTTTCAACGTTTTATTTATATATCAAACAAACATTTTTCATATTCGGTACACATACCTAATTTTATATACTACACAGACATTCGATAGTATATCTTATTTTTCATATTTTCTTTGAACGGTTCGACGAAATAGTGTTGAAATATTTTCAACAAAACAAAGAGAAGAGACATAAATTCATATGACATAAAGCTCTATTTAGAAATTTTACACCAGGCAAACAAAGACGCTTTGAAATGGTGCCAAGAAAGTACTAAATACAGTCGTGAGTCCATACAATCCATTCTAATATTATAAATGAAAAAGTTACTCTGCGTGTCTGAAGGTAAAGACGGACTGACCGTATTTACAGTCTAAACTACAGGAGTGATTTTGATAAAATTTGGTACATATGTGGAATATTATATATATAAATGTAATGCCATTTCGTTTCTTTTTATATTTTGTTTCTCACATCTATTCCTACTCTAGTTCGGCTAAACAATATTCATATATATTTCTACGTCGCCGAACTGGACCTTATCAATTATTATCTAATAAAAATGCTTTACGTGTAAAAGAAGTGAAGATGTTGTAATAATTGTTACATATAAACAAAAGCATTAAGGTATTTGACTTTAATATAAATATAATCCTCCAGTTACAATACTTACAGGGAAAAAACGGTGTTCATTATTTAAGTTAAATCTTGTAGCGTATAAACATAAGTAAAAAGAGCTGTAAACTGTATGTTCATTATGTCATACTCACTGTGTATTTCATATATTCCAGATACAAACAAACAGCTCGCTGAACGTTTGCGCAGCTAGAGAAAATATAAAGGCAGAAAATATTTACAAGCGCAAGTTTTCTCGTCCTAGTTAAAACCTTCGTAAGCAGAAGCTTTTAATGAGCGCACCACATATGAATGCATCACTGGGTCGTGTAAAAACACTATTGCGATAAACGCATATAAGTATCAATGGTTGTTGTGAAAAGTTATGTTTTGTTAAAGAAAAGAGTAACAATTATTCTATAATAGTTATTATATACATTGTATAAAACAAAGTCACTTCGCTTTTGTTCGTCCCTTTTTATGCGTAAATCTTTAAAAGTACGCATCGGATTTTAAATCATATTTAATATATGGAATGAAATGGCTAATTTACGAAGTAATTTAAGGCAACACAGTATTAAACCGTATCTAATTAAAAACTCTAATACATTACTCATTTTATTTTTATTACAGAATATAATTTAAATAAATATTTCCGAAATTATTACAGATTTAAATTGCAGGGACATAGCGTTGCAGCGGTACCGGTTATCAGCATTGCTCCCGGTGGTGCAAAGCCGGGGCGAATAGAAAATATGTAGACTACGTTCGAAGGTTTGTTTATCATCTAAATAATTATCCATTTAATTACGAGTACTGACGCAGGAGGACTCAAAAAAAAACCAATTTACTTAAAATAAATTTATTAATTACAAATTATAAAGTTAACTTACTGCCTCCGTAGCCTAGTGGTATGGGCGCGTGCTTTAGAAATCGGAGGTCGTGGGTTCGAATCCTGCAGGCACTCAAGAAATTTTCAATGCTGTTTCCGAGTTGGTTAGGGCAATTTGGGCCGATCACCAAACTGTCTGAAAAGTAAGATAATCCATGCGTTGGATGGGCATGTAAAAAGTCTATCCACCTACCAACCCGCATTGGACCAGCGTGGTGGGATACGTTCCAAAACCCTCTAATGGAGAAGGCGTGCATTAGGGGAGGCCTATGTCCAGCAGTGGACTATCACAGGCTGATGATGATGAAAGTTAACTTATTCTATAGACAAGTGACTGTTTTCGAGGTGTGAAGGGAAGTGAGTCCATCCGTTCACATATGTTCTGTCGCCGAGCCCCATGCTGCAGAGTCAGCGTTCTCCCTATTGAGACATTCGTCGGTGGGAAAGCATGCGATCGCTGTCTTACAGCGTGTCAACGGATTCCATAGTGCCGTTATATGCAACAGGAGTCAGCGCTTGAGTCATTGCGACATTTGTTGATGACGACATGCATGCGCTTAGTGCGTGATGCTATGTCAGCGGATTCCACAGTGCCGTAGGATGTAACAATTTTTACATCAAAAAGATGTTTTTATGAACACTACCCTCGGTTAAGTGTTATAAAACACTTAATAAACAATATTTAAAAATACACAAAAATTTTAGCTATCATTATCCTAGTACATTAATTATTTGACTTATTTGTCTGCAGTAAAGCAGGCAAATATTAAATTTGAAGACATCCTTATGTAAATATAAATTTGGTAACGAGATTTCGTCTTAATGAATAATAAAAACCTCAAACAGTATAATTGAAATATTCAAGAAAACCAGGTTTCATTAAGAATTTTTATATCATCTTTCATAAGTTTCAATAAATGTCAAAATTCAAATCAAAATTCAGAATTGCATGCGTTTTAAGCGCCATCTACTACATCGTTGTTGCTAACAGTTTATTGGTAATACGTCTGTTAACAAGTTTAAGAACGTAAAGTTAGATGGCGCTTTTAATATAAATTTTAATATAATATAAAAATTTTAAAGGTATCAAATGGATTTGTTACACTATGAGGCTTCTCCTTTTTATATATATATAATTTTGATTATTACAGAAAAGTAAGTATAAGTACAGTATATGCAGGTCCAGTCTATCCTCCTTACTTTAATAAAGCCTAGAGTAGTCAAAAAGATGCAAAGATTTATGTGCATGTAAAACCTTTTTTAAGATAAACAACTTTCTTACGAAGCTACTTCGTAAATACAGGAACTATCTTTCTGTTAAGTGGAGTCGTATTTTTTCGTGAAACAAGAAAAGGTTTTTTGGTATGCGATTGATCTTGTTTTCCGATAAAAAAAAAATTCATTCGGTACTTTTCTGGTCGAACCATTAAATTATTCTTCGTTATTAAATTTAACATACATAGATAAAATCTGCTAAAATACGTCAAGAGTTAGTATTCATTACTTTCACACAAATATATATTCGTCTCATATTGTCCCAATCAACAGAAAACAGCGATAACTTAAGTTGTCTTCCCCAAGAACTCGAACCCTCGTCTTAAAACGTAATAGACAAGCATATTAGACATAGATAATATTACAAACAATTTCTGTTCTGACACTTGACCTACCAAGATAAAAAATTACCTTTATATTCTGTTTTGACCCATGACCCACTAAGATAAAAATGACCCACATTTTCTGTTCAAACTGCCAAAATAAAGTTTATATTTCATTGGCAGTATTAACCGGCATTGTTCCCCCTTTTCGAAAACACCGGTACCTACTTTTTTATTATTGCCTGTTTTAATGAAACTGATGCGTAATGGTGAGTCTTTCGCCTAGCCATTTTCCTAAGTTATCACTGGGTCGGCTTCTAATTCATCCAGATTTACCTTAATAACTGTTTCTGTCTAAAGGGTAACTGCATTCTAAGGATGAATTAGTTGTCAGTAAATTGAAGGCCGACTTTTATACAACGACTGCCAAAGATAATTTTGCCGGCCGGAACCGACTTTTATTTTTACTTTTCTTAACCCGTATCACCAACAGTCGCCTACCGTGAGACATAGGATGTTAAGTCTCGTTTACCCGAGTAAATATGCTAGGCTAAGATGCCCTTGAAACCGGAACACTATAGTGTTTTTACACTACTGTTTTGCGGTAGAAATAGGCACCGGTGGTACCACCACACCGTCACGTGGTACCGTCCCATGTAAAAGGGGACCTACCTAAATATTTAAATGCACAGCGCTACAAATTCTGCGTTCCAGGTCGATCTCAACTAGAAACAAAAGATTGGAGCACTAAATTCACTCTAATTCATATTCACAATTTTCGTATATTATATATTTTTTGAGAAGCGCCACATGGCTGACAGAGAAACCAAACGAAGAGACGACAAAAAAAATACAAGCCAAGGTAGTTACTGCACCTACTTCGAATCCAAGACTACAGTTGTGTGAACTACAGCATTTCACAAATGGACCCTAATTAAGTTTAGGATCGTTATGGCTAGGACCCTTCTACAATTTAACAGAAAATTTCAAAAATATTTATTGGATGCAACGTTGGCAGATCTACTATCTCGATAACAACTTAATAAATACATATTTATTATTATTTATGTAATATTTTTATAAACATCTGCATTTTGTAATCTAATTGTTTAAATAAGTATAAATTAATAAATAACTTAATATGGCATTTGAAAAACATAACATGATAAAAAGTTTTCTATTAATCAATTGTGATATGTTATTTTTGCTACAGGTAGCAAAAAAAAGGCCCAGAAGGTGAATATAGTGACGTGTTTTATTCTGTTCCATAACAATGGCAAAGGCAATCATAGCTTTGAAAGTATTACCATTGTTAATTTACGTCAGATGTTACGTGTCTAAAAGATTTAATTTAACAGGAAATTATCACTTTTGGCTATTATTTCCTAAGCAATTTATAACACATCTTAATAAAATGTTTACATACAGTACACTCAGTATTAAAAAGCCACCAATAAACAAAAGGTTTACAAAGAAAAGAATCTGAAAGAATTACTTCTGTAGACACACTAAAGGCAGGTGACTTTGACATTAAACTTTGTTTACTTTAATTCATTTTCCTATTCTGATGAAGTATAGCGATATCTTTATATAGCAGTATTTTCCGGAAAGCGTACGCTATTAATATTTAAACATACATTTTAAACATAAATTCTACTTTTACACGAAAAAACTTTTTAAAAATATTTTATTAAAGCGTTTTATTGACAGCTAATATTATTGTAAAACAAATACTAAGAAAATATATACATTTATTCCAGTTTCAACTGAAAATATAAAATAAAACGGACATTCTAATAGATTTGGCACGTACTTAGTTCCTTTTAATAAGGTTAATGGCCCCGTACTAACTTAATTAGTATTGACTACGTCTGTCCGAGCCATTCAGGTCAAGTCGTCTAAGCTTCACTCAGTTCTATATATCATATTATATTATTTACAACATATACCGTAGCGATAACAAACGTATAAACATATTGTTGTATAGTATTACATCATAAGGAAGTATCGACTGTTTACAATCAGATCCTTAGCGGGGCTTAAACTTGGGACTTCAAATATTTGAGAACTACGTCACGATCCGCTCCCAAACACCCGTTTACGTCTATCGATTGGTACGAGGGATTCCCAACGTCAGATGTGAGTCCACTTAAATGTGCGATGGTTGAGATTTTTCTCAATTCAGTACGCAATACTCTATCAAACGGTTGTCAGCGTCGTCGCCTGTCGATAACACGTTTCCTATTGTAATATATTCAAGTGATTATTCGATCATCGCGGTAGGAAACATTAGCACTTTATCTACATTGCTAATTTATTTTTGGTAATAGCGAATTCGAAGCGTTAGAGGTAACATGTGGAAATTTTTTTTATTCGTCGCCGTTGTAACGTCGTACGCGGTATATTCAGGTAAATATTGTATTATATTTAATGAGTACTTATCGACAGTTTTAACTTTTTATACTGTAGCGATTCTATAGTTTAAAAACTAATAAACTAATAATCAATTAATAAAACCTAAGACGTCATTCGTAAAGGAAATTGAATACTTAATAACTTTGACATTATTATATAAATCTACATGTTTTATATAGAGAATAAACCTCCTTGTGCATAATTGCAAATTATAATTAATAACATAATATCTCTTTAGACGTAGTAAAATGCCCACCCGGGGAAGATCTGGACAATTGTCCTTCGAACTGCACGGATTCCTGTCCAACGAGAGATGGCGAATTCGTAAACTGTAGACGTCCTAAACGCAAAGACTGTCCACCTCCAAAATGCGTTTGCCAGTTTAACCACAGACGAGCTGAAAATGGCACATGCATACCAACACGACAATGCCGTAAGTAATTTCATGTATACCTCTAATGTGTATGTCAGTATTTTCGTTTTTGTTTATAACAAAAAGCAATGTATTATGTGGTTTTTGTTCGCTGGATAGAATAATCGATTGTCTACTTTTAATTGAATTTCTTTTACTGGATAAATGAGGACATGTTTTAAAAAATGTTAAATCCTAATTGTCTAATATAATCAAATGTGTCATTCTCTCTGCAATTATTAGATACCCTTAATATCTCACATCTATGACACAGTTCTAAATGCGTTACATATTAAGATTGCTTTCTCTCTTTCACAGCTCCATTCGAATGCCTAAAACCCAACGAAGAATACAACCCGTGCCCACCGCTCTGCCCAACTGACGACTGCAGTCAAGCAACACCGAACGGGGAATGTCCCAATTTTGGTCTTATGCTATTTGTGATAGAATGTTCGCCTACATGCCGCTGCAAGCCGACATACTGGAGAAAAGACGGTGTATGCGTGCCGTATTATAAATGCTACAAGAATGAAGAGAGAAAAGAAGAAAAATTGCTTCAGGGGGAATCCAGTTAGTTAAATGGATATTAGTGAAAAGATATTCCTGTTATACTCCTAATATAGTTTTCGCCTACAGTGGGTTTATGTATAGGAAATGAATGTTAAAGAATTGCCGATAAAGTTTTATCGCTTACTATTGCGTGACCGATTGTGTGCATAAATAATTGTCCTCGGATAATTGTAAATATTCGACATGGCGAGACGAGTATTCATATAGATACAAATAAATTAATCATAGTGAACATTACTTTTATTTTATACGTTTTTGTTAAATCACCATAATTTTTTTTTCAATTGACCGTGGTTTTTGTTTTTAAGATTGTTTTTTAATAATTGTAAAGTTGTGGTTTTAATAAATAAACCAACATCGATTTGGTTTTTAATAAATAAACCAACATCGATTTGGTTTTCGAACGAATCAACAGTAATTGAAAAAATGTTTAATGATGAACATTGTACAAGTGGGTAAACTAAATAAGTGCTATTATACATATATACTGTAAGCGCCTACTGGAAAGATAAAAACAAAACACTCCATTGAAAAAAATGGAAAATCCATTAGAAAAATCTAAAAATAACACGAACGGAACTGTGGACAGACAGACTGCTATTTATCTTATATATACGTTATAAATTAATAGTTTATTTAGCAATGGCTTAGACGGGATGCTTCACTGAAGCATGATCCAGAGAAAGATAATATATAGATACAGATAAGGTGCCTCGAATTTGATTTGTTTAAAAACAAAAAAAATGTATTTATTAAATACATTATATAACATTTAAAATATTTATCAATACTGTGGCGTAAATAACATTTTATTTAAACATAACCCTCTGTTTTGGCTTACAACAAATCACGTGAATAAACAAATCCAGATTAAAAGTTTTATTTAAAATTGACGAGTTTATCCCGAACATTGCTTACGCCAAGTAGTCCTCTAAGTTGCCTGGACGCCGATACAATTTAAAACATTATATTTTTTTAAATGGGGCCTCCGCCTCGTAGGGCTTAATTCAAATTAGTATAAATCAGGAATTTTTTTTTTCATACAAACATGTGATAGACCTGATCCATAATAAATTCAGCCTTCAACTGTCTGCCTATAAAATCTGCTTCGTTAACTTGAGACTTTAGACGTTACTTCACGTCTGACAAGGAATTACACTAGCTACGGCACCCTACAAACCGGAAGACCGCAGCGTTTATACGCTACACGTTCTGGCTTTTTCTGAAAGATAAAAATAAAATGTGTTATTATCGACATGATACAATAACTCTAATACATAAACAATCTTTGAATATGAGGAAAGATTATTGCAATAATTTATTAACCACAACCATTTATGATATCTGGGACTTCCAATTTTCTTTCAAACTGTGTCACGACGCATTTCAGAGTATCTTACGTGTGTTGAAACGTCTAGAAGTCACGTTAGCTAGGTTTTTTCTACATATATTCAGAGAGCGCTTATGAGTGAAGCACAGTTATTTTTTCAAGACCGCATTGTATTCAGTAGAATCGGCCAGGAGCGATAAGACAGCTGTCTGTAGCAAGCCTCTTTTTACTGTAGCTATTTATAGACGATCAATTATTTAGGATGGTAAAAAATATCGTCTTTTAAATTTTAGGTGGCGGTTTTGTTCAATGAGATTATTTAAAACATTGGTCGAAATGTGGAAGACGTTGTTTTTCATTTTTATTGTGTCAACTTGCGGAGTATATACAGGTAAATTTTCTCTATATTATTTGTTAGATAACATTAAGTATTCATTGAATAGTATAAATATTTTCTTTATACTAAATATGATGTAATTGACTAAAACTAAAATTAGCTGATATAAGTTAGAATATTATCATACCTGTGGCCGATTACTATTGAAGTGGCGAGTTATTAAAAGTGTTTTTATTAACAATTTTAAAAGGATAGAAAGAAAAAAATTTAAAACAAAATATTAGTACATGAATAAAGAGTAAGTGTGCGAATGCATAAAAATATCTTAAGCAGTTTATTGCAAAATTTGAAATCATGTACAGAAAGTATGTTCTTTAATCACGACAATCATTTATCGGAAAAAAACATTTTTAATTTTTTTTATTCTGATATTAGCTAAACACAATATATATTAAAAATATTTTCGATACCCATTAAACCGTCGGGAACCAGGACTAAGTTATTATTTGTGACACAATGTCATTTACGTCATTATTTCCAAGAAATTTTACTATCAGCATGACTATTACAAAGTTACCATAGTCATGCAGTATGGGGATTGATAGAGATTATAACGGTATTTCTAGAATTTTACTAAAGTTTAATTCGTTCTTATTTTACATACTATAACTAATGTTGACGTCTTCAAGAGTACACTCAAGAGGTAGTCGAAAAGAACGTTCACTCTTCTATTAAATAATATATTGAGGATTGTGATGTTTTCAAATATTGCACGCATTAGATATTTGTACGCACGCATGCACTGCATTTGTATCTTCCCTGCTATGTGATTACATTATGCTACTAATAATACTAATACAATCTGTTATCAAATTTGATTTGTTAACAATATAACGTTTTAACACTTTGGAGCGTTTGTGGTCACGTTTAAATGGAAATATTGTTAGCAAATTATTAGCGGCAACATCCTTAAAATAGTTTCATGGCATCATGTGTGGTATTCGCGTTAATGCAAGAAACAATAACAATATCTAACCGCAGAGTATCTTACCGGTTCTTTTCTAGAATATTACTAGTGCTTAAACTGTATAAAAGTAATTTGTAGATATTTTTTAAACAGATTTAGATTATGAAACGCTAATTTGTCGCAATGGACTAATAAATCTAATATATATTTATATTTATTAATCTATCTTCACTAACGTAATGTTGTATAATAAATATTCTTATTCTAATGTTTAGCTATTAGGTTTTATTAAAACCTGTTTTCTTAGTAACATTATATAATTTCTTATTACTAGGACTAAAAAGAGCTATTGAGCTATATATCAATTTTTCGTTCATAAGTACTCAGTAGTGCCTAAATTGATGACATAATGTTTTGATTTTGACAATTGTACTTTTAAAAACGTTCGAAAAACTTAGTAGGGTCTTAATTGAATAAATAGTCAAATTCAAATCTTTAATCAATATCGAAATATCACACTCTTTTATTGATTGTCAATTATCTACCACCCACCACGTTTGGAAATAAAAGAAACCTCTGAAGAATCGGCGTAAGAAACTCAGCGGGACTATCTTTAATGAAATAAAAACAGTTTTTGCCTTTCACTTTCACTTTTGTACGTTCAAAGGTATAATAAAGTGTAAGCCCGGTGAAGTGCTTGACAACTGCCCATCGAATTGTACCGACTCATGCCTCACGAGAGACGGTGAATTGAGCGATTGCAGAAGGTCCTATAGCAATGATTGCCCACCAGCTAGGTGTGTCTGCCAATTTAACTACCGTAGAGATATCAACGGAGAATGTATACCGACGGAACAATGTCGTAAGTGCTAAATAATTTAATTAATATAAATATATTACAGTTTGTTTTTTAATATTGCTTACAAAGGCAGACATGTAGTCGGGCTACGTGATGAGAAGTGGTCAGCGACGCCCATATACATCTACAATATTAATGGTATCCATCACTATCATCGCGGCCTACCGTGAGATGTAGGGTGTTAAGTCTCGTTTACCCAGTAAATACGCTGGCTACGGTGCCCTCCTCCGGTTTTTACACTACTGCTTTGCGGCAGAAATAGGCACCGCGGTGGTACCAACCCAGACGGTCCCCTGTAAAAAAGTGACCTACCGCCAGTATAAAATACATTTCTGGACAATTAACCCAACATCACCTAGCCCTAAACTAAGCAAAGCTTGTACTATGGAAACTATATGACTGACAAACACGTAGACTTACTTTCCTTTTGTATATAAATACATATTATGCATACACAAACACGCAGACACGAGAAACACACTATGTTCATCACATAATATTTATGCAAAGCTAGTTGTCAAATGTATAATAGTTTATAGTTAATGGTCACTAAATTGGCGTAGAGTCGATGCAGTGCTAGTGTAAAAAACTTAGAATCTACTGTTACTTTAAGGAAAACGTTTTGTTATAAATGAAGTGTTTTTCCTTTGCCTTAGTTTCTATGAATTCAATTTTTAATGTTAATTAATACAGTTTTATGAATTTTATAGTGTTTCATTACTTTACAATCATTTAATAAATTACTCGACGTTTTGATAGTCTGCCGTGTAACGATCTGTTATTTATAATCTATACCAATTACGTGTACAACAGACAGTATATTTGATATAATTGCACTTTTATAAGGAAAATTATTTTAACAGCTACAAAATATAATTTTTAGACTATAAAATTACAGAAGTAGTAGATGATATTATTTACACATCACAGTTAAAATATTACGATCTGTAGTTATATGATTCATTTATATTACTTATATTAGTGGCTGTTTATCTATTCTTAGTATAAAAGTTGTTTTAGTAAATACAAAATCTCCTATCGGGTATCGATACTGATCCTCGCATATTTCTATGAAGACTAGTTAAGCGGAAATATTTTGTAATTTCATTGGTTGTTCACGTCATTTGTCTTTTTACAGCTCCATTCGATTGTCCAAGGCCCAATGAAGAATACAACGCGTGTCCATTTCTCTGCCCCACTGACGACTGTAGTCAATCTTCTCCAAGCGGGGAATGTCCTTATTTAGGAGTAATGTTATTAGTGTTGGAATGTTCTCCATCTTGTCGTTGTAAGCGGACATATTGGAGAAAAGAAGGCGTCTGCGTGCCGTATGAAGAATGTTAATTAGATAATGTTCTTATCCTGCGACTTTTTTATAACTAAAATTACAATAAAGGTTTTCCCATGTTGCTAGCTAATGAAAGGATAATGCACTACACAAGAAATATATCACGTATTTGTAATGATAAATAACGTCTCAAACTGTCGTTTGAGATAACACTTTTTTATTGTGTTTTCTTTTAAAATCGTGCATGGAAATTGTTTTAAGTATTTTCTCACCAGTATCTTTGCCCTTTTTGTTATTTAAATGTATAAAATAATACTTTTAGCAAAGTGTTTAGGACACGTAAATTTTAAATCCATAAGCTTAATAAGCAAAATCAAAAAGTAAACTAATTTAATCATATCTAATAACATATATAGCAAACAATGATATATCATAAATTATTGTTATTATACATCATCAGCCTGTTTTAGTCCACTGCTGGACATAGGACTCCTAATACACCCTATCCATTGGGGTTTGGACCGTATCCCACCACGCTGGTCCAATGCGGGTTGGTGGTGGACGACTTTTTACATGCCCATCCGACGCATGGATCATCTTACTTTTCAGACAATTGGTGATCGGCCCAAATTGCTCTAACCAATTAGGAAACAACAATGAAAATTTGTTGTCCCGCAGGATTCGAACCACTGACCTCCGGTTTCTAAAGCACACGCCCATACCACTAGGCTACGGAGGCAGTTGTTAGTATATTTTTATTTAATCGGCTTTTTATTTGGACATTCAACGCATCTTACTTTACAGATTGACAGATGATCAACCCGCAATGCAAACAACTAGTGAAAAAAACAACGAAAAAAATTTAAGGATTCAAACTCAGGACCTTTGGTTTCTAAATCGTAAGGCTTTACCACTAGGCTTTGGATGTAATTAAACATACCCCAGTATTCATATAAATACGAGAAACAACCATCGAAATAGTTACAGCCATGTCGTGATACCTGTATAATACACAAACGTTTAATTAACACGTTCTCATTGTGAGAAGTATAAAACAATTGCCAACTTTGTATCAAATGTACTCTTTGTATTTATCCCATTTCATTTATTGACTTATCACGAAATCACTGGAACTGTTAAACATGAAATTTGATATATGCAACAATTTTTCTTCTCCTTTTGCAAGAGTTCAGCGAATAACTTATCCTACAATTTAACACCCGCAGTACAGGGATAGGTTAACTAGTTGAAATAGAACATTATTTGAACATTTTCATTACATTGTTAACACTTATACATATTTCAAAAGTTTAATGTATTTTTTAAAATGTACGGAACTGTAATGATTTTAGAGAGACTCTCATTAACAAATACATCCTTAATATTAATTCACCTGTCCCTCCTCTTAAAACAGCCACCACAGTAAGGTTTTCTCAGTAGACATTAGTCAAGGCAATAAATGAGCCCACCTCTACGACAATTTGGTTATCACTAGGCACATTCTGATATTGAATCCATATGTCGAGCTTAATTAATTAATATGTATTAGAAACATGTGTTTAGTGTCCGTAAAGACTGTATTATAGAAAAGCCGATCCAGATTAGACGAGGTATAACTACAAAGAAGCAGGTTAATAGTTTTTATGACACTGAAATTATTTTAGGCATTTAATGTTAAATTATTACATATTTCGGTTTTAATATACTATTTTATTACATTATGTATAAATTCATAACTTGTAAGACATTTTTCAGTTGGCACAATCTTTGCTCGAAACGCAGTTATAATCGGTGTCCCTATAATAACCTTTTTTACACACGCAAATAACTCTGCAAATATCAAGTTTATCACTTAAACACTTTTCCGAATTGCTACGTGTTACACAAGTTTCCTCCGGACAGTTTGACATGCAATCCAATATCTCGTTCGGTTTAAGGCATCGCATTGGATCTGAAAAATTAAACATATTTAGTACATATTTTAATTCATATTTAACTGAGTCGTATGTCCCAATTCTTTTAATCCATCCAAATTTACCTGAATAACAATTTACACGCAGAGCGATTGGTTACTGACCTCCCCACAACCCAAAGGAAGGCATTCTATGGATGAATGAATTGTCAGTAAATTTCAAAACTCTGACATCCTATAACGCCAGCCAAAGTTGGTTTTTACAACAGTCACCAAGTTTTTTATACGGCCATCCGGTGTATGTATTGGGTGCCTATTCCTGCCATAAAGCAGTAGCGTCGAAACACTACTGTGTTCCGGTTTGAAGGGCACCGTAGATAGCGTATTTACGAAGTAAACGAGACGTAACTTCCTATGTCTCACGGTAGGCAGCCTACTGTTATTTTTAATGACTATGGGTGTTGGCGAGCACTTTCCATCAGGTGCAACTGCTGCTGCTAACGTCTGCACTAGAGTTGTACCTAGAATAAGTTGTTTCCTAGAGTTTAAACTCAAATTCAATATCTTCTTTAAATAAAGTTACCGTATTATCTGCTAACCACACGGTCCGTGTAAGTGAGCTAACTGAAAACTGTCAGTATAAAACGATGTGAAATAATTTTATTTATCTTTGAACAACACATTGATAATACGAGTTTGCATTACGGAATTATTGAAATTCAGGACGGAAAACAACAAATTTAGTGATTATCTTTAAACAGTTTATCACTTATTTCAAAAAGATCTTCTTGACATATTAATTACGAAGTAGCTTATAACAATTGTGAGTATATCCTTAATCCTGGCAGTCATTATAGAAAAACGGTTTCTTAAAAGTGGTGGCAACTAATCAATGAAATAAATATTAAGGATTTCAATATCAAAAGCATGACAGCTGGGCTTTTGATATTAGCAACCTGGTTTGAAGGGATTGAAACTAAATCTCTTGATCAGGTAGGAAATATCCAGAAAAACAAGTTTAGTCATTAAACGGACATGCAAGTCGTAAAGTCGCTTGTTCTGTACATGAGCGAAAATGTGACATAAACAAAAAAGATTGTGAGCTTAAGCTTAAAACATTTAGAGAAAATTGGTTTTTAGTTGGGTATAAGCGCCATGTTATAAGTGGATTATAACATCAACCTTACAAAGAAAAAAAATACATTATTTATAAAGTTCATCAAAGTAGTGTGGTTTACACTATTTCATCGGCTTATGCTGCACAGTCGTAATGTAAAGTAAATTAATGTAAAGTAAGTAATCCATTTTATGTTTAATGTAAATAAATATTTATGATTAAAAACAAATATTTATGATGTCTTCGACGATTATCATATTTTCTTTTGTTCAAAAATTAACGCAAACGTTAAGAAATTGACCAAAGCAATATATTGTTTTAAACTTGAAACAATCATAGCAGTATACATTGTCCTCGACAAACAAAACGTGTATTAAATTGAGACATACTGTGTTTATTTCCTTATATTCTCGTTATCTTTAATATTACAATACAAAACGTACTTTACAACATTGATAGGAAAGGATTTGTTTATTTGACCCCGTTATATGCTGTTTACTGAATTTAAAATTAGTGAATAGATGTATTATTTATTTAGTCAAGTACATATGCTTTTGAGACAGTTTTATTTTTAGACGTAAAAAACTGTAAAGAAGATATTTCTATAAATGAAATATTTTATTAAATCTAAATGATTAAAATCCTGATTTTATAAAAGATTTTACGGATTTTACCACATTTAATTTAGTTTACAATTTTCCCGAACTATAGATTACTGATACTTAACAGGATCCTTAGTCACGGATTACTATCCTTTTGTAAATTAAATTATAAATAATAAAAAAATAAACTTCATGGTCTTTACTTTTATATACATAAAAAAAATCTAAAGATTTTGTGTAGCCTTTATTAAAAAATCAGCTTCTAACTATTACAATTATTTAACCTGACCAAAGTAAATCATACAATTATATGGTAAATTAAATTTTACCAAATTACAGACTGATTTGTTTTATTTTTTTAACAAAGTTTTCTACTATACAATTACCAATAACATTATGACGATTGTAGAAATAACTGTCTTATAGAACCATTATCGGTAGAACAACATTAAAATGGTACGCATTGTTGCCTGTAACTGAATAAAGCGTATTCCTCAAAAAATGGCAAAAAACGACGTCTTTATTATATACAAATAATAAAATTGGAATGTCGGTTTGTAACCCATTGTGATATTGAACCGATACATATATCAATTAATTTTTACTGTTGCCTGTCTGTCTGTTTGTTCTGGGTAATCTCTGGAAGGGCTGAGCCTATTTTTGTCGGACGGATGGAAAGATAGATCAGATATTACGAGCAACAGCAGTTTTTTTAAGTAGTAGCACCTGCACCGATTAGATAGCTAAATAATTTGCGACCATATATGTATATTAATATATGTAATGTGGTTCAAGAAAAATTGTGTTAGAAGAAAAGTCGCTTAAATAAATATGTAAGTACTCACCAGCTGTACTGTTAGCCACTAAGATTATTAGAGTACAACAAAAATGTAAATCGAATATGTCTGCATTGTAGTCGCTTTAAGGATATACAAACATAAATGCGGTGATAGCTCTGTGTTAAATATACCAATTGATATTTATATACATGTATATGTTTACGCATATGCATGTTGTTAATCAAGTACAAATGTAATTCCGGATACAAGTTAGTGGCTCTTAAACGTATAGATTTCCGTCTGAAACTCTTATCAAAGTAATTTTCCAGTTAAATGTATACGATTGAAATAAAGTTAGTGTTTATTTTTCAAATAAACGTGTAGCAAGCATCGCCCTCATTCTCTATAGCCAAAGAAAGAGGAGTACTGTGCTCCTCTTTCGGATTGGGTTCGAATCATTGGACTTAACAAATTTTCATTGCTGTTTCCTAGTTTGTTAGGGCAATATGGGCCGATCACCCAAATGTCTGAAAAGTAAGATGATCCGTGCGTCGGATGGGCAATGTAAAAAGTCGGGCCACCCACCAACCCGCATTGGACTAGCGCAGTGGGGTACGGTCAAAAACCGTCTAATGGAGACGGCGTAAATTAGGTCCTGCAATGAACTAACACAGGCTGATGATATAGACAGACAGGCGTTAAAAAATAACAGTTTTTGGTAAAAGGCCACTTAAACAAAACTGTAAAACATTACATAAACAGAAGCGCTATTTAACTAGGTTTTCGTTTTAATTCTTGTAAACGCCCTCAACCTCTTCACTTACAGTTAAAAGAATTAGAAAAAAAATTACTAAAAAAATGTGAATATTTGGTGGCTTTAACGAGTTTATAATTTAGTATGGAGCAGAGAATTTTACTTGTACTTGTACAAGAACCGAAAATTAATGAATTTATACCAGAATATAGCACTTAAAATAGTTCTTGCCTCTAAAATTATAAAATACAGGTAAATAAAATAAAAAATCTGTCATGTTATATTAGCTAGTTTCCTCTTTTATATATACATACAAAAATATAGCATTAAAAAATATGAAGTTGAGTTTAGTAAAGTAATAGTAGCATAAATTAAAGGCTGACATTTTTTGTAAACAATTTTATTAAAGACACATGAGTATGTTAATTATTCCAAATTATTTTAATTCTGAAATGCGTAACGTTTTGTACGCTCATTATAGTGTTAATTTCTTTTGGGCATTATTTTTATATAAAGACTGTCATTGGAAAATATCATAGTTAAATTTATACTTTTTAAAAAAATCAGAAAAAATTATTCGCTCCCACAACATTTTGATGGTCGTGGGGACTCTGGACATTCACTTGTTGGTATACAAGTGGAGTTAGCGTTCAATCTCAAATAACCAGGCGTACAAACGCATCCAGGTTGTCCCTTCTCTTTAGAATCGCATTTGTACAGAGCCAGTCTAGATGCGCAAGTCTGCGGGGGGCACGACTTTTTATCTGCCTTATAAATCTCGTTGGGGCCTGTGCATTTCTTGTCTGAAAAAACAACCATATTAAGTAAAACAACCATTCCACTGCTGGACAAGGGCCTCCCCTAATACACCCCTATCCATTGGGGGGTTTTTGGACCGTATCCCACCACGCTGGTCCAATGCGGGTTGGTAGGTGGACCGCCTTTTTACATGCCCATCCGACACATGGATCATCTTACTTTTTAGACAATTGGGTGATCGGCCCAAATTGTCCTAACCAACTAGGAAACAACAATGAAAATTTGTTGAATCCCCGCAGGATTCGAACCCACGACCTCCGGTTTCTAAAGCAAACGTCTATACCACTTGGCTACGGAGGCAGTATAAATAACGATACACAAAACTTAAAATTTTCTATGCAGCAGTGTTTCTTGTACACATAAATATTTAATATACTAAAATATTTATACCTGCGGTATTCAGAGGAACTAACTCCTATAATAAAATATCAAAAGTATGGCAAATTAAAATTCATAAATTCGGAGGATTTTTTCTATTGTTTGCGCGAATATTATTCATTATTAAATAAAATGACTTTAGGATTTTATCAGCATTTTTTAATTAAATTCCGACGTTTCGAACACTTTCCAGCGGCCGTGTACGGGTAGTCTACCCGTCGAAACGTCGGGAATTTAAATAACAATAAACGCTATAAATCCTAAAATCATTATTAATAATCGGAGGATTGTCAAATCGTAAGTAACTCTACAACTTCTTTATTGAATCATAACAACCCCAAACTAACAAAAAGACGTACCACAAAGATCACTAGTCACGCAAAATCCGTCGTCAGTTCTGTAGTAGCCGTCGTTGCAAACGCAATCGTATTTGCACAACTCCGTGTTATTGTGAATGCAGTTGTCCTGGACACCACGATTACGACAGGTTCTGGGTGGAGGATAAGATTTAACGCACTTCCAAGCTTCGTTTGGCTGGTTGCATTGCAGCATTTCTGTGAAATGGTTTCGTACTCACATTTAGAGAATAAATTTTGCAGTGCTAACAAGAATAAAAGTCATCCGCATGTAGAATAATGTTAGAATGTAATGGTTGTGTGTTAAGTAATTTATTTAATGCAATGTGGAACAAACCAACTACCACTTCTGTACGAGGCGTATGCCAATGCATACGGCGTATGTCAAAACACGTCAAGTTAACCCACCTTTACCACTTGTTGATGGAAACAGTATTAAAATATAATATTCAAAGTAGGCATACCTAACAATCATCCCTTATAACAGTTTTTGAAATTTCTTTGAAAAATAACCATTTTAGTACTAAACGTTTAAAAGTTAATGGGTTATGTTTTTAAGTTCTTGATATCAAGATAAAATTTCGCTGCCCGGAATTTATTTATAATACGATTTTTTATATGACGCATCAGCGAGCGTTATATCGCTCACTTTCGCTTAGTACTTATAACTAATGCGAACTAATATAGCTGTAAAAGATATTAAATTTAGATCGCTACAAATTACACGAATAATTGATAATAATCTTAAGAATTATTTATTTATATTTGAACAATATTTGCATATAAAAACTAAAATAGATGAATAAAAGTATACATTAAATAACCATTTAAAAAAATATGTATTATATTCGCTTATTCAAAATTCTTTTTGTGTTGTTATTTAACTACTAAATTTACAATATTTTCTCATTAGTCGACTAAGTTTGGCTTTTAAGATGGTCTATGTTTTTGTAGTACTTGTAAAATGTAAAATTTACGTTAGTCCAGCATCTCTTACTTTTGATATTAGGACATTCTTCATAAGGGACGCAACTGTTTCCATCCCGCCAGTAATTCTTCGCGCACCGACAAGATGGCCGACAAATAAGGGGTATACCGATCTTGCCTATTCTTGGACAAGTTCCGTTTGGTGTGGCGCGATCGCATTTGTCACTAGGGCACACAGGACAAGGGTCGAATTTCTCATTGGCCAATGGACACTTAAATGGTGCTGCATAGAAAAAACACATAATTGAATCTTGCACTAAGTTTTTGAAGACCACATTATGATAAGATGATAATAAAAAGAGAAGAAATTATTAAATGTTATTGCATAAGAAAACTGATACACAATATCAGAAAAAGTAAACGTATGACGCAAGAAAAGAACAATACTAACGAAAAAAAAAAATCATTAATGTAGAAGTAACTTTTCGTGCATTTGTTTATTACTGAAAATTCACTGTTGTCAATAACTACCGCTTGGTTTCATTATTTGGTTATGTATCAGTGCCCTAACTGCGCTGGTGCTTCAGCGGAATAAAAAGAATAATTGGTTTATACATATGTCTCATTAAATATAGCTTAGACACATTAGCCTCAGGATAAATGTAAACAAAGGAACCCTTGAAAACAAAATGGCGTCATATATCCAGCTCTCATTGATGAATTGTTACCTAGATGTCAAAAATTGAATGTCACTAGGTTAATCATCATTATCAGCCTAGTTAGACCACTGCTGGTCGTAGGCCTCACTGCTGCCTCCATTAGGGACTTTCTGGGCGTCCCATCCGACGCATGGATCATGTTACTTTTCAGAAAATGGGGTGATCGACCTAAATTGCACTAACCAACTAGGAAACAACAATGCGATTTGTTGAGTTCGGCATGATTCGAACCCACGTCCGCCGGTGTCCAAAGCACAGGCCCTTACCACTAGGCTACGGAGGCAGTAGGCTCATAACAAAACTATAGTTACGACGGTACTTCGTTGCTATAGGTTACATTATTTAAATTTGAAGTCTAATTCGAGTCTAACTTGGCTCAACTAAAGAAATCGTTGTGTTACCGTCCTGAAATATTGATTATTTGTAACAATTAAAATATATAACTTACGGCAATCCCTAGTCGGTACACAAGTACCGTTCTGCAGTCGCTTATAATTAAATCGGCACGTGCACTTAGCAGGGGGACATTTTTCCGGCGAGGAAGGCGAATTGAGGCACGCACGCGCCTCCTTGTCACAAGTCGGACAGAATTCACAACTTTCAGATGGACATTTATTCCATATTTCATTTTCACCGCATTTATTGTTCTCTAAAATAATAGAAAATCAGCAGCTGTTTTGTTTTATTCAGTAAATTGAAAGGTTATACTGCAGTTTAGAGAATTTATTATCAATAGAAATAAATAAAATGTAAGTGTCTGTTTGTGCATATAATAAATACCTATAACAAATAACATTTCTTGAAATTTTTGTCTGTCTGTTTGTTCCGTCTGATCTCCTGAATAGCAAGCCCAGATAAAAAGGCGACAAAGTCAGCAACAAAGCCGTGCTTTACGATTTCTACTCTCTAGTGTCACCTTTTTGGTAATTTAAAAGGTGTTTAGCCTAAATAATAAATAATTTAATGAATAAACTATTTCATATTAATAAAAAAGCTAAAAAATGTTTCAAGAACGCCATTGGTAGCAATGTTTTATACTTTGACTTCTTTTATATCGTGTTTATACTGTGGTAAAGACACTTACGTGACGTCTCTTACATTCAGCTTTTAATACGACAGCCTAACAACTAAATACATGATTCGTTTTCAGGCGTTTGTAGTAAGTGCCGTTAAAGTACTGTTATGTTAATCATATCAAGTAAAAAGGATGGTGATTCTTAATTTTACCTTGCATACGAGATCATTGT
Source organism: Lamproptera curius (assembly GCA_029286875.1). NCBI lineage: Eukaryota > Metazoa > Arthropoda > Insecta > Lepidoptera > Papilionidae > Lamproptera > Lamproptera curius. The sequence goes on from JAGSMT010000212.1 coordinate 266,857, forward strand.
ATTTGAAACGTACGTATAATACAAATACAAAAATAAAACAAATTATATATTGAGAAATAAACTTACGATTATTTTCGGGGCATTCTTGATTAGGTATACAAGTAGAATTAAGGGTAAGTCTCAGGAAACCCGGTTTGCACACACAACCTGGTTGACCCACCTCTTTCGGGTCACAAGCATATCTCGATATTATAGATTTACAAACTTCTGGTGGACACGTTTTCTTGTCCGCTTTATACACTTCATTAGGACCAGTGCACTTTTTGTCTAAATAATTATTAGGAATTAGTTTGGGATAATATGTCAATTATGTCAATGTCATTATACCAATTGTCTGAAAAGTAAGATGATCCATGCGCCCATAAAGAGCATGTAAAACTTCGGCCCACCCATCAGCCAATATAAACAAATGCGTAACCCGTACCTTCTTTACGTGTGGCCTTCATTTTTAACAAAAAATATTCGCCAACTAGTTCTTGGGGACGGGAGCTTCCCGTACTTGTGCACTGTGATATCTAGTTATAGTTTGCCGATTTCTAATATTGATAGGCCACTAAAGTAGTAATCGTATTGAAGGATATTACTGTTAATAAAACTGTAATAAACACCAGTACTATAATTAATGAATACTAACCACATAAATCATATGTTACGCAAATTCCATCAGAATTCCTATAGTAACCATCGTTGCATAAGCATTTGACTTTGCAGGTTTCATTAGTATTCTTAGGACATACAATTCCGATTCGAAAATGACGAGTAGCACAAGTTCTTTGAATTGGACAAGATTTCACACATTTGAAGGCTTCATTAGGTCCATTGCATGTTGGGGGATCTGCAAAGTAATCTTATCGTTATTTGTTGCAATACTACTTGAATTACAACAAATAATCATAAAATCTGGAACGTAAACTTTATAGCATGTGATTGGATGTTAATCACATTACACCTGATATGTACCACGATTGCGTGATAAACAAGTTTTTTGGTTGGTGCAATGCAAATCGCGCTGTTTCTTAAACAGTATTACTGTTCAAGAAACAGCGCTAACTATGAGTTCAAATTGTAAAAAATGTTTATCAAGAACAATCAAGATGGTCAAGCAGGAAAATGGCTATGAAATAAAGAAGTTAAGATGTATTTTCTGAGTTTTTGACAATCACTTTTGTTCTTAAATTGTTAATACAGACAACAATATTTCATAACCTAGAGAATCTTGGAGTGGAGACTAAGGAAAGGCCGTATCAGTAAGTTCGGACATTGGGAAAGCCGTCGATCTAGAGAGATTCTAGAGAAATTACCTTCTTATGGACTACCTGCGAAATTATGCATATAGATATCTAGCTTTCTCACGGTTCGTAGCATTAGGGTCATAGTAGAGATTATTCTAGATAAAATCTCAGAATGGGGACGCCTAAATTTAATTCAATTTTACCTTACAAAGACATAAGTTTGGCTTTCACCACTAAAAAGACACCCTATGTCGTACCCCCCTTTAAAGGTAATCTCCTCTGCGGCACTGATACGATCGGCATTTTTGGCAGCAACATATAGAGTGACGCCCAGTTTCGCAATCATGTGGTGGAAAAAGCCAAATTGGCTTCTAACTGGACAACAGTGAATGCTCCGAGGAATTATTAAGACTAATACCCGCTGTGAAGTTCTAGCATCATACAACGCGACTTTGTGCCAAGTGGCATCAACACGACCTTGATGGCTGGCATTCCACTACTGAGCGTTTCACACGCTACTTTTTGCCACGCACGTGTGCACTCTAGAAAGACCTGCCGCCAGCTATATTTCTAAACCGATATGACTTGGGGTCCTTCAGAAACAGAGCCTACTCATTCCTAAAAAACCCGGCAACGAATTTGCAGCTCCCCTGGTATTGCGAATTCTATCTGCGGCGATGACACCAACAGGTGAACCGCAAGCTCGTATGCCTTCTTCTCTTTTTTTTAATTCAATTCTTGCTCAATTAATAACATTCAATGGTACATTTTCATGTTTTTTTAAGTTTTATACAAATCTAATAACATTAGAACCTACTCGCCACTTCCCAGTTTAAGGAAAGATTACGATACGCTTAAACACGTCTAGTTTATGCAATTAAATTAATAATTTATACGTCAACTTACCGCAAAGATTATAAGTCACGCAAAATCCATCAAAATTTCTATAAAATCCATCGTCACAAACACATTTAAATTTACACGTTTCGTTTGCATTATCGGGACATTTGAAAAGCTGTAAATTGCGATTTGCACAAGTCTTCTGAACCGGACAAGATTTCACACATTTTAGGGATTCATTAGGTAGACTACATGTGGGAGGTTCTGCAAAACAAATTTAGTGGCATCTAAGACAGTCTTATTACATAGATTTTTTACATATTATTTATTATAATTTTAATAATAAGCAAAATAAAGCACGATTGAGAGAATATTGGTAAAAAGACTGTTTGTTTTACATACTTTTATTACGCGAAATGATAAGAAAGGCAGAGTATTTACATCGCAACACCCTAGCTGAAGTAAATTACGCCTGAAACTGCTTTTTCTATACGCCCATAGGTGTTTTGTTCTATGATCTTATGATTTGTGTTAGAGCATCGAACTTTACTGCATAAAAACAAAAATCTGCTTTTGCTACAGATTGTTGCAACGTGGTAATGCTTACCTATTATATCTTGTGTAAGGAGAAAACATAATAAAATAAATCTACCTGATAGGATTGATTTATGACCGTCATAAACCTTATATTAATACTTACTATTAGCAAGCTCGGGGCATTCATCCATCGGTATACACGACGAATTCAGAGTAAGTCTAAGGAAACCAGGTTTGCACACACAGCCGGGCTGTCCTACTTCCTTTGGATTACAAGCATACCTCGATACTATAGACTTGCAAATTTCGGGTGGGCACGTTTTCTTGTCCGCCTTGTACATCTCGTTAGGTCCAGTGCATTTCTTATCTATTCAAAATAATTGTGATTTAAAAAAAATCGTAATAATCTTGTTTTTTATCTTATTTTATTATTAAAAAACATTAATTTGCCTTAATTCATTTTATTATTTCTTTAATTCTTTATTTCATAATTCAGCGTAAAAACTTCTATTTTTATCCTAAGTTGAGACTTTTACATTCAGAAACGGTGTCTTATATTAAAGTAATTATTTAAAAAATCATAAATGTGATTCAAATCAATAATCATCAATCAATAAGTGACTTTTGATTTTTTCTTTATCAAGGAGCTCCGCATTTAGGAATCTCCTTATTATACAAATACCAAAACAAAGCATGAGTAAAATTCTTTGAAATCTGTTTCGGTTAGATCAAGCAGCCAGTGCAAAAAGTAACAAAGCGTAACTCATAGCGCCGTATGCCTTGATTTAAATAGACAGAGTATAATAATAATTTCTTCCCCGTCGATTCTGTCTACGATTGTCCAATCTATATTAGAGATGTAGCCAACTGCGCAGGAGATATTATAGTGCACAAATGAACGCGCAAACACAGGTCTACTCCCTATTCCTTTATTCTTATCTCATTCTCCGATGGGACAGATAGCCGAGCGCGGACCGACTTATTTAGGTGCCCATCAGACGCATGGATTATTTTACTTTACAAACCATCGGGTGATCAGCCCATATCGCCCTGACCAACTCGGAAACAACAATGATTTTAACTAGTTGAGTCCTCGCAGGATTTGAACCCACGACCTCCGGTTTTTAAAGCACTCGCGCTTACCACTGGGCTACGGAGACAGTGGACAGAGTAAATCATTTACTCGACCTAACATTACCTCCTACTTGCCAATTCGTTTTACTAAATAAAAAATATTTATTATTTAAGATTACGTACCGCATAGATCATACGTCACGCAAAATCCATCAGAATTTCTATAGTAACCGTCATCGCACAAACATTTATATTTGCAGGTTTCATTTTTATTGTCGGGGCATCTGAACAGTAGTCGTATATTACGAGTTGCACAAGTTCTTTGTATAGGGCAAGATTTCACACATTTCAGAGATTCGTGTGATCCATTACATGTTGGTGGATCTGAAAACAAAGATAAATTTTTTTTCGTAATGAATCTCTATAATAAAGTAATAAATTATTTATTAATAGAGTTAAAATTTTTCATAATGAGAGATACATTACTCCAGCTGAAAAATATACATGCTGCAAATAACTCTAGTTTCTAATCAAAACATGGTACATTAGAGACAGAGATTTTTTAGTTTATTACATAAATAGAGAGAAATATAGAAAGAGTTGTTTTCTGTTAATACTCTTATGTTATACTTCAAAAATTCTGAAGATACACATAGGTACATTTCTTAACCAAAAAAAACACATTTTACTTACTTTTACCTAGCTCAGGGCATTCCTCTTTAGGTATACACGTCGAGTTCAGACTAAGTCTGAGAAAACCCGGTTTGCACACACATCCAGGTTGTCCCACCTCTTTCGGGTCACAAGCATACCTGGATAATGGGGATTTACAAACTTCCGGTGGGCATGATTTCTTGTCCGCTTTGTACACCTCGTTGGGACCAGTGCACTTTTTATCTAAATAATAGAACATGGATATAAACAATTGAAAACGAGGCTATAACTATTATGTTACTTTTTTTTTTTAAACTGGCTATATTGATAAATTATCAGCCGTAGTCCATATTTATTTGGATTGGATAAAGTCTTATGTCTTATGTATTCGAAGTTATGCTTCTAGACCTGTGTCTGTGTGAAGCTTTATCTATTACTGAGTTCGGAGGATTGCGAGATCCCTCGAACTTGGTGACCAAAACTTTAAAGAAAGGATTGGATAAAGGAGTTACAATGAGTATAAATAGATACACGGTCCGTAACAGTGTATTGAATTGGACAAGTGTGGAGTGGTTGGAAAACTTTCTATTCTATGCAGCATTACCATTGTCCTAGAACGCGCATGCAAAAGAAAATAAATTCTTTATTTAGCTTCCCTGAGATTTTTTCATAATATTTCTTTCATTGAATCAATTTATTATTAGGCTCGTCTTGGCAATTTTTATCTGGTTGGATTATTTTGATATACTGTTTACAGATTTTTTTAAAGGTGGTTTTACAGGGGACGTCAGGCGTGGTGCCACCGTGTTGCCTATTTCTGCCGCAAAGCAGTAGTGTGAAAACACTACTGTGTTCCATCCGGTTCAAAGGGCGGTGTAGCCAGCATATTTACTGGATAAACCAAAAGTTACATTCCACGTGTCAAGGTACGCGGCACGTAGGTGTTATCCCTTGCCGATGTCAATGGGCGTCGGTGATTACTTTCCATCTAGTGGCCAACTGCTCGTCTGCCTTTGAATGCAAATAAAATAAAAAAAGAGAGTAATGTTTATTGATGTGTACTAACCGCATAAATCGTATGTTACGCAAATTCCATCAGAGTTCCTGTAGTAACCATCGTTGCACAAACATTTGAACTTGCAGGTTTCATTGGTGTTGTCAGGGCATATAAATCCTAGATGAATATTGCGCGTTGCGCATGTCCTTTGAATTGGACAAGATTTAACACATTTGAGAGATTCATTCGGTCCTTTACATGTTCCAGTATCTGAGGATTACAGTTTTCATTATTCGCTATAATGTTTTATTGATAAAACAAAACAAGGTAGGTCTGATTTTTACAATGGACTGATTGGATGTACAATATCGGTGCTTATTGCTGCCGTAAAGAAATTGTTTGAAGGGCACCGTAGCCAACGTAAGCCAACTAAGTAAACTAGACATAAAATTTTATATCTTAGGACGGCGAGTGAACTTAGCGGCATCGTATACTGTATTTCTTATTGGCGGGGCGTTGAACTTACCGGAGAACTTACTTAACGTCTACAAGAATAATAAAAATATCACTTACTATTAGCTCGCTCAGGGCACTGCTCTGTTGGTATACACGTAGAGTTCAGGGTAAGCCTCAGAAAACCCGGTTTGCACACACATCCAGGTTGACCTACTTCTCTAGGGCATTCATACTTCGTTATAAGAGATTTACACACTTCCGGTGGACATTTTTTTTTATCCGCTTTATACATCTCGTTAGGACCAGCGCATTTCTTATCTGAAAATAAATAAAAACATATGCTCCGGTTCTCTGAGATTAACGGCCAAATAAACAAAACACGACAAATTTAAAATTTGTATCACGTGTGCATGCATATACACGTTGAATCCTAAAATGAATATGTGGTCCTTTTATTCCTCATAAGTGACATTGGGGTTCGCAGGGGAATATTCCACTTGTCTCGATCTTCATGTGAAATTGTACAAAAAAATTACTCCCAATAGTTTTACACCACAAAGTACTGCCTCTAAACTACTCGCCAGCATAACTATCTTAACACGCTAGCTCGTGTCTAAATAGCTCAGAGTAAATGGTTAACTGCCTCCGTAGCCTAGTGGTATGGACGTGTGCTTTAGAAACCGGAGGTCGTGGGTTCAAATCCTGCGGGGAAACAACAAATTTTCATTGTTGTTTCCTAGTTGGTTAGGGCAATTTGGGCAGATCACCCAGTTGTCTGAAAAGTAAGATGATCCATGCGTCGGATGGGCATGTAAAAAGTCGGTCCACCCACCAACCCACATTGGACCAGCGTGGTGGGATACGGTCCAAACCCCCCAATGGAAAGGGGTGTATTAGGGGAGGCCTATGTCCAGCAGTGGACTATCAAAGGCTGATGATGATGATGATGCAAATGGTTAAGGTCCCATAATCAATTAAATATATTTGTTAGCTTAAATAGCAATCTACGTCATAGGCATCATAATTAGAGCTCGTCTAAAATTTATAAAAATATTTAACATCTTGCACACTTATGCCATGAAAACAACAAAAACGATTTTTTTTTTATTTTAAACTTGTTTCACAGACTTGTTGAAAGTTACATTTTGATAAGTATAAACGTTGCAAAATTCACATCATGTCAACTTACCGCATAGATCATATGTTACGCAAAATCCATCAGAGTTTCTGTAGAAGCCATCATCACAGACGCATTTATACTTGCAAGTTTCGTTTGTATCAGGGCATTTAAATAAGAGTCTTAGGTTCCGATTAGCGCAAGTTCGTTGAATTGGGCAGGATTTTATACATTTTAGAGATTCATTTGGTAGAGTACATGTCGGGGGAACTGAAAAACATAATTGTCGAATGATGTCTCTATCTATGAAAAAATGTCTATCTTTTTTATAGCTCGTTGCATTATTCTACTTGTGAAATAATTGAAATTGCACGAATTATGTTTCATTATTAATACTACATTATTTTACTTTAATTGGTTTTTATTTACATTTATTTACAGTTTACAAAATAAATTCCATTTCAACCATAGTAAAATCTAACATAATATTCCAATAATGAGAGAATCTAATAAATATTAAACTTACCCTTGGTCATTTCAGGACATTCCTCCAGCGGTATACATGAAGAGTTCAGAGTTAGTCTAAGGAAACCCGGCTTGCAGACGCACCCTGGTTCACCAACCTCTTTAGGATTGCAAGCGTACCTCGATATTATAGATTTGCAAACTTCTGGTGGACACGTTTTCTTGTCTGCTTTATACTCCTCGTTAGGTCCACACTTCTTATCTGGGAAATAAAAATTACTTGTAACTTAAGTAACAAACACTCGGTGCATGGAAATTCACTTGCTCTTTACGTTCCATTTTTCCTAATTCAGTTTTTTTTATTAGTTAAAGAAAGTGTAAGTGTTTCGCCGTACGCAACACGCGTGAAAGGCCAAAAAATAGCTCATCATCCTGAAAAATGGGTGTTACGTCTCGTTTACCCAGTAAGGCTAAACGCCTTTCTAACCGGAAGATTATAGAGTTTACACATATGTGATTTGTAAGTTCTAAAATAAATCTATGAAACCTTTTTATTATATGCCCGGTGCACATAAAAAATTGAAAGACGACGTTACACTTTATTAAATTAAACAATTTTTATGAAAACGTAACGAATAGATTTATTTGTGATTATATTTACCGCAAAGGGCGTTGGTAACGCAAAATCCATCAGAATTTCTGTAAAAACCATCATCACAGAGACATTTGAACTTGCACGTTTCATTTGCATTTTCACGGCATCTATAAAACAGCCGTTTGTTGCGGTTCGCACAAGTTTTTTGTGGAGAACAAGATTTGACGCATTTCAGTGATTCGTGAGAACGATTACAGCTATCTGCTTCTGTTGAAGTTAAAAAATATATTAAGCACAATTAGCATTTTGTTTATGACAATAGATATCAGGATCGTTTTAATTGCGATCAATTTAATTTTAACTTAAATATTAAAACCGTTTTGCTTTTATACAACTTGCCTTTAAATTTTATTTTAAATAGGAATTAGGTTCATCCACAGTATATATACAATTTTAACTATAATAATTATTGGAAATTCAATTGAGATCATTAGTTTAAATAAACAACTAACGCAGTTGAAGGACACTTAATTTATATTTACACATACGTATTGAATCCTAATAACGGAACGATGACTATTTGTTCCCGACTTTTTGGACTGTTTCCAGTATTTATGGTTACGATCATTATTTGACTAATCACGACATTGAAATAAATAATCACATACATATTATAAATTAAATTTAACTATTACTTAAAGTATTTAACTTAACTTACCACATTTTTCAAGTGTTACACAATTTCCATCAGTATTTCTATAGTAGCCATCGTCACAAACACATTTAAATTTGCAAGTTTCATTCCTGTTATTAGCGCATTTTACCTGTATGTTTCGATTTGAACACGTCTTAAGCGGTGGGCATATTTTTACACATTTCGCTGACTCGTTAGGAAGGAGACATACTGGAGGCTCTGCAGATAGGAGGCTTGATAAATGAGGTTGTAATAATATTTTTTGCCTACTTCAATATCAAAGATTTTATTTTAATACATATGTTTTTTAAATAATTTTTAAATTTTCACACAATATTATAAAAGTCACCCGAAATAAATATACTTTATACATATAGGACTTAGTCATAATACGGCAAATGTTATCTAGAAATAAAAATTAATAGATTACTTTAACAGATTAAATATGACCTAAGATCTTGTAGGAAAAGATTCAATATTAACAAATCCGTATAACGTTATTTAAAAAAAACTTGCGGCAGTTAATGTTTATCTAGAAAAAGAAGTCACTATATTATTCGGTACGTGGTTAAAGCACATAACTTAGAATGATAGTGACCATATGTGAATCATCTTAACTGAAACCATTGTTAGTTAATGCCCACACAAATACTGTTACTTTATATTTTCAAGTTTTGACGTGTCATTAAAATGCCGTTTTAAAATAATTTAGTTGCATTGATCTTTTTAGTTTTAATTTTTTGTTATATTTATCGGTTTCAGCGCTATTATGCTTAAGCAAAAGTAAGTATTATTTGAAAGCACAAAACTTACGATTAGCCATTTCAGGGCACTCGTTCGTAGGTATACATGTGGAGTTAACATTCAACCTTAGGTAACCAGGTTTGCACGCGCATCCAGGCTGCCCAATCTCCTTCGGGTTGCAAGCAAATTTCGAAACGAGAGCGCTACACGTTTCTAATGGGCATTTCTTCTTATCAGCTTTATATTCCTCATTTGGACCAGTGCAATTCTTGTCTAACAATTTATAATAAAAGTGTTAACATTCTACTCTCTGTACTTTTGTATCTACTGCCTCCGTAGCCTAGTGGTATGGACACGTGCTTTAGAAACCGGAGGTCGTGAGTTGCTTCCTAGTTGGTTAGGGCAATTTGGGCTAATCACCCAATTATCTGAAAAGTAAGATGATCCATGCGTCGGATTGGCATGTAAAAAGTCGGTCTACCCACCAACCTGTATTGGACCAGCGTGGTGGTATACCGTCCAAAAACCCCCTAATGAAGGATGCTAGCACTAGGGGAGGCCTATAGCAGGCTGATAGTCATAATTTCAGATTGATTGACAGAGAGCAAAGTTTAAAATACTATTGTAACGTATAATTTTGTAAGTTATAGTCATAAATTTAGCAATAATTTAACGCGCCACCTTTGAACGCGGATATATGTACATCTCACTTACCAGAATGGTAATTTTACTAGGTAATCTATTAACTGAAAGATGGTAGTCATTACACACAACTGATTTGCAGTCCATCAAATTAACTTACTATCATCACTAATAAAACTTTCCCTAAGTATCATCAGTACAGAAAGCATGAAATATCACTTACCGCATAACTGACTCGTGACGCAAAATCCGTCTGAATTGCGAAAGTATCCGTGATTGCAAGCACACTTGTACTCACAAGGTGCCTTTGGATTGATGAGGCAGTGGAATATCTTGTTGCGATTGTCGCACGTACTCAGCGGAGGACATGCTCTGATACATTGCAGACTCTCATTCGGAAGTGTACAATTGTATTTAGCTACGAAAAAAAATACAAACTTTTTTTTTAACGAATGCCCTATTGGTATTTTACGTTTTTTGGTTTGAATTTGTATTTAAACTCTACTCTACTACAACAAAAAAAAATCATATTTCTTTTAGATAATAATTACCACGAACATTTACAAATCATTAATATTGGATACTTTATTGTTTTAAAAATTATCTGTTAGTGTGTCGTTCGTGTGTCGGTTTAGAATCTTTAATTTAACTTGTTCTATAGCTGTAGACGTGAGACGTACCAGAGTTATATATTTTTTATTATCACTTACGATTTGCTGCCTCAGGACACTCTTTTATCGGTACACACGACGAATTTGGACTCAATCTTAGGAAACCTGATTTACAAACACAGCCTGGCTGTCCAACCTTCTTTTCGTCACATGAATTTTGAGTCAGGATTGAACTGCATGTGTCAGGCGTACAATTTGTCTTATCTGCTTTGTATACTTCATTGGGGTCAGTACAGTTCTTGTCTAGAACAGGTTATAGAAGCTTTATTATAGACTTAATTTTAAAAATGTGTCGTCAAGCGCTCCCCATAGCCTCTTTATATGAACTTAAACGCAACAATCAGGAAACTGAGAGTTCAAATCCTGCTATTAGGTATTGGTCTATGCGTCGGATAAAATCCCTTTTATCATTTTAATAAAAAAGAATGCCCCACTGTATTATATATTACTGTATTATTTATATTTTCTAACTTCCTTCACAGCCTAATGGTATATGATTGTTCGAATCCTGCGGGGGCACAACAACTTTTCAATTGCTTGACTAACATATATATACATATATTTATATATATATATAACTTCCACATTGTATTTTCTTTACAATCATAAGATTGGCTGTTGGACAATGCCTAAGGCGTTAAATTAAAAATAAAATATTAGATTATTAAAATTAAAACTGTTATTTACCGCAAAGCTGACTCGTTACACAAAATCCGTCCGAATTACGATAGTATCCATCATTGCACGCACACTTGTACTCACAAGGCGCTTTTGGATTCACTAAGCAGCTGAAAAGCTTGTTGCGGTTGTCGCATGTTCTGAGCGGAGGACATGATCTAACACATTGCAGACTCTCATTCGGTAGTTTACATTGGAATTTAGCTACGAAATAAAAAAAATATTATGTATAATCTATAAATATAAAAGAGAATTCCACCTATATATTGACTCATCACGATATCACTGGAACCATAAGGCGTAGCGACTTGAAATTTGGTAGGAATATTCCTTTCGCCGATCAGAGGTCAGCTAAGAACGGATTTTACGAAATTCCACCCACAAGGGGTTTGGGGGGTTGCTAGTACAATAATAAAATTCCCTAATGGGTTTGTCATATTCAGTTTTGCTGTTAAATTCATGAAAACCGATATTTTTATTTCAATTTTATTTTCCTTATTCTTAAATCATAAATATTATCTCGTGCATTCGCGTCACTGACATGCATACAGCAGTATATTTGTGGCTGTACAGCTGACGTATTGCGACACATTAGAGCTATGTACTCGTTCATCATAAAAGTGAAATTTTATTGATATAGCGGCTAGGTTATTGTACGTATACTGTTCAAAGTTAAGGAAATATTTTAGTTTAATTATTAAGTGAATTGTTTAATTTTTCAATATTTAGCCAAATAAGACTCCGAACTGGTTTACATTAGTATCGATAAACCCATGTTAACGCGGAAGTATTATTCATGTAGCGTGAATCGCTATCTTAAATAGATCACTGATTGCTAGGCACTTAATAAAATAACTTTAAAACTTTTACTTCATTTGCATTCGTTTCAAATCTATTTTAACAAAAAATTAAACTTTAATCACAAAAGTTACAAAAGCGACAATTTTTAAACCCTCTTTGAAGTTATACTTCTTTAGGCGCCTTATGAAAAATGATGAGAGTGAAATTTTAAGATGCGTGACAGTAGACATGTACAGACATGGTACATAATGGTACGGTATAGGCCAGCAGTATGTACTGTAAACCACACCCTCCATTGCGAAAGTCCCAGATCACGGCAACAACATTAGTGGAAGTTGTAGGATCCGCTCGAAAGCGTTGAACTATCTCATTGTCCTGTTCTTCGTCGTCATTAATTCGTGATCTTCCCATGTCTGTATTTCGTCTCAAACGGAGCCAGTTCTCGAAGTCTTCGATAAACTCTGTCAAAAACAGCCACATCCGGCACTCGACGATCGGGTAGCGAATTATGTATTCGTTGCGAGCTTGCGCAGACACACAATCGCAGTATCCGTAACAAATAAGCATATCAGCATATTCCTCAGGTGTGTGAGGCCGACATCTTCAACACTTCCGTATTACAAGTACAAATCAGAGTCCAGTTCACAAGCACAGTAGTCACAAATTAGAAGAAACAGTCCAGTATTACAGCCAGAGTCGGAAAAGAGCAAACGATATCGCATCTACTATGTACGAAGCACAAAAGCAGACTGATAATCAAAACAATCAATAAGTGTCAACCCCAAAGAACTAAAACCGCCATTTTGCTGAAAAAATAATATGTACCTACGTCATAACTTAAAGAACAATAGGCTCGGGACCGTTACCTGGGACTGGGATTAATACCTGAAGCGTCCCAAATACTTTTTCTCTTGAAATGTAATACAAATCCTAGATTGTTATACACTCGTTAGATAGCTGATGAAACGTAGATATTTTTAAAACATATCTGCCGAACAACTGCATAAATTTTTTTAGATATCCATTAGAAAAAATAAACTTTCTAATATCTTTTTAATTTCTTAACTTTCACTTGTCTACTACGGCCTATTTAAGTAACCTATGTACAATATTAATGTTTGATGTTCATCAAGCATCTTATACACATGTAAAAATGTAATAATAACAATCATAAGACACACAAAAAAATAAAAAATATTAGGATAAAATCGGCAATTTTAAATAAAAAATTAAAAGTCGAATATCTCGAAAAGGGTTAAGTTTAGGGTAGGTGTTTCATAGTGAAATGAGTCAGAAATGATGGGTGCTCCACGCCTTAACGGATCTAGACGACTTTTCCTGTAACCCTAGTATATTATTAATAATATATTTTATATTATTTAAATTTATATTAAATATATATATTAAATATATTATTATACAAATATATTAATTTTGTAATGATGTTTATTCCACTTGATATAATAGTAATATTTTTATTCATTTAATATATCAACATTGTGATTTATCTATGAAATACGTTTTAGATAAACGCCATCTAATCACACATAATCAAAGCTTCTGATTTAAAGTACCAGCTGTTCAATGCCAACATCTCTTAGGAATTCTACATTTGTAAGCAACAGATGGCGCTGAACTACCAGTTATATGATATATCAAAGTACGTCTTGTGAATCCATAAATTTTAATCGAATTATTTATGATTCTTCTTGAAATCTATCATCTTTAATTATCTTAATTATTTTGATTGATATATCTACTATTTTGAATATTAGTGAAAAAAATTGTGCTTATATACTTTTCAAGTGCTCCAATATAATTGAGGTTAACTATCCGTATGTATTTTATTGATATAAATTAAAATACTTTTATTTAATATAATTAACACTAAATATTATTAAATTATTAATATTAAATACTTATTATTGGTTATTTAATATTCACAAAATAAAGAAATAATTTAATAAAAAGTTTGTGATAAAAATTAAAATTGAACATCAAATTATAATATTAATTTTAATATTTGCTATTAAATTGAATAAATAATAAATATTTATAAAATAACTAAATAAATTTAATGAAAACTTTTGATAAAAATGATAACTGAAGTTCGATTCAGACATTACAGGGAAGATACTATGGATGTGGACATCATTTAATTAAAAATACAATTCGAATAATAAGACAATTTATGTTAGACTTAATGTAAGAAAATAAATATTTATTTATTTAATTTTTCAAATTTAAACTGAACTTTGTTGATTATCCTTTTCCAATCCTTCTATTATTTTATTGTAATTAATTATTTGCATGCAATTAAAAACTATTTTTTAATGATGCCAAAGAAGTATAACTCTCACGCCTACATGAGTACACGAACCCATTTTTTTGGTATTGGCGTTTACTATTTATGATTTAATCCCAAGGATTTATGATTTAGTCAAAATCAGGGTCCGAAATACTCCGAAAAAGAAATTGGCAAACAATATGACAATCTGCTGACTGCTGATTTTTACTAAAGACTAGAATATTGACTTTGTGGATGATAAAAATTTTATCTTATAAGTTCCATGTTTCGATGTTCTACGTCCGTATTACAAAGAGGATTTTTAAGCGACTTACGATTTGATAACTCAGGACACTCCTTAATCGGTAAACACGTCGAGTTTGGCTTTAGTCTTAGAAATCCTGATTTGCAAACGCATCCAGGCTGACCGACCTCCTTTTCGTCGCACGAAAACTTTGTCACGATAGAATTGCATGTGTCCGGCGGACACGATGTCTTATTTGCTTTGTATTCTTCATTAGGGCCAGTACACTTTTTATCTGAAACATAATATTACAGTTTTACTAAAGAATACATTTTAAGAATGTTTCAAAAAGCATCCACAGCCTAGTGGTATAATCTTAATCACTGTATTTCACAGATTATCGATGCGAATATGGTGTAAACTTTTGAAAGTTGTTCTGCTTAACAAAAGTAAATGTCCTAATTTCCTGTAAAGCACGATCGATGCATTAGATGGGTATGTATAAATTCAGGTAAGTCATAATTCTACAGACCTATCTTTAACTTAAATTTTGGAAAATTAATAACATAAATAATGAGTCCTCCTAGTCGAATCCGACTACGACGACCGATCTAAATTAGAGGTCAGACAACTGCGCAAAATATTTTGTAGTACATGAACCTCGATTTCTAAAGCACAAGTCCTTACTACTATGAAAACAGCTAAACAGACATAAATATACTTATTATACATAATACATTACTAACAGAATAAAAACATCGAACTCATTGATTTTGCTAATATTAAAAGTACGGAAATAAAATTATTCAATGCGATTTATAATGTACACGAAAACATTCGTTTACTTACCGCAAAGATCGTATGTTACACAAAAACCATCGGAATTCTTGTAGAAACCATCATCGCAGATACATTTCAACTGGCAGATCTCGTTAGGGTTATATGGACATTTAATGGCCAATTTTACATCGCGCGTTGCACACGTTTTTGTGATTCGACAAGACTTTACGCACTTAAGAGATTGATTAGCTAGGCATTTTGGTGGCTCTGTAAAAGGCATATTTTATTGTATTTACTATAATTATACTCGCAGGCAGCAAGCAAATAAAATAGTCTAGTTATTAAACACACTGTAATTATTAAAGAAATAGATTACTCCAAAAGCTACGCAAAAAAATGTTTAGCTTAACTAAAATCATCTATTCAATTATAAAATGTATTTATAGCCTGCAGCTATATCGGTGCTCTTACAAATGTTCATAGATTTACTGATTATATATTCCTAACGAAAATAACTCGATCTATATGTATCACTTTGTATGGAACAGGCTATAGCTTTCAAGTGCTATTTTGGTTCCAGTATCTTCATACACACACATTAAAATAATAAATAAATTTTACTGTTGGTCCCAATTAAAGAAATATAGAGTAACAGGGACTTAATGAATCTTATATTTAATATCATTGTTGATTGAAATATTTAATTAATTTTTAACTACCGAAGTTTATTATGTCCGTATCATCTACTGACCATATTAAGAGTAACGAAAACATACCTATAAAAGACTAAAATATTTCGGTACACGATAATTACTATTTCAAGGTAGTTATTTATGTGGATTCAACTAATACTGCTTCCTTCCATCGAAACTTATTATTTTTACATAAAATTATATTTTTACACATAATACTAACTTATTAAGGAAATAAACTGCAATGTTTAAACTAATACAATTTATATATGAAAAATCTTGAAAACTATCACATATAGGTTAAAAGGTAAATTTTATAAACTTACTATTGGGTAGGTTTGGACACTCTTCGATAGGGATGCAAGTTGAGTTTGGGCTCAATCTTAAAAAACCTGGCTTGCAGATACACCCAGGTTGACCGACCTCATCCTCGTCACATGAACTAGTAGATATGAACGAACTGCATGTCTCTGGCGTACACGATTTCTTATATATTCTGTATTCCTCGTTTGGTGCGTCACATTTATTTTCTGGATTAGACGTTAAAGGTTTAATTAACTATAGGTTTATATTTTAAGAAGAGTATAGAAATAATAACTGCCTCCGTAGCCTAGTGTATGGACGTTGTTTTAGAAAACCGGAGGTCGTGGGTTCGAATCTGCGGGACACAACAAATTTTCATTGTTGTTTCAGTTGGTTAGCAATTTGGGCCGATCACCCAGTTGTCTGAAAGTAAGATGATCCATGCGTTCGGATGGGCATGTAAAAAGTCGTCACCCACCAACCCGCATTGGACCAGCGTGGTGGGATACGGTCTAAACCCCAATGGAAAGGGGTGTATTAGGGAGGCCTATGTCCAGCAGTGGACTATCAAGGCTGATGATGCATGAAAGAATAATTAAATAATAATTAACAATAATCCTTAAAATATATAAAAAGTATAGTTTTACTATATGTTATAAATATTATTAAATTTGTAATACACTGTGTGAAGCCCGCGACATTCTCCGCGTGGTGATTAAATTTAAAAAATCGTTGTCTTGAAATCATTTTTGTTTATTTAGTAGCCTACTCCGTTACAACATTATCCGATAGTAAAAGTCGTCTAAATAAGCCCAGACATTCCAGAGATTAGCCAGAACAAATAGAGAGACAGAAAAAAATTAAACAAAAATTGTTGTTTTGTTATATGTACCGGTTAATAATAATTTAAACACGGTTCTTTTAATGTTACAAATAGACACTTCAATTTTATTAATATTATAGATAAAAGATAATTGTCGCATTTCTTATAATATTTTAATTTTTGTGTGTTATTTTACATGTAAGTTAGTGTACAAGTTAATAGCTTAATAAAAAATTACTCACCACATTGGTCATAAGTTACGCAAAATCCGTCAGAATTCCTATAGAAGCCCTCATCACACAGACATTTGTATTGGCAGGTTTCGTTCTCGTTATTCGGACACTTGATAAGTATTTGCAAATCACGGTTCTCGCAATCTTTCTCATAGTGGCAATTTTTAACGCATCGTGGGGATTCGTTAGCGGAACATTTCGGAGGCTCTTAAATATCGATTTAGTTAGTCTAGAACACTTCTTTAGAATATTGAAATACTTATAAATTTGAATAAGCGATATTCACAATGTAAAAAATGGAAATATATTTTGAGAATTATGTATTCCTAGCCAATAAATTCTGATATCTATAACCATAAAGCTGACTTTTTACCTGACCCTTCGACGAATGCATTGTCTTACTTTTATAAATATTAATAGACACACTACGGCAATCACAGTAGAAATTTAGAAAATTCTCAAATCACTTGAATTCGAACGAAGTTCGGTTTGTTTACAAAAATACATCTAGGATATATTGGACATGGCTACATGCCATGTTCATCTGGCAAACTGCCGAACTTACAATTTCATGTTTATCAAAAACAAAGCCAGGGCGGACCGGGCCTAATCAAATTTATTGCAGTATATAAGCGAAAAACATTAAGTCAACTTTGTTATTAACACAACACTGTTACAGCTACATTAATTAGTATTTGTTTCTTACTATTAATGTTAGGGCATTCTGCGTATGGGACGCAGCGATTACCGTCCCGCCAATAATTCTTTGCGCATCGACAAGATGGCCGACATTGCAGTGGAATACCGATCTTTCCAATAGTTGGACAGTCGCCATTTGGTGTAGCCCGTTCGCAATCGTCGCTTGGGCATTTTGGACAGGCATCAAAGACCTGGTTGGCCAATGGACATTCGAATGGAGCTGTGGAATGTAGTGACAAGTTATGACTATTATATGATTCAATCAAGTTAAACATGTTCAAGATGAATCAAATCTAATTTATTTCTTATTTTCTAGAATAGTTCAAATACAACGATCCAGTTTTATGTGTCGAAAGCAAAACGAACAGAGTACAGTATCTCTTTCTTACAGCAATAATTAATAATATTATCGCTTATATATATTTTTTTCTAAATGACCTGTGACCTGAAAATGTTTAATGAACTCATGGTGTAATGAAAAATGAACTTAAAAAAAACATAACTCTTAAAACCCATCTTACCATTAAAAATAAAAGAAAATATGATCGCTATTCATCCACTTTTTCTAGATTTGTTTATGGCATATTTAAATAGCAGAAATGTTGGTCACAGAACATTAATTAGAGTGCTTTAAGTAATCTAATGTTTACTTACGGCAATCCCTAGTGGGTACGCAGGTTCCATTCAACAAACGTCTGTAGTTGTTTCGACATGTGCATTGGGCAGGTGGACATTTGCCTGGGGTCGAATTAAGACAAGCGCGGGCCTCTTCGTCACAACTTGGACAATATTCGCACTCTGGTGATGGGCACTTATTGAATACCTCATTTTCACCACACATTTCCTTGTCTGAAAAAGAATAAATTAATAGTTTTTCGTCAATGTATGAGCTTAATAATTCATCAAAATAATACATAACATAAACAACTGCAATTGGTATCAATTGCTTTTTGGCTGACTTTACCTAATTCGGGGCGCATGTGTTTTTAATATTGTTAGAGACATTCGCATGTTGGTCAACTATATTAATTACCATAAAAAATAATTCTAAGATAGCAATAGTGCTATGTCCTATTTATGCTTTCAAACCAAAAAATTGCTACAAAAATACACTATTGCTTTGTGGCAGAAATTAGCACCGCGTTATATATCCCTAGCCGGCACCTTGTATACCTTTGATCTACAAAGAGTAAAACTTATTGTTTTATAACAATAATATTTATTTACGGAGGACACTCCGTGCACCTTAACTATAAGCACTTGGGATTTAAAACCATATTCTTTTTTCAACTATGGTATCTCCTGTACATATTAAAGTGTTCTGTCTTAAGGTTTTTTTCTAGAAATAGGTACATTAGTAAGGGTTTTCTCGCGTTTGATAGACCACGATGGACATAAAAATACAAAAACAGGAAATGTAATAACTAATTATAAAACTAGCTACACTCATCATGTTCACACAAATGAGTAAAAATAATAGTAAATAAATACGAATTCTGTTATATTACTACTTTAAATATACTATCGCTTACTGTTTGAATTACATTACTAACGTCAATTAACCTTATTTTATCACCACTTACCACATTCATCATACGTTACGCAGAATCCATCGGAGTTTCTGTAGTAACCACTATCACAGACGCATTTGTCTTGACAAGTCTCATTGGCGTTAGGACATTTAAAAAGAAATCGTAGATCGCGTGTCAGACATGTCTTTTGGGCGGGGCAAGATTTCACACATTTTATGGATTCATGAGGTAAAATACATTCGGGAGGACCTGCAAAATGTAAATTAAGATGGTAGTAGTAAGGATTTAGACCTATTTTATGTATTATATATATCATCATCATCATCATAATCAGCCTCTATCAGTCCACTGCTGGACATAGGCCTTTTTAAATGAACGCCAAGACGGCCGATCCCCCTATATGTATATGGTGAGTTTTGGATTTGAAGTTTATTTTAAGTTGAAAAGCTAACTTTTTTGCTTGTTTTTATTATTGATGCATGGGACAGTGTTACAGCACTGTCGCATTCTTTTATTAATATTTCACTTTTCAAACAAAAAGAGAAATATATTGAAGTAACCTTGAATGCCAATAAAGGCTGTTTTGCGGCAGAAATAGACACGGTAATACTTACCTAGTAAGCCTTCTTAAAACTTCAAAATACATACATAATAAATATAAGATGTAAATTCTACTCCTCAATGGATAAAATTACAAATCGAGAGTGTATTGCTGTAACTAATTGTAAAAAAGATTTAAAGTGTTACAAATTAAGGGTTAGTGGATACTCCAATAAGTGAGAAGGAGTGATTGAAATTCTTGTTAGTTTTAGAGGATTTATGTTTTTGTTACTAAGATTATTTTCTGAATCATATTGCGTATATGCTCATGATAGATGACATTATATATGTCTGAATAATATCACCTTGTTGTGAATATAAAGAAACTATGGTTATATAAAAATGTAATTCTGATGATCCTACTAGAATATTTGAGGACTTGAATAGATTTAAGGGCATGTGAATCGGTACGAGGCTTCTTAAAAAACGAATTGAAAAATAATTGAATTCCGCTAAATTAAATGCTTACAAGTTCTGAATAAACGATATTACACGTAAGCAATTAAACAATTAACAATATATAAGTTCCTAATGTAAGCCATCAAATACCCGAATGAAGCCGGTACGGGGCTCTAGGGAGTATAAAACAATTAAACATTATAAAAAAAATCAACCAAGATTAACAACGCCCTTGAACAATGAAGATTCTGTACCATGACGTGGTAAAAAGCAGTAATAAACCAAAAAATTCTAAATTAGTTCATTTTCCTAATTTATCTCACAGTTACCTACTAACATGCACGAGGCGCTAAACATGCACAGGAAAAATATTTTAATTTACTTTCGTGCCGGACATCAAACGGTAATAAAATGAATGTATAATGGAAGTAGTAAATATTGCCTATAGATAAAAATTATTACGCAACATAATAATTGAAATGCAAACCTGAACTTTTTAATGGCGTTTTAAAACTGCAGAAATTTGTAATAATAAGAAAATAAAAATACAGATCTTATAGTTGCGTTTAAAAAAAAACATACATAAAAAACATAAGTATATTAGGAACATCGCAGAAGAAAACCAAATTATATTAAGCCTTACACTATATTATACTTACAATAAATGTCATTGACAGTATCACATTTAATTATGAAAAAAGTAGCAATATCTTACCTCCGCAAGTACCTTGATTAAGGTATTCGTCATATCCTTGAAGGTATTCTGCTTGATCATCAGTATTTTCCGAATCATATTGCGTTAAATTTTCGACATCACTGTCGGACGAAGACGTTGAAACGCTTTCTGCTTCAGCGTCCGATTCGGAGAAGTCTTGAAAAATAGTACATAAATTTCGTAAACTAAAAAAAAAACTTGAAAGGAACGTAAAGTATTCCGAACCCTTTTGATGCTACCTATATCTAAGTAACTGATTGATATCAAAATGATATTTTATACCTTATATAGCTTTAAAAAATCTATGTAAGTTTACAAAAAAAATATAAAACTTAAAAGAGGGTATTCATCATTTATTGGAAATGTTTTAAATTTCCCATGAAAAATGGAATGCGTACATGTTTTGAAGTTCTTAAAGTATACTCGTGTTTCTCCTGACGTAGGCGTATGTTTAATTAGCCTATGTGTTCAGATGTTTTCAACGGTTTTTATCATATTACAGTAAAACGAAAAATATACAAACAATAATTGCTGCAGCTAAGCAAACACTACATAAACTTTTCAATAACAGACGACCTTTGCATGGTTTAACTACACTCAAAACTAAAAAATATACTTTTAAAAGTAATAATAGTCGACATTTTCTTTTATATTATATTCACTTTCAATGTAACTCAAATGTCTCATTGTAGAATCTTCTCAAATTCTGAACCTTTTAAATAACGCAAAACTCCTTTTAAAACAGTAGAAATACTAATTTTCACTAATTTTTTTCATTTTGTCATTAATCGAAATAGTATTTGAAAAGTTACTGTGTGGAAAGTATAAGTGTATTTTAGTTCAATTATATATTTAAGTTTTCTTAGCAAGACATAACAAAATATGTATAAAATTGTTATATGTGTAATTCAACACTTTATACATAACTTGGTATACCAAATAATTTCCACACGGTGAATTAAGATTTTCATTAAGTTTAAGACCAATAAGTTGGGCATTCGAAAAGATAAGATTATATAAAGCAGGAGACGTTTAATTTTTTTTCATTTGTGACAATTTCTTATAAAGTTACAGTAGCATTGTACAGCCTTGATAATATTGCGTAAAAAAATTTGCGTCTATTTTATGACTAGTCATATATTATAGTTATACATTTTGTTACCGATGGATTTTTGTTTTGTATATAAATATTTTTACAGGCGATATAAGAACTTATGTAGTTAGCGTAGTTAAGTTAAATTTATTTATTAGCCAGGTGATTCAATATTTTGCAATGTATGCTTTAAGAAAAATTGCCTTCAGTAATTTTTTGTTTTACTTTTAACTCCATTCAACGTTATTATTATTATTATTTCGGATCCTATATTTTCCATTTAGAATATAGGTCTTTCCTATAGTCCATTCTGTCATGTTGTCACTTGATATATTAGAAGTCCATCCACACCATGATCGCTATTTACGATTGCCATTAGAGAACCGTTCTTCTACATTTTGCCATAACATGGTTGCCAGCGCCGGTGGGGTAGCAAAATAGTACAATAGATTTCTGTAATCTTACATTTTAGCATCATAATAGAATAATTTTGTGTTACTTGACGCAAGTCTGAAAGTGGTATGTGTAACCCTTTCCAAAGCCAAATCGAAAGTTCGTTAAAATAGGATAGATTCGATCATTCAATATTCATAGGAAGAAACAAGATCCAATTTGGCTCTGAGGACCATACAGTCACAACAGGAAGACGCCACTTAGATTACCGTAACCGTTTCTATTTAAAAGAACCTACATAGCGGAACCTACAAATACATTAAAAGAACATAAATATTTATTTATTTACTTTTGTTTAATTTTGTTTTATAAAGCTAATTTATCACTGTCCAAATGAGAAATTTGAAAAAGTATTGTAAAAGCTGCTCAACTTATATGATTTCTTTTTATGAAAATAATACAATTTATGTAAAAATAGTTAACTAACCGAGTTAAATTGTTGTAAATGTGTTTACAATTAAGATGTTTTGTTTACTAACACACATACAAGCGTGAAAACATTCAGTAATATTCTTATGAATTTGCCAAATTTTATTAAAATTGCAAGAAATAGACATTTTAAAAATTTTTCCCTTTCCAGATAATACATATAATAGTGTATTCACAACAATTTTTATACAAAAACAAAAATTTTAAAATGGCTGATTATTTAAACTAATTTAGACAAAAGTTATAAAGTCACTAAGCAAACGTATTTACCTGCTTTAGCTTCATGTATTAACCAAACAGTACATAATAACAACAAAAACTTAACCATCTTGAGCGTTAAAGAGCGTCTGGCGACCGTGAAACTGGTTCGTGCTTATATAGCAATTAATATAACGTATGACTCCGCATAGACGTAATAAAGAATACATCCACAGATAAAGAAACTTACTAACGGCAATATTATCGAAAAAGCAAACATACGATTTTCCTAAACAATTATGAATATTAACATTCAATTGACTAAATTCATTATTCATTATCAGTTTAGTCAATTGAAGTTCTGTTTTGAGGTACTCAAAATGTAGAATAGCACCCGATAGTTTTAATTTTCTTATCATAAATCACCGTGTTCTTAAAATATTTTTATTATAATATGTATTACAATATGTCTTATATTATGTTCCGATTGTAAGTTTAAAGCATTCGATGCAAACAACGTTTTAATAGGCAGACCCAAAATATCCTTTAGCCAAACTATGCATTTAACTAAGAAAGCATTTGCGGAGTTTTAAATAAAGTAATATATAGTATGTTACATAAATTTAACCACTGTATTGATAGAAAATGTTTTTTTCTTAATGATTTCAGTTAACGGTTTTTACAACGTTTTCTCAATTAAGAAGCACCAATGCTGGCTTACTTTACCCTCAATGTTTAGTCCGATCCTGCTAACATAAAGGTATTGCACTTTATTTTAAAAACTGTCTTTACACCGTCTTAAGCTGAGCTCTTAGACAATACTTCAGCTATCACGTTCTTACCCGTTTAGCTATTAAAATGATAAAGGGCTTTACACGTGACTTTATTGCTGACCTATCACGTGTTGCCTGCTCTCTTTACGCGTGTATATAATTATCCATTGAAAAGATATCTGATACGCTAAATTACCATGCTTAATGTTGTTCAGCTGAAATAACTTTCGCGCATTAAACGGCGCCTTCAGAACCGGCAAAACATAATTTCTCCGTCCTTGATGTAAAGCGATAATTTGAACACGTTTCCAAAGGCCATAGTGAACGCGCATAATGTTATTGCATTTCGGTAATTTATTAAAATATTAAACGATAAAATTTTTAAGGACTAATTTCTCATCGTATTTATTTGCATTAAGCATAAGAAGAATTGAATGTCTTAGTAAAAAAAAAACATTTTATTTTAATACGATAAAAGGTTAATATAAACAGGGAATAAAAAAAAATATAAAACGTTGCACACCAAACTTTTTCAAGATCCTGTTACCTTATAATCTATTATTTTTTAATAATTTAATCACTTATATTCAAACCATATGTTTGTAAATACAACCTATCAAAAATATCTCCTTCTTTATGTGTATAGACAATATACACATGTGACAAGTTTTCCATGCTTGAGACCTATTGAAGTTGTTAATAAATAAAAATTCAGATCATGACATTCGACCAAACTACTTAGTTTTATGTAGGCAGTATAGAAAACCCCTTTATATCTAATTTAAAATATTATGATTTATAATATAAAGGTAGAAGGAGTGCTTGGCGGATATGTTGCACAGCTTAAATGAATCCTCCTAACGTGTTAGCCTCGCGATGATCGTTTTCCAGGGACCGATCAATGTTGATGACGCTACTCTCAAAGTTGTCAATGAGAGTTTGTGTCCCAACTGCAATATATGCAGCTTTAAGAGGGAAGCCGATAGGGGGGCTTAGTTGAGCTCGGCTGCTTTTAGAAAGCTGAGCCACGTTCTCACGTCACCGCCGATACCACGATGTTTGAAGACAAAAGTCTTCACAGTTGGCAGCGAGTAGCAAGGGATCAGCCATCTTGGCGTTTATTGAAAAAAGTCCTATGTCCAACCTTTATTCATTTGGCAGACGGATAAAGACTGCTAATGATGAATAATGAATATAATGGTTAGTAAGTATTCGCGCGTATTTACATGTCGATTTATTAAAACGTATTTTAGTTAAGCAATCCTCTTTGTTCCCTCCTGTTGGGAGGGAAGGAATAGGAATGCTTAACGCTCCTTTTCGCCTACCTTTCTTTTTAGTTGTATTTCTCTTCCTAACCTCACAAGATTTGAGTACATCACCACGTATATAAGGTGCCAGCACCGCCACAGTCGCAAACAATTGCAGTATCCTAAGTGTCTGCTCAGCGCATCATAGTTCTTTTAAGTCACGCAACGTGAATTGCTAACGCTCCGCCTTAAATTTATTTATAACCTCGAACCCCAATTGCGTTAAATAATATGCCTGTAACTGTTACATCATCATAAAAGAGTTTAATTCTACTCTCTGTCCGAACTGGATTGCATATATGGTCCTTCGAACCGCATCAACCACTTCTGGTCGTTAAATAGGATTAACCATATCCTCTGTCTTTGAGTCAGTCCAACTCAAATTGAGCTAACCTAGAAAACTTGAACGACAATGCGCCCACGCATCCAGTTATAATATTTTATAATGCACTTGTATTGTAACTGGACTATGAAAAAAAATATAAACACCTCAAAAAAATAGGAAATGAATTATTAAAAATATTACACAGGCGATAAAGTGAATTAATAAAATGAAAGCCTTCTTTTTTCTGTTCATCCCATTAGTACAGGTCAATGTTACTTTACCTTACAAAATTCACTAAAAAACATACTGCTCTGTATCGAATGATTAATAAATATAGATCTTAACGAACTAGTAGATACAATTTTCCCGTTAAATAAACAACATATGACACTTGTAATTGATTGATGTTTAAACGCAATACCTACCTTTTTACATGCCTTTTTTTGGCATGTAAAAAGTCGGTCAATCCACCAACCCGCATTGGACCAGCGTGGTGGGATATGGTCTAAAACCCCCATAATGCATAGGGGTGTACAGGCTGATGATGATAATGAATACGCAATGCGCCACACAGTACAACACACGTCAAGTGAGTGAAATGTTTAACAGAAATTTTGAGATATTGCAAGTCATTTAAATTCTAATAAAAAAATTCTTAGTAAAAAAAACTTTTTAATTGTACGGCTTTATCTTCTTTTAATGTCCTGAATATTCCATTGCATATTTATCTTCTATAATTGTTGTCGACAACTGTTTTAAAACTATGTTTACTAAGGTATATGCCAATTGTTAGAAAGGCCTCTAATAGAACTCTACTTTATATCAAGTAGTTTTTTTATTTTAAGATAATACAGACACACTATTTAACTCAAAAGCAAAAAAAATTGTTTTTAAATTTTAAATTTCCATCCCGTAACCGATACAACCGAAGACAGATCGCAGACAAACAAAAACTTTAAGGTTAAAATGGAGCTTTACTATTTGCATTAAAATTTTTCATAACGTTATTAAAATTTGTTACAACCGATAATACGAAATATCATTACTTCATCAAGTTTGTTACATAAAAATCAATTTATTAGTAGGATTGGGAACATTTTCCACAAGGTTTGGGCGCATCTGGCACGGAGACGAGCTGGACATTTGATTGGGTGATTCACTCGAAGGATTCATTGTCGATGGTTTTGAGCTTGACGGTTTAGAACTGGGCGGTTCTTCCGATGACTCCTCACTTGACGATGATGATGATGATGACGAAGACGATGAAGAGCTAGAATCGCTGGCGGTTGCCATTGCAGACTCTGCGCTGTAGAACCGTTAGGCGATTTCGACGCTTGAGCTACGCTTACTGCCACTGCTGATGACTTATCCACTAAATTAAACAAATACATATTACAAAATTTACTTTGGTCTTTAAAAGAGCACCTTTAAAATAATATATATAATACCTTTAATATATAACACTACTTTACAAACCCGAGATGTTGGGTGCGTAAAACAACTTTTGCTGTCACTGTGATCACAGTGACAAAAGACAAATGTTCAAACTCATGCTTCCAGAATTCTTTAAGTTAGTTCCGAATGTTATAACATATGCCACAGAAGTTATAGAACGTCAATGCGTTTAAATTAGCCGAATCGAATACAGTTAAACCTTATGGATCAAGTACATACAGGGGTTAAAAAAACTGTAAAACTACTGACCTAAAAAAATAATACGGATATGTAAATAACGGCACTGATGGCAACACATATTCATTCAGTCCCAACAATGCTAATCTTATAGGTACTATGGCAACAAAATGACAAACTTTATTCTTAAGATTGGAATCGGACTCGGACTGCTTTGGCGCAATAATAATAGTAAGAACCAAATGGGATCATCAAATATCTATGTTATCAATTAAAACAATTGACTTTTTAACTTATAACTATTCTAATGAATAGAATAGTAATAAGTTAAAAAGGTCAATATTGTCATTATTCTACTTATTGCATATTTGAGGGATTACATATGTCCTTAGGAAAAAAAATCTCTCTAATTAATAGACACTCAAAATATACATTAAGTATAGAATGTGTGGAATATAGCAACAGTAATAATCGACTGGTATTGTTTTAAATGTATTATATCGTTCTTGGAAAAGGAATACTAACTTTCACCCGTAGATTTTTTGTTGTCGCTCTCGCTTTCCTTTCCTGATTTGTCAGCAATAGAAATCGTTTTGCTTTGAGAAGAAGCACCCTCCTTTGTTGAATTTGATTGCGAGGAATATACACCTAAACTGGATACTTTAAAAAAAATTAAAATTAAAATTTCTAACAATTAAATATAGCTCATAAAAATATCATAATATAAAAATATAAAATGGTTATTACAACTTTATAATTCTTAATTATACTTGGAACCACAAGCATGCCTTACCTTTTAGAGACAAGAAGTTTATAAGAACCAATAAAATTGATCTACATCATGGGAACAAATAACATACATGTAGCAATAAAACCACTTTTCAACCCTTGAGTTTTATTTTTTATTAAAATTAAAAAAATAAAGTTGCATAAAATCATAACAAGAGTTTACATATCGTGCTCATTACTAAATACAGTTTTAAGATATGCAGGTCCCATGAAATACACTGTAAATAAAAACGGCCATATGTACTAACAAAGAGCAAAGATTTGCTTGTTTAAATAGGTTTCGAAACTACTAAACTAACTTGAAATATTTTTTTTAACTACTAGAAAGCTATAGTAGTCCTTGAGAAGCATAGTCTAATTGTTACCCTAGGAAAATCTCTTCCAAAATTCTACAAATTAGACAGGCAGGGCCGTAGGTAGACAGCTAGTATATAATAAAATGACCATAAATATAATAAAACTTACCATCGCAGAAAAGTGCGCAGAATACGACGCTGAATACCAATAATAACTTCAGCATTGTGATAGTTTTTAGTTACTGTGTAACAATGCAAATATTATTGCGCTTTTATACAAAAAGTCAGAACTTATTAGTGTATTATCTAGTCATAATTATTGCATTAGCAAGCTAGCTCGTAAATCGTTTTCATATCATGACAAATTATAATAGACAGGTTCTCGAAATTGCATGTTAATCAGGTACTGCCAATGTAGATATACTGCATTGTTATTACTGATGTCGTATTACGAGTCTAGTCTATAATTCAAAGAAAATTGGTTGTTCCAATAAAATGAGTGTTAAACTACTATGTAAGACCTCTAAACGTTTTTTTAATTTTTTACATAGAAGTTCTCACTTGCATATTGATTGTTAAACACGCTACCATCGCTTTAGAATAGGACGCCTTGGACCTGAGAAAAACCAGCGAAAGAAACTCGGTAAGCCAAATTTTATGTAATCTTATAAAATTATTAACAAAACAATTATAAGCATACATATTTTGTAATTGTAAAACAAAATTTAGAGCGAGCATGCCATTACCTAGCTGTGTTATCATCAAAAACATAATTTATATTATAATAATAAACCTTTAACTCATAAATGTTTCTTGACTTTTTTAAGTTTATTAATAGCTCAATTCGGGTCGTTCACTGGCATTTTTTTGTAAAAACGTATATATTATCCTATAAAAGACATGCTGATGCTGGAAAAATTAAACTTTTTTTGTTTCTTATGTCTAATGTGCTTCACAATGTCTTAGGAGATCGTTTCTATTTTTCTGCACATACATTAAGTTTTGAAATATGTATGAGGAACTAATAGTCAAATTGCATGGTTTTTGAGGGTATAGATTGTATTAGTATCTGTCGCATTCCCACAGTAGATTGCCATACGCCATTATAATGTTGAAATATCTGAAATATACTAAACAAGCTGTTTCTACATCGGTTAATAATCTAGAGTTTTTGAATTTTGCGTGTGCTGCAGAGCTTAGTTTACTTGTCAACCTATTGATATGGGCACCGCATTGCAATTTTGTACATTTATATTATTTACTCCTAGAAATACAGTTGATTAATCTACGTCTAACGTCTTCTTATCGTTTAGAATTATAAATCTAGTAAATTTTGTTTTTCCATTGTTTAATAAAAAATAATGAACATTATACTACTCGCTACTGCAGAGAGATTATTATTTACATCGTCATTGATTAATGTATGTCGTTTTACTTTGAAAATTAGGGAGTTATCGTCTGTAAATTATAATTTCCCTTCGTTATTATTTATTGCACATATTGGTAAGTCGTTTATCAGGAAAAGAAAAGGCCCAAAAACTGATCCTTGAGGGACACCCATAATTACTGGGTGAAGATTAAAGATCTTTCGAGGGACTTTACCATCAACGGTAACCCTCTGAATTCAGTGGCTCAAGTAATTTCTTACAGTATAGTGACTCATCCTAACCAGTCTCATATACAATGTAATACAAAAATGTATCAATCGCTGACATCACAGAAAATGCCTGAAGCATCCTTTCTAAGCCTCGTATTTTTCATTCATTCATTTATTATCAGTCTGTATTAGTCCACCGCTGGACACAATGTCTCAATTCGGGGGTTTCAGGACCGACCACCACGCTGGTCCAATGCCGGTTGATGGGTGGACAGATTTTATATACCAATTTTTATATTCAGACAATTGGGAGATCGGCCCAAATCGTCCTAACCAACTTAGAAACAACAATGAAAATTAGTTGAGTTCCCACAAGATTCGATAATATCTATTAACAGAAATACGTAACTAAAGACCATGTTTAACATTAAGAAGTTTTTATAAAGTCAAAGTCAAAAAAATATTCAATTTAGTCTCTACCGAGCGCTTATATACGTCAAAAATTTACGAACAGTTCAAAGACTCAGGCCTGTCTGTAGAAGAACCGACAAGTAACTGTAGGGATTTTTTTTTGTGAACTTATGTATAATATTTGTAAATAACGTTACAAGATTTGATTTATACATCAATTTTCCAATATCAATAATCCCCGGATTACAGGATTTGTGTAAGGGGGTCTGCAGAATGTAAACTACTTCCACACATCTTAGTCCTTAATATAATTTATAATAAAATTTGGCATGCCAACCGGCTATGAACTGCCACATTCATTATTTTACGTTTCCGGCATCGCTCGACTCATTGATATGGTGCTTTCTTAATTTCATTTGGTTGCTTTCATGCAGCCCTCTCCAACCGTATGCTATCTGTGTATTTTGATTTAGATTTTCCAAGCGTAGACTATCATTATATATTTTAACAACTAATTTTGTTCTAACACCTTATGAAATTCATTGTCACTATTTTACACTAATATATTGTAGACAATAGATAGATTTTGACAAGAGCTGACGTATAACATCACGCGTATTTTTCAAAGTTGTGTGCCAAGTAAGATAACCTGCAAATTCCTATGCATTGCCACCTATCAGGAAGAGCTGTTTTATAAGTTCGTTGGAAAAGTAAAAAAAATCATTACGGGCTTAGAGAAGACTCAAAAACTTTTTCAAATAATTTTAAGCTTATCTTTTATTATTTTTATAATAGTTACGGAAATAATAATCCACCATAGTGGGACTTGTAATTTAACGTTCTGTTAACCAATAAAATTCACTAAGAGTAGCCAATGAAACAAATAAAGCCTTTTACACTATAGCTTATTGGCAGAAATATGGACCGCGGTAATATTTTCCTATTTGGCTCCGTATTGATTTTGACGTCAAAAAGAATAAAATTGCTAGTTTTAGATCTAATATCAAAGTATTTAGTGAAAAACCCCTGGCGTTCGACTGTCTGGCATTCTTTCCATCCTTGCAGAATTTAAAGTTAAAATCGGCCCCTAAAGTATTTACGCTGTAATCTTAAACTGTGGAGATGTCTTTTTTTATGAAATGAAGAAGATATTTACATTTGTTGTTTTTCAATTATTTTATTAATTTTGACTGATTTGATAGAAAATAAAAATTTCTCATGAAATTACAATGGTGTTTTATTATCTGTATAAAAATGAAAGCATTATTTATATTTGGTACATTAGGTGTTACGGTATACTATTATGTTATCAACTATATTGACACCATTCTATTAGTAGGATTGGGAGCATTTTCCGCAAGGTTTCGGGCGCATCTGGCACGGAGATGAACTGGACATTTGATTGGGTGATTCACTAGAAGGTTTCATTGTCGATGGTTTTGAACTGGACGGTTTAGAACTGGATGGTTTAGCACTGGATGGTTCTTCTGATGAGTCCTCACTTGATGATGATGAGGATGACGAAGAAGATGACGACGAGCTAGAATCGCTGGCAGTGGCTATTGCAGCACTCTGCGCTGTGGAACCGCTAGGCGATGTTGATGCTTGAGCTGCGCTTACTGCCACTGCTGATGACTTATCCGCTGAATTAAATGAGCATTCATTAAAGTTAAAAGTTCTGCTAAATAACAATATAATATTTAATATATTTATATAGAGTAGGTACATATGTATGTTGAAAATAATAATTATTAAAATCATGTTCCATGGTAATAAATTAGGAAATTATACTTGTAAAAAGAATTAAGATAATATTAATTAAGTCCTTTTTTTTATTTAATAGGTTTTACAATGGCAACAAGAAGACCGATGCATAGATAAATTGTTTTTAAAATGTAAATTTATAAATACACGTTATCGTAGGTACGCAGGTACATAAATTAGCTATGATCAGTTTACTTTTCCTAATCGGTTTCATTTCCACAGCAGCAATAATAATAGCCAATTAATATTAATACACTCCTATCCATTGGACCGCGTCCGACTTTTTACATGACCATCCGACACATAAATTTACTTTTCAGAAAGTTGGGTGATCGGCCCGAATTGCCCTAACCTACTAGGAAACAACAATGAAAATTCGTTGAGTCCCCGCAGTTAAGGGGGTATTGGACCGTATCCGACTTTTTACATGACCATCCGACGCATGAATTTACTTTTCAGACATTTGGGTGATCGGCCCAAATTGCCCTAACCTACTAGGAAACAACAATAAAAATTTATTGAGTCCCCGCAGGATTCGAACCCACGACCTCTGGTTTCTAAAGCACACGCTCATACCACTAGGCTACGGAGGCAGTTCGATTTATCATTGGAAATATGTTATTACTTATCGCTCAAAATATACACAGTATAGGAAATTTAAGAAGTTCAGAAATCCTATAAAGTACAGTAATTGACTCTGGTTGTTTCTAATGTACTCTATCATTCTTGGACAAGGAATACTAACTGTAAGCCATAGACTTATTGTTACAATCTTTGCTCTCGCAAATCAAATATATCAATCAGACTATAAAAAATCTTCGTAATGACTCTAATGGTAGATATTTGATTATTTTACGTCAAACCCCTATTTTACAATAGGTCCAAACTGAGCCGACCTCGTTATAAACAGATTTGGACATTTTAATTATGCTTAAAACCACACGCATGCCTTAGCTTTATGAATCAAAGGTATTAAAAAAGGTTTATATATCCAATAAAATAGATCTCCATCATAAAAACAAATAAAATCGATTATGCAATACATGCAGTGATTTACAAAGGCATGTCAGCTTTCTAACCCAAGTTTTATTTAATTGTTTATTTCTATTTAAGTTGCATGAAATGATAACAAATGTTACATATACATATTACTGAATAGGATTTTGAGATATAATAATCCCTGACTACTAGTATTTAATAAAGTGTAAAAGGCACTTCTGATACAAAAGTTATAGATCTGATTTAAATTAAAAAATCTTACCATTGCAGAAGAGTGCGCAGAACACGACGCTGAATACTAATACTAACTTCAACATTTTAGTTACTTTTTCTAACTGTGTAATAATGACGATATTTTCGCCCTTTTATACTAAATATCAGAACTTATTAATGTGTTATCTAGTCAAAACTATAGGAGTAACAAGCTAGCTTGTAAATCGTTTTCATATCATGACGAAGAACAATAGACAGGTTCTTGAAATTGTATTTTAATTAGGTACTGGCTAATGTAGATATTCTACGAGTTAATTGTGTCAATTAATGATGCATGACCGGGTAAAATTTATTGCTACAATAAAATCAGCGTGTAAATTACTATGTAAAACTACATATGTGTACGTTTATAATAGACCAAGAAAAATAGTTACAGTGAAAATTAAATAAATAATGAAAATTTGACTTAAGCTAACAATGAAGTTATTACAATAGTTATCGAATTAAAATGGTTTTCAAATTCAAATATGCTTACTCAATATTGAAGTTCACCCTTGCTTATGCATTGTCAAAGAGACTACCACCTTCGGTTCGGAGTAGGTCACCTCAGACCTGAGAAGAACCAGCAGTAGAAACTGGAATATCAACGCGCTTGGAACTCTTAAAAAAAGATGTAGGTGCATTACAAAGAGTTGTGCGTATGGAATAGATATTTTTAAGCCATTTAAAAGATTACAGTTGGGATCATTTGACATCCTTATTTTGTAATAGGAACAGATTTGATGTTTTCATCCAGTACGCAACTAGTTTATAAAATTTGCCTAAC
Source organism: Lamproptera curius (assembly GCA_029286875.1). Classification (NCBI taxonomy): domain Eukaryota; kingdom Metazoa; phylum Arthropoda; class Insecta; order Lepidoptera; family Papilionidae; genus Lamproptera; species Lamproptera curius. The sequence goes on from JAGSMT010000212.1 coordinate 301,466, forward strand.
AATCAGCTCGTTTTAAATACGTAGTAATATATTTTGTCAGATCTTTTTAAAACGTTGGCACATTTAACGTTTCTTTCGAGTATGATCACATTATTTTTTTATTAACATAGCCACCCACATTTTAAAAAGAATTAGTCATGTTAAAACCTCCATGCCTCCGAAAACAATAAAAAGGCTGTCAAATTGAATCTTAATTGACACGAAAAGTGGATTGCACCAAATATTAGTTTATGAAAGTTCTAAAAAAAGGAACTCTTTTTGTTAATAAAAACAATTATTGACAGTTTATTACAATGGTATATATTAGATAAATTGTTTAAACATCAAGTAGGAAAGCTGTATAACACTTGCATTTTTTGTATCTACTTTTATACTTACTGATTTTGACTTATTATTTTCTTTTAATTGAATCTAAGCAAAATATTTTATTGTAGCTTGAATCGTAAATTTTAAATGTTTTATTAAGGAAATAGCGTATTTTGGTCGAAATGAGATTTTAAAAGGAATAAGCGCAAGTCAAAAACAGTTTTTTTTCCTTAATCTTCCAATTTCTACAACCGACCGAAAAAAACGGAGAAGCTTTTACAGCCGGTTAAATGCTCGAGGGGGCTCTTAAGAAACTTAAAAATGTATAAGCCCCAGGAGTCACGACGAAGCTCCTGAGGGCCGACGGTAAACCGGTACTAAACAGATTCCGACGTCTATTTAACTCTGCGCTTCTCTCCGGGATAGCTTCCGAAGCATGGCACAGGGGCTTGGTCGTATTGTTCTTCTTCTAGTTTAGTTAGTTTAGTTCTTCTCCAAAAAAAGTGATAAAACCATATTGAGTAACTATCGGCCAGTATCACTACTCAGTCATAGCTATAAGCTGTTTTCGAGGGTCATCCCGAATCGTCTTGCACAAAAACTCGACAAGGCACATGCTCGAGAACAGGCCGGGTTTCGGGGGGGTTATAGCACCAGAGACCACATCCATACAGTGAGAAAGATTAAACAGAAGACACATGAGTATAGCCAGCCCCTGTGCATGACATTTGTGAACTAAGACAAGGCTTTTGATTCCATCGAGACCTGGTCTTTCCTCGTGTCCTCACAGAGGTGCCAAATTGGTTGGCAATATATCGAGATGTTGAGATGCCTGAATGAAACCGCCACTATGTCTGTCGTAGTCCAAAGTGGGCAGATTGAGCCTATCCCGCTGCACTGGGGTGTGAGACAAGGAGATGTCATGTCTCCGAAATTGTTCTCCGCCGTGCTGGAGAATATGTTCAAGACGCTCGACTGGAAAGAACAAGAACACGACATGAATGTGAACTATGAGTACATCGCACTTCAACGATTTGCGTATGATATCATCATCAAGGCTAAGACCGCAAAGGACCTCCAGAAAATGGTGCAAAGCCTGACTGAGTCTTTTGCAAGCATCGGTTTCCGAATAAACTTGGGTAAATCCAGGGTTATATTCAACGAGCACGTAGATCCGGAACAGATGACAATTGATGGCACCTCTGTTGGTCGTTTAAGTGGTTTCGGAGTACGTTTACCTAGGGCAACGCTCGAACTAGGTAGAAATAACTTTGAGGGAGAGGCCAACAGATATTATATATATGTATAAATTACGGTTTGGTTTTTTACGGATTTTAATTACAGACTTTAGCTCTAATCCTAAAATAAATTATTTGGATATTTACGTAACGAATAACATTTGACAGCTACTGGTACACCTTTGAGCAATGGATAGGTTAACTAATAATAGGAAAAACTAGTTTTTCGATTTCGTATTTACGCAATGAATTGTCAAAATAGCCGAACGGGTTGAGAAAAATTAACAAATGGTCTGCTGTCCAGAAACATATTATTTTTTTCCTTTATTTATGAATTGGTGTGGATTAAACATTCGTGTTGCACAACCTTGTTTGAGCAATTTAACTAATTATTGTGTTATCTATTCCGAAGAATAGGAGTAACAAGCTCGCTTGTAAATAGTTTTCATTTCATGACAATAGACAGGTTCATGAAATTGTATATTAATCAGGTACCGGCTAATGTAGATATACTAATAATTAAGTGTGTAAATCTATGTTAAATACCCAGGTAAAATTGATTGTTACAATAAAATAAGCGTTTAAGGTATTATGTAAAAACTACGCATGTATACGTTTTAATAGACCAAGGAATAATAATTAAAATAAAATCTGAATAAATAATGAAAACTTGACGTAAGATAACAATCAAATTACCTATTACTATAGTAGTCAAATTCAAATATCTTTATTCATTAAGTTCATACTTGCTTATTGGATGTCTAAGAAGATCTGACGCAACAAACTCAGTAGCTTTTTTTTATGTATTTTTTTCAATTATTAACTAACAATTATAAGCATACATGTTTTGTAATTTGATAAAAAAACGGAGCAAGGCTGTGTTATCATATATCATAAAAGTCTCTTAACAACTATTGTAAATTTCTTAATAGTTTTCTTCTGAAGGTTTAGTGGCATTTTGTTGTAAAAACGTAGATATTGTCCTATAAAAGACTTAATTATTCTTCGCACTCATGTGCATTTGCATCACAATGTCTTAAGGAAATCATTCCTATTTTGCTGCACATACATTAAGTTAACAAATATGAATTGCGAGCTAACATTCAATATTTTAATTTCTGTAAACAACTTTTTTGGTTATTTTTTGGGGCCCAGGTTATAAGCTCCTCGAATAGCATCATTTTCCAGGAATAAGATAGTATTAATTTTTGTCGCTTTACCCCACCGTAGAATGCTGTCAGACATTAAACTATAAAAATATCAGAAATATACTAAACAAGTTGTGTCCACTTGGCTTATTTTACTTGCCAGCAAATTGATATGGGTGCCGCGTTGCTGTTTTGTACCTTTAGTTATTACTAGAAATATAGTTTATTCAGCTACGTCTAATGCCTTCTTATCCATAATCACTTCAAATTTACCATGTTTTAAGTTTGTAGTCATAAATGTAATAAATTTTGTTTTTCTTTGAATTAATACCAAACCAATTGCCTACTCTGAAGAGACAGTTATATTTACTATGGCATTTATATGTAAATAATGTATGTCGATTAGGTTTGAAAGTTAAGAAGATATTATCTGCAAATAATACTATGTCTTCGTTATTGTTTGTTACACACGATAAGGCGTTTACATATATACGGGAAGTACATAGTACGGGATGACAAAAGGTCCAAGAGTAGATCCTTGTGGCACACCCATATAAAGGATCTTTACCGAGGCCTTGGGCCTTCTTTCACCATTTACGTCAACGCTTTGATTTCCATGGTCTAAGTACAACAGAGACAGAAGGTTAAGTGCGGTATTTATTATACCACAGTGCCGCTAATTTCTGACCAGACTCTCATGCTGTACACAATCTAAAACATTTTTGAGATGATAAAAAATGGCTAAAGCGTCTTACGAAGCTTTTAAAGCCTCAAATATTGATAACTAGCCTGATGCCTGCGTCAGTTGATGATCGACCGCTAGTGAATTCACAGTGCTTGTTATTAATAAAACAATTATGAATAAAATCTTTAAGCAATTGGTTTAATAGGAATTTTTCAAATGCTTTTAATTAATAATATGACTTTTTAATTTTTTTTAAGATTTCAATAAATTTAAGTCCCTGTTTCCACTGGTCCTCAGTGCATTAAATAAGTAAAAAAATATGAAAAGTAAGTTATATTTGCATATAATTTATAATCAATTCACGATTATTGATAGATAAAAGGACTCTGTCGATCACGATCGATCAAATCAATTTGATTTGATCGCAACCCATATGCAAGTGAGCGGGTGCCGGTTTTCAAAGTGATTCTATAAAACTTAGCCCTTTATATGTAGTATGGGTATCTAAAATGACTTACACTACACATAAAGCAAAAAGTAACCTTATACAGATGAAATAACCCTTATATTTCATTACGTGTTAAAACTATTGGGAAGCCGAAACCCGTTTTATTTGTTTCTCTCTCTTTCATATGCCAAAAGAAAGAGACAGAGACTGTATAGGCAGCCGAGGTGCACTTGCGACTGACGGGTCGCGGCGACTCGCGCATTTAATATTTAGTAGCGTGGCCAGTGACCAATGATCCACAGTAGTAGTTACGAACTGAGATGAATATAAATAATTTGGTTGTTGCGTGATGATTGCTAGGATTTGGGTTAAATAAAAGTATTTATAATTAGAGTTCTTTATAATTTGCTTAAATTTGAGAATTTGGTTAATAAATGATATTTATTTATTAACTTAATAAATATATATTTATGGTAAAATTTATTTTAATAAATGCATTGATCTATTATAAACATATAAAATAAAAATTGTTAATCTTTTTCTAAATAAAAATAAGTTGGTAGCTTTCCATTTAAAATAATGCCTAGTGTATGTGTGGCGACACGTGATCGCACAATAGCATCCGCGATACAATGAATGACTTAGCACAAACGAATTCAATGTTGAGTACACGACCTGCTGTATAATCGAATACCATCGACCCAGGTTGAAAAAAAATTGTGTACGAGTACTAGCGTACAGTCGTAAGAAGTGAAGTGAAACTTCTTTATGACGTTATTTTAAAAAAATAATTTACTATATGCAACTTTACAGAAATTGGTTAAATATAGTTAAATTAGATAAAGTTTAATATTATCATAGACTATCTATGATAATCATAGACATATATAAAAATTCTACAATTATTTCATTTTAGCTTATTACTACAAAGATTATTATTAAATTTCATTAATTGTAATAGAATTATTACTATCATTGATGTCGTTATTATATATTTGTGTTATTAATGGCTTATTAATAAAAATGTTACACTAAATTTTTTTCCAACTCCGATATAAAAGTTTTACTTCAATTATTCGTATTTTTTAACAATGCTAACATTTCGTAGAAATCATTTTTACGTTAACTGTAATTTGATAACGCATGAAGTAAATGCATTACTTATAAAAAATTAAGTATTTCGCTATTCTAATTTCCGTATTTCTAATTTTAAAAACACTGCCATCTAGTTACAAAATTTAACAACAATATGAACCATACACTTGAGTATTTAAAACGGTTTTTACAAAATTTACATAGACGGCGTTAAATCTTAATTTTATACAAAAAAGATGTCGCGTAACAAATAAATGTTACACAAAATTTTTTTCCAACCCCGATAAAGAAGTTTTACTACAATAATCTTCATCACGGCTTATGTAATTGTATATAATATTTAAAAAAAAACGATACGAAAGGTAGTTAAAATCTTAATTAACACTCCTTGTTCCTTTGAAACATTTGCATATCTTTGAAATTTTGGGTCGTTTGGGCTGAATCATTGACGTTCGATATTTAACTAATTTTCGGAAGAAAGATTCTATATTTATTATTTACCTATTATTTGGTATTTATGAAAACAATTTGGAAGAGGAAATTCAACCTGAATTTCTTTAGTATCTGCTTTTACAATTTCATTCCTTGAGTTACGTGTTTAAGAAAACAATTGAATGTCGAAATACCTGCATTACTAGATTGCAGCAAAGTTAAAAATATGAAAGTTCTTATTCAAGTACATTATACGTACTTATAATCTTATAATCTGAAATTGTAAAATTGCTTTTTCCTTAATATTATATATTAAAAAAGTATTTTACATTTGTTACGTCAATCAATATTTATAATCATTTTGACAAATTTGATAGGTAAACAAACTAAAATTTATCATAGTTACAATGGTGCTTTATTATATGTATAAAAATTAAAGCATTATTAAAATTTGGTACATCAGGTGTTACGATATATTATTATGTCATCAACTTTATTAAATAGTAAAACCATTCTATTAGTAGGATTGGGAGCATTTTCCGCAAGGTTTCGGGCGCATCTGGCACGGAGATGAACTGGACATTTGATTGGGAGATTCACTAGAAGGTTTCATTGTCGATGGTTTTGAACTGGACGGTTTAGAACTGGATGGTTCTTCTGATGACTCCTCACTTGATGATGATGAGGACGACGAAGAAGATGACGACGAGCTAGATTCATTGACAGTGGCTATTGAGGCACTCTGCGCTGTAGAACCTTTAGATGATGTTGATGCTTGGGCGGCACTACCAGCCAGTGCTGATTTATCCGCTAAATGAAATAAGTAAAAATTAATATTAAATAAAATCGTATGGGTCTCTACAAGAGCACGTACAAAAACTTTTAATATCGCTTTACAAATCGGGTAACATGAGCATTTATTAGAGTTAAAAGAAATTCAAAAAACAATATAATATCTAATATAATTGTATAGACTACGTAAATATGAATGTTGAAAATAATTATTCTAAAAATCATATCCCATGCTAATAAATTAGGGAATTATTCTTGTAAATGGAATTAAGATAATTTTAATTCAGTTTTTTTTTTAATATCATAAGTTTTACAATGGCACAAAAAAGTACACAATTTTGTCAATTATTTTTTATGATTCCAATGATAAGTATCCATGGTCTGCGTGTATAATAAATAGCAAAAGTAATCTCTATACTTTGGGTACATTTTGATTGGGACTACTAATAATTTATCACTGAAGATAGATTATTACTTATCGTTTAAAATATACATGGTATAAAAAATTTAAGAAGTCCAAAAATGGTATAATATACTGCCACAAAACAACCAGAGTTGTTTTCAAAGTATTATATCGTTCTTGGACAAGGTTTAAGTAGACTTATTGTTGCAATCTTTGTTCTCGCTTTCAAATCAAATATATCAGACTATAAAGAATAATCGTAATATCTCCAATAGTGGATACTAGATTATTTTACGACGACGACGACAAACTCCTATATTATAATATAGGAGTTTGACGTAAAATAATTTGATAATTTGGCTATTTTAAGTCGTAAATTTTTATTACACTATGGCATGCGTGCCTTAGCTTTAAGAATCAAAGGTATTAAAAATGTTTAAATATCCAATAAAATAGATCTCCATCATAAAAACAAATAAAATCGATTATGCAATATAATGTACAGTGATTTACAAAGGCATATGATTTTATGCAAATAAGTTGCATCAAAACAAATGTTACGTATTGTACTTATTACTGAATACGATTTTGAGATTTAATAATCCATTAAAATAATCTGGATGGACAGCTAGTATATAATAAAGTATAAAGGCACTTCTGATATAAAAGTTATTAGTCTGACTTAAACAAAAAAAAATCTTACCATTGCAGAAGAGTGCGCAGAACGCGATGCTGAATACTAATACTAACTTCAACATAGTAGTTATTTTTTCTAACTGTGTAATAATGCCGATATTTTCGCGCTTTTATACTAAATATCAGAACTTATTAGTGTGTTATCTAGTCAACACTGTAAGAGTAACAAGCTTGCTTGTAAATCGTTTTCCTATCATGACGAAGAACAATAGACAGGTTCTTGAAATTGTATTTTAATCAGCTACTAGCTAATGAAGATATACTACGAGTTAATTGTGTCAATTAATGTTGCATAACCAGGTAAAATTTATTGTTGCAATAAATAAGCGCGTAATTTAAATAAATAATGAAAACTTTGACTTAAGCTAACAATCAGGTTATTACAATAGTTATCGGAGTAGGTCACCTCAGACCTGAGAAGTACCAGCAGTAGAAACTGGAATATTAACTAAAATAAAGATGTTGGTGCATTCCAAAGAGTTGTGCGTATGGAAAAGATATTTTTAAGCCATTTAAAGGATTTGTTCGATATCCTGATTTTTAATAGAAACAGATTTGATGTTTTCATCTAGTACGTAACTACTTTATAAAATTTGCCTAACAATCAGCTCGTTTTAGAGATGTAGTAATATATTTTGTCAAATCCTTTTTAAACGTTGGCACATTTAACTTTTCTTTCGAGTATATGTAACTTTCTTTTTTTTTCAATATACCCATCCACCGTTTAAGACGTAATAAGTCATGTTAAAACGTCTGCCTCTGAAAACAAATTCATGAAAAGTTGATTTCACCAAATGTTGGTTTATAAAAATTCTAAAAAAAACTCTTTTTGTTAATAAGTATAAACAATCATTGTCATGAAAAGCCTTTTTGCTGTATAATAAATAGGTCGAATGTTCAGACATTAGTTAGAAAAGCTGGATAAGACTTATTTTTTATGTTTATATACTAATGATTAGTTATATTTTTAAACTGAATCTAAGTAATTTCTTTTATTGAAGTTTGATATTTTAACGAAATTGCGTATTTTGGTCTGTCAAACAAAGTTTTGAAAATATATTCTGCCGATACTCCCCCCGCCCCCTGCCACGTTATTAAGTCAAGTTAAGTTTACAAGACCAGAGATTCTTTCGGAGGTTTAAAGCTTTTACAGCCGACGCACTCGGCTCACCCAGTACCAGATGAGGACGATTCTCGAGCCACTCTTACACGTCATGTGTCGGAGGATCTTCCAGAAATCGGCCTAGACGAAATCGAGGGGGCTCTTGAACAACTTAAAATGAAAAGCCCCGGGAGAGGACGGAGTCACAACGGAGCTTCTAAGGCCGCCTGCGTTTTTGAGTGCACCTACGCTTATAAAACCTTTTGTCGCACCGATGACGTCAGCGCGTTTGCGATTTATTGCGCTACCTCAAGCGGTCGACGTGCACACGGCTGTGTTAAGCAACTCGTTGCTTAATACAATTGTGTTTTCAGCCGCTTGATGAAACTATCTTGTTTCTTAGTTTTATTGTCTTGTTTCTCGGACAAACTAGAAAAAAACTAGTTGTTTTGCAACTATACTAGGCCTGTTGAACGTTTTAATATTTGTTTCTTGTTACTAGGCGTGGGTCGTTACGCCACTTTTAAGAAACAAAATGTAACCAGTTACGTGGACGGCGTCGCTTGTTTTAAAACTAGTTATTTTTATAACTAGCTACTTTCATCCAGCTACTGTGCACAAGTTTCACAACTATACGGTTACTTTCGTTTCTCAACTATACGGTTACATACGAAACGACAATAACGGTTTCGTGTTTGTTGCCCAATAGTTAAATCAATATATTTACTTTTCTGCATACTTTACTCCGCTTTACAATTATAAAATGTTTTATTGATTGATTGGTGTTTACTACGAAACTGTATTTAAAATTAAATTATGTTGTTACAATCACGATGATTAATATTTACTGTTTATTTTCACTTTTTTGTGTTTACACTTTTTATTATAACTATTTTTCACTCTTATATACACCGTTCAGTTTAAATAAAAAATAAAAAAAAACAAAATAAAAATCTTTATTTTGTTTTATTTTACTTCTGATTTAAATAACTGCTGGTTTCCCGGAATTGCAAGATATTCGTTCTGCTGTGAGTGACGCATTTAGTCGACTCCCGCTTACTCGGCAAGTCTCGATCTCTCTGCCTCTGATCTGCCGTCTCTCTCGCTCGGTCCGTCGGTAGGTAAGATGCGAAAGAAATATACCGCTTTACGCTCACTCAACTGACGAACGAAGACAACGACGGCCGAGTTCACACGAATAACGTGTTTACAAAAATAACTGATTTTAATTTGACACGAAACGGTTATTGCGTTTCATATCGCGTAACTAGTTATTGTAACTGATGACGTTAAATAACGCTCACGCCTACTTGTTACAGAACCAGCCACGACACACCTCCCTGCTGAGCCCAGCAGGGCGGGTAGGATTTACACGCTCTGCAATCGCCGCGACTCACCGATTGCGTTGGGTGACGCAACCTATGCTTCGTCAAACGTAGGCGTGACCTAACCGGCACGATGGTCGACCGGGAGCACAAAAATCGCTTTGAGTTCGATACTCGAAACTCGGTTGAAAATTGTACTTAAAACTCACCGATGCGATGCATATTTTGATCACAGAGCATTGCCCATCCACTTCCTCTCCCTGCCGTAGCGCTTGGACCGATCAAGCCATTCCCTGCGGATGATAGCGACGACAACTATGTCGACGTTAGCATCCGCAGTGAATCGGATATGGACGTCGAGACGATAACCATTCCACAATACGACGACGGCTTCAAAACCGTCAAACCAAGGAGGAAGCGCAAGGTCCGCACCTCTTCACCTGTACCCATCCTTCCCGTCAAGGCTGCAAAGCCTGACGTTCCTACCACCTGCCCCAACAGGTGGCAAAACCCACCCCATCCATCCATCTCGCCGATCCTGAGCGCCCCACAGCCCTACGCCCCGCCCAGCCGTCCCAGCCTTCCAAGGCACGGCTCCCCGTAGGGAAACGCCCCGCCAATTTACCTCCGCGAAAAGGAGAAGTGGGTCGGGATTCGCTCGGCCCTGTCAAATAATATAAAATTTAAGGCCTCTGATAGCAATGAAGGAGCACCAATATCATAGATTCGCGCTCCCGGACGAGCGCGCACTTAGGACAGTGGTCAAAGGACTGCCTAAGGAAATCCCTTGCTCTGAGATAGCATCTGCTATCAAAAAATTAAATATTCCCGCCCTTTCAGTACAACGTATGTACCAACCACGCACCAAAAGCCCTTACGGCATAGTGCTGGTTACCATAGAGCGCTCGAAGAAAAGCAAGCGCATTTACGACATCGATCAACTGTGTAGGATCAGCCGTATCTCTTTTCAGCAGCCGCATTCCATCGGTCTCCCAGGGCAGTGTCGTAACTGCCAGTTATTCGGTCACGCTGCGCGAAACTGTTTCACCCGCCCCCGTTGCGTTAAATGCCTCGGGGATCACGGCACCGCCGATTGTCCTAGACCCAAGGACAAAGAAGTCATCGCCAAAGCCCCCTGCATGCGTAAACTGCCGCAATTCCGGCCACAAGGCCAACTACCTCGGCTGCCCTGAGGCACCAAAACGCAGAGTTCCTGCAATCCCTAGGGAAGCCTTCTCCAGGCGACCACCACCCAACCCATCCTCTAGCACCGTATTCCCACCCCTCCATCCTTTCAACGAACTATTAACACGATCCAAGAACTCACTAACAAGATATCTAATATAGAATCGAGAGTTATTCTGGTTAAGAATCAAAAGGACAACCTAATGGCTTTACATCAAAAGGTTAGAGGAACAAATTTAGAATAAGGACCAGTGGGCTCGTCTTACAATGCTGAAATAAGGGGTGTATCTCTGAGAGCTAGTGAAAACCTCCATGAAATTGCAATATCTATTGGAACTTCAATCGGGTATCCAATCACAAAAAGTGCTATTAATTACATAAAAAGAATTCCTAATAGAGATCCCAATAGCATTAAACCGATAATCATATGTTTTAACAACCGCTATGTCAAGGAAGATTTTGTTGCTGCTGCAAGAAGTAACTCTCATCAGTCGCCACTCATCGCTTCAAGTTTAGGATTACAAAGTAACAAACGAATTTTTGTAAATGATCATCTAACAAGTCGCAAAAATTGGTGCTGAATAAGGTGAAGACCATTGCTAAGGAAAAAAACTATTTATTTGTGTGGGTAAAAAACTCAAAAATACTAGTTCGAAAAAGTGCTACTTTTCCGATATTAATAATAAGGATGGAAAAAGATCTTCAAAAAATTATCTAATTTATTTTTAAGTTCTTTACTTCGTAAATTTTGTTTGATTGTCGCTTGGTCGTCGCTGCTCATTTGCACGATTGTTTGTACGAGCGGACTGTCTACTACCCGTTTTAACGAGATTTAAAATTACTAATTCAAATATAGCATTTTTTCCTAAAATTGTACTACTTACTATTCAGATCTATTATTTTGAATATTACAAACATCAAGTATGGCTTTAAATATATACTACCAAAACGTAAGGGGCTTAAGGTCAAAGACTGACTGAATTTTATAGAAATTTTTCCATTAGTAATTATGACACACTTCTCCATAACTTTTGAGATAATCTTACTAATATAAAGTTTTCTAACCCGAACGATACCTTTTTAATAACCGGTGACTTTAACTTGCCGAATATAAGTTGGAAACAGAATGCAGACAGCGAGAAGTTGTCAGCGTCAAATTATTCATCGCACAGATGTAGGTTTACATCAGTTTAACGGTATTTTCAATAGTAATAATGTAATTTTAGACTTAGTACTTTGCAACTCCCATACACACGTGTGACCCACTAGGTTTAGAAGATGCTCATCATAAAGCTTTATCTTTCTATATAACGTCGATAAAGGTCAATGAACTTCCCATATTAAAGCGGACCCAGTATAATTATTACAAAGGTAATTACGAAAAAATAAGATTGGAATTAAAAGCATTCCATTGGGAATCAATGCTTTACGGTGTTAATTTAGATTCAGAAATTGTAAAATTTTACGACAAATTATACGAACTTATGGATTTATACATACCAAAGATAGTAATTAGATCAAATCGATATCCACCTTAGTTCACTTCTCCTTTAATTAAGATATTACGCAATAAATACAAATACCATTCAAAGTATAAAACCTATGGTAACCTAGGAGATTATGAAACATTCTCTTGTTTACGTGCAAGAGCAAAAGAGATGGAAAGAGAGTGTTATAGAAATTACATCATGAATTTAGAAAAAAATATCGCACTAAATCCAAAAATCATTTTGGTCTTATGTAAAACGTGGTAAAATTGCCCAAAACGTACCAAGTAATATGTATTTGAACACCGAAACAGCAGTCTGCGGCCAAGAAATAGTAAACCTATTTTCAAAATATTTTCAATCGACATTCACGGAACGCAATTGTAATAAACTATGTACTTATTTGACACAACTGGTCTATCTCAATCTTAAAAAATCAGTTAATTTGCACACCATATACATCGAAAAAAAGTAAATATCCCCAATTCTTAAGGCTTTGGATGTTAAGTCTGGGGACCTGACTTAGTACGTCCTCTATTAATAAGAAATTGCGCTCAAGAATTAGTTCAGCCCTATTCTTACTCTTCAATCGATCTATATCTGAAGGATGGTTCCAAAGATCTGGAAACAGGCTTACATTAACCGATATTGAAAAAGGTAACTCCCGATAAAAAAGAGAATTATCGTCCAATATCCAAATTGTGTTTGTTTGTAAAAGTTTTTGAGAAGATTGTACACAAACAAATATATTTTTCTTTTTCCTCTTTTTTTAGTGACGCACAACATGGGTTTTTGAAAAAAAATCGACAATATCTAATCTAGTTGTTTCACTTAACTATATAACTAAGAACATGGATAATGGCTTCCAAGTAGATTGCATTTACACTGATTACAGCAAGTGCTTCGATAGAATAGACCATACAAATCTGTTGCAGAAGTTGGCAATAGCAGGCATACAAAGTGATCTTTTGCGTTGGTTGCTTCATATATTGAAAACAGATCGGAGGCAGTTGTGCTTAATGGTTTTATGTCGACATGGATATCTATTCCCTCTGATGTGCCTCAAGGATCTCTTCTGGGGCCACTACTGTTTACTATTTTTATTAATGACGTGAAAGAGTGTTTCTTGCATTCTAAAATAATACTATACGCTGATGACATGAAAGTGCTAAAAGTTGTCAAAGATTATGATGACACAGTTTCACTACAATCAGATTTAATGAGATTTAAGTCATTCTGCTATAGGAATAAACTTGATTAAACGTAGAAAAGTGTTTTTTCATAACATATACAAGAAAAAATAAATTTATTGAAGGCAAATATCTTCTAAAAGGTACGGCTATTGATCGAGTATCTGAGGCTCGTGATCTTGTCGTTATTCAAGATCATAAACTTGCATATGATAAGCACATAAATAGCATTATATCTAAAGCCTACAAATCAAACACACCCTACACTTAGAGTGTAGGACAAACACAAACATTCATGACATCGGTCCCACCGGTCAGGTCGAACTTACACACCCTTTGCTATATGACACTGTAGCTTAACACTATATTACATAGGAGCGTTGCTGGAGTTTCTTGCGCCACTTCTTCACTTTAAGAAGTGGTACAGTTTAAATAGAGCTCTTCTTCTATTAAATTATCCTTGAAAAGCGTCTAAATCGAGCCGACGCGTCGGCCTACCTGGGTAGCCCTCGATTTAGCATGCTAACAGGTACCAGAAAGTGACGGCCCAAGCCGAGGCTCCCCATCTGGGGGCCCTTGGTGCAGTTAAGTCACTCGATGGGGAGTCGCGGGTGGCAACGTACCCCCCCACACCCGGTATGTTCTAATAGGTTTATTCCACAGAGCACGAGATCCATTCAAAAAATAAATTCTTGTGTTTACGCGAATACTTCACATGATTTAATTAAACACTACTACTACTGTCACGTTTAATTTTGTTTACAATTAAGGGGCCGAATTATTGCTTATGTGAACTTGGGCTTATAAAATAAGCTAGTCTATATTCTACGTCTTTGGCAAAGTGGCTAGTGTGGGCTGGATGAGAATAGCCGCAGATCAAAAGCGGTGGCCTGCATTAGGGGAGGCCTATGTCCAGCAATGGACTGACACAGGCTGATGATAATGATGATGGCTCCCCCTATACGTCGTACAATTCAATTTTATGTATGTATATATACATAATGTTATGTAGGTATTATATAAGCTGTTAATATGCTAACTCAGTAGCAGGTAAAAAAGACTACCGGTGGAATAAATGTTAACGCAGCAGGTTAAAAGACTGCGGGTAAAATTTTGCTAAAATAATAAACTTCAAGAGCAAAATAATGGTCGGTATATGTGTGTATATATATAATACGTTTTAAATACCATATGACAGCTACTGGTACACCTTTGAGCAATGGACAAGTTGAACGTCCTGTGTCCAGTTTTTGTTTTCGTATTTACTATATGCAATGAATTGTCAAATTGGCCGAACGGATTGAGAAAAAGTAACACATGGTCTGCTGTCTAAAAACATATTATTGATTTCCTTTGCCTTTTTAATTGGTGTGCATTAAACATACGAGTTGTACAAGCTTGTAACAATAATTGAACTTATTAGTGTGTTATCTAGTCAAAATTATAGGAGTAACAAGTTTGCGTGTAAATCGTTTTCATATCATGATGAATAACAAAAGACAGGTTCTTCCAATTGTATAATGATCAAGTACCGGCTTATGTAGAAATACTGATAGTTAAATGTGTCAATTTATTTTGTAGAATCAAAAATGTTTCAATAAAATAAGCATTTAACCTGTAATGTAAAAAATACACGTGTGTGCATTTTAATAGACCAATGGAAAATTCACAAAATACGCCGTAACAATATCAGAAAAGTGCCCGAAGTAGTCGAAGCTCTATACTACGCAAAGAAACCAATATTGGAGGATACTCGACGGAAAATTAGGTTGACATCATGGAAATTAAAAAATTACAAAATATTTACAAAAGAAGGTTGACCAACGAGATGGGTAGACGACACCGTAAAAACTGCTAGAAAGCAATGGATTAAAAAAGCGGCTGATAAAGAAAACTGTTCATCCCTAAATACAATACAAAAAATTACCATTTTGCGCAATATAAGACGGTATCAACGTGCCCTATACAAAAATCTACCCTGCGATTTCCACTGCATTTAAAATCTCAAATATCTTTTAATAATAATGATTAACTGATTTAATCAGTCCACCGGTAAAAAATTACCATATATCTTATATTTAAAACAAAAACAATCACAACAAAAGTAAAAAATATTGATATTGTGTGGGTGAATTAAAAGTCGGATATTAAAAATAATTACAATAATAACGACAAACAAAAAAAAAGGCAGAAACATCCTGAGAGTTATACTAGCATACTTAAATTTATAATGTGCATGAACGGAAGATTACTGATCGAATTTTTGGTGCATTTGTAGAATGAAAATCTTTAATCTATTCCTAAAAGAGCTTTTATTTCGCACATTCCTTATCAGTGGTGGAAAGTTATTCCAGCATTTGGCTGACGCGTAACGGAATCTACCCTGAAATGCCGCCGAACTATGTCTCTGTATTTTTAGTTGTTGACTACCCCTGGTCTACACGACTGCTTGCTTCACCAACCCATTCTAATCTACGCTCGAGGTGTCGCGGCGTATGTTGGTTTATAAACTCAAACAGAAGGTAACCGAGGTGCAAGCGCCTGCGGTATTTCATTTTTATAATAGATATTGTTGTCATTTATAAACGGCGTTACGTGATGACGGGGCGGAACTTCGAAACAAAAGCTTGCACAAGCGTTTTGCATGCGTTGAATTAAACTTTCCAATCGCCTATATAAACGAGGACCATAAATTGCATCTGCGTAATTTAACCTTGACAAGATAAGCAATTCGACTTATTGGATACGCATTTTAATGCTTAGGTATTGCCGTATTTTACAGAGTATTTTTAGTGGGTAAAAAGTTTTGGACTACCTCCGAAATGTAATTTTTGAAACGCTAGCTATTATCTAAATTAAATTACGAAATTTAAACACTCGTTCCACTGGTGTTGATCCTAACTGTACATCTAGATTGTATGGGAAAAAACGTTGTGCTGCAGTTTGCTAGGATTTAGTACTAAATAATTATTTAATGACCACTTGCTTATATTCTCGAGATCATTAAGGTATTAACATAATTTGTGGGCGCATTTTGATCACCAGGTTTAAACATTGTATATATTTGCAACTCATTTGAATATAAATAAAATTTACATTGTTTAATACATTTAACTATGTCATTGGTGTATAAATCGATCGAATAGGTTCGCTACTATTATTTACGCTGATTTTAACGCATTGCCTTCGGTTTGTAAAGTAACTTTGAAACCACTTTACTGTATCAATACGTAATCCATAATATTTAATTTTAGTTAAAAGTAGTAAGGCTTTCGACTGTATAAATATACATTTATACAGTCGAAAGCCTTAGAGAAGTCTAGCAGAACAAGAAGGGTGCACATGCCGTTATTTTGAGCGGCAAGAACCTTGTTTGTGACGTCAAAAAGAAGCGGTTGTTAGCTTTTAAGGTATTCAATTAATAAAAATGTCATGTATGACACGTTTTATGCACATAGAAGAAATTTTTAATGCATCAACTTTGAATGTCATGTATGTAAAGTTACATTAAATAACCTGTGTCTGATTGCAACTTTTGAAAATGTTTACATTAAAATGCTTATTGTGGGTTATTCTTAAAGTATATATCCTGGTTCGCCAGAGTTTGCAGTTTAATCGCACGAAGTGAATTCGTTAATAGCTTGAATATGTATTAAACTACTTATCACAAGATTAATAGAAAAAGTGAGACCGATTGACAGCTAAAACCTATAATTTAGAAAAAAATAATCAATATCGGATTGGTAGGAGCGGAGCAACGAATTAACATATATGTAAAAACACACGATCCTAATTGGGTACCACTTTCTTTTTGGCAGTCCTTTAAAAATACATATGTATGCATTTTCAATAGACCAAGGACTATACTTAAAGTAAAATCTGAATAAATGATCGAAACTTTGACGTGAGAATAGTAGTCAAATTCAAATATCTCCATTCATTATCAAAGTGCATACTTGCTTATTGATTCAAACAGGCTACTAATGGTTTGAGATAGGACGCTTCAGACCTGAGAAAAATGACGCAAGAAACTCAGTACGTTATTTTTTTATGTTATCTTTTAAAATTAATAACTAAGAATTATAAGGATACATGTTTTGTAATTTGATACAAAACTTAGAGCGACCATTCTATTAGGTACTAGACTGTGTTATAAAGGTTTCTTGACAATTATAGAAAATTTATTTAAAGTCGGCCTCAGAAAGGTTAAGTGGGTTTTGTGGTAAAAATGTATATATCGTCCTATAAAATGCTTAATTAATCGTCGCAGTCAAGTTTTTTCTACAATTAAATTGTTTCGTGTGCATCACATTGTCTTTGGAACACATTCCTATTACATTAGGTTTAGAAATATATATTCAGAACTAACGGTCTATATTTTAATTTCTGTAAACAACTTTCTTGGTTATGGGCTGCTCAAATTGCATGTTTTTCGAGGACTATAGTATTATTATCTGCTGCATTTCCCCACAGTAGAATGCTGTAAGACAATTTATTAAGAAAATATCGGAACAATTCTAAACAAGCTATATTTACGTCAGTTAAGAATTTATTTTTTTAGCTGCGTATACTACAGAGTTTAATTTGTTAGGGGTATTGCAGTTTTTTATTGCAGTCATTCAAATATAAATAATGTATGTCATTTAGCTTTGACAATCAAATAGTTATTCATCATCATAATGAGCCTGTGATAGTCCACTACTGAATACCATTCACCGGTACTAGTAACAGCACCATCCCTATCCGTTAGGAGTTTTGGACCCTATCCCACCACGCTGGTTCAATGAGGGTTGGTGGGTAGACCGACTATTTACATCCAACGCATGGATCATCTTACTTTTCTGACAACCGGATAATCGGCCCAAGTTGCCCTAACTAGGAAACTACAATACTAGTTTGTTGAGTTCCCGCAGGATTCCAACCCACGACCTCCTGCTGTTAAAGCACACGGCCATACCACTAGGCTACGGAGGCAGTTATTATCTGCAAATAATAATAATGTTTTCTTTCTTATTGTTTGTTACGCATGATAAGTCATTTATATAGCTCGGGAAAAGAAAAGGCCCAAGATTAGACCCTTGTGGCACACTCATATTTACTATACTCTAGGAGATCTCTTATCATTTACGTAAACCCTTTGAAAACCATGTTTAAAGATCAAAGACAGAAGGTTGAGTGCGGTATTTGTAATACAACAGTGACGTTAATATCTGACCAGAGTACCATGCTGTACACAACCAAAAAAAAATTTTAGATCACAGAAAATGCCATGAAACCGACGCTACAGAAATGATCACAGAAAAGTGTCCTACGATGCTTTTAAAGCCTTTAAAATAGTGTTAACTAGCCTGATGCCCACGTCAGTTGATTAGCGACCGCTAGTGAATCCATACTGCTTGTTATTAATAAAACAAGTACCAATAAAATCTTTAAGCAATTGGTTTAATAAGAGTTATTCAAATGGTTTTAATTATTAACTTGACTTTTTAATTTTTTTTAGATTTTATGAATAAAGGTCCCTGTTTTCACTAAGGACAAATTATCAAAAGGCATTAAATAAGTAAAAAAAATATTAAACATAAATTATTTTTGTGTTGCCTGTGTCGATTACGATTGATCCGATCACTTTGATTTAAAACACAACGCATACGCGAGCAAGGTGCCGGCTTTGAAAGAGATTCTATCGTTTTTACCCCAGTTATATATATAACCCACAACTACATATGAAGCAAAAAGTGACATAATGCAGTTGAAATAACCCTCATATTTCATAATGTGGTAAAACTACTGAAATCCGAAACCGTTTCATTTCTTTCTCTCCCTTTCTTATGCCAAAAGAAAGAGATAGAGAATGTACCAAATAATTTGGTTGTTGCGTCATGTTTTACGTATATAATATAAACACGTTTTCGTTTGTCGTTTTTTCAGTATAAAAATAAGTTAGTTGGTAGCTTATCATTTAAGTATTTAAAATGTGATGAAGTGATCGTACTATAGCTCCCGCGATCTAATGAATGACTAAGCACAAAATAATTCAATGCCGCGTACACGACCCATGATCTGCTATACGTTCGAATACCATCGACCCGGGTTGAGAAAATGTTCATCAAGGTTTATATAATTGTAACATAATATTTTGAAAAAGAACGATACTCTTTGTTCCTTTGTAATATATTAGCCTTTTTTTTTCGAAATTATGGGTGGTTTGGGCTGAATAATTGACGTTCGGTATACGGTATGGAATTGACGTTCGGTATGGTATATGGTATGGTATATGGTATGGTATATGGTATGGTATATGGTATGGTATATGGTATGGTATATGGTATGGTATATGGTATGGTATATGGTATTATATACGGTATTATATACGGTATGGTATATGGTATGATATACGGTATGATATACGATATGGTATATGGTATGGTATATGGTATTCAGGAAAACTGCCTCCGTAGCCTAGTGGTATGGGCGTGTGCTTTAGAAACCGTGGTCGTGGGTTCGAATCCTGCGGGGACACAACAAATTTTCGTTGTTGTTTCCTAGTTGGTTAAGGCAATTAGGGCCGATCACCCAGTTGTCTGAAAAGTAAGATGATCCATACTTCAGATGGGCATGTAAAAAGTCGGTCCACCCACCAACCCGCATTGGACTAGCGTGGTGGGATACGGTCCAAACCCCCCAATGGAAGTAGGGGTGTATTAGGGGAGGCTTATGTCCAGCAGTGGACTATCAAAGGCTGATGATGCATATGATGCATTCAGGAAAATGATTTTCAAGCGTCGTCATTAAAAAACTAAAGCAGACACTAAGGAAATATCACCGTAATTTTGTTAGTGCCAGGTTTTCCAATTCCATTCCATAATTTACCACAGGTTTAAATAAAACAATAAAATGTCGAATTACCTACGTTACCAGGATGCAGCAGAGTTAAAAATGCGAAAACTCTCGTTCAAGTACGTATAATATAATTTGAAACTGTAAAATTGTGTAAATAAAAGCGATAATATCCAAAAAAGTATTTCGCATATGTTACTTTAATCAATATTTATATTAGGTTTGACAAATTTGATAAGTAAGTAAAATTTCTCATAAAGTTACCGGTGCTTTATTGTCTGTATAAAAATAAAAGCATTATCAAAATTTGGTACGTCACGTGTTACAGGGAATTATTATGTCATTAAGTATATTAAACAGTGAAGCCATTGTGTTAGTAAGATTGGGAACATTTTCCGCATGGTTTCGGGCGCATCTGGCACGGAGATGAACTGGACATTTCGTTGGGTGATTCACTAGAAGGTTTCATTGTCGATGGTTTTGAACTGGATGGTTTAGAACTGGACGGTTCTTCTGAAGACTCTTCACTTGATGACGACGAGGATGACGAAGAAGATGACGACGAGCTAGAATCGCTGGCAGTGGCTATTGCGGCACTCTGCGCTGTAGAACCTTTGGATGATGTTGATGCTTGCGCTGCACTGACCGACACTGCTGATGACTTATCCGCTAAACAATATAAGTAAACATTAATATTAAATAAAAAACTCTGGGATCTCTATAAGAGCACGTATGAGATCTTTTAACATCGCTTTACAGATGGGGTATTTTGTACAAATACTGCGGTAAAGTTACTTTCTTTACTCAAGGTTTTCTGGTAGATATCAGTTAAACGGTCTAACAAATAAGTACCTGATGATCAAGATAACTCTTGCATCGGAAAGAACGCGTGGGACATTAAAAAATCAGTTTCTAATGTTACAACAAATTCGGCAGTAGTTATAGAAACTTTGAGGCATTAAGGAAGCATAAAATTAAAAATGTAAGTCTCTTTGGATTGAGTCGGTGTGGAGATTGAAAATATTCTTATATAGAAATGGAATCCTATGCTTATTAACAGTAAATATTTATGAGTAAAAATATTAACATTAATATTATATAATATGTGTACTATGTAAAAAATTCAATCGCATTTAGTTATGAGCAAATATTTCAAGACGGCAAGAGAATCTCACGAGTTTCAAAAAGGCTAATCTAATGCTATTTCGACCTTATGGCTCCTAATAATACATAAAATAATCTTTTTCATACACAAATACCTCTCTATATAATAGCACTCATCATAATTTCTAACTTGGGAATCGGACTCCTTAGGACTCACTCAGCATAACAGTTATTGCTCCAGAGTAAAAAAACTGTCTTAGTGACAAGTTATTACTAATTAATTAAGTAGCGTTTATAGTTCACACTAGTTATAAATATCAAAAAAAAAACTTATACAGATTGTATATTTAGAGGGATTAGCAATTTAAATCTTAAGGATTATTACTAGTAACTCATATATAAATAAAGTAAAAAATATGAATAAAGTTTGAGGAGTCCAGAATTCGTATTATATATATACTGTAATCGCTTATTACTGTTTTCTACGTTTTATATAATTCTTGGACAAGGAATACTAACTGTTAGCTGTAGACGTTTTGTCGGATTCTTTGTTCTCGCTTTCCTTTCCTGATTTGTCTTCTATAGAAATCGTTTTACTTTGGGAAGACGCACCCTCCTTTGTTGAATTTGATTGAGAGGAGTATACTCCTATACTGGATACTTTGAAAATGAAATTTCAAATTAAATATTCCTCATGACTACATTATAGATTTTTGAAAAATGCACATAGTCCTGTTACTTTATATATTTCACATCGAATCCCAGAGTCCCAAACCAGAAGACGTCGTTTTAAACAGATGAGGCTATCTCACCTCCTCATTCCTAATTATATTTCTATGTACTACCTAAACGCATTAGGTTAAAGATTAGAGTTTTTGAAATTTGATCGAAGATACATTGGGGCTAATGGGGATAAATTCTATGGGTACATAATTCAGTATAATGATTTTAGATGCAAAAGCGTTCCAACCTTTCGCCATGTGGATGGACATCGCCTTAATATTCAATTTTTATTAAATCCGAAGTGCATTTAGTCGTTGAAAAGGTTATATATCATGCTTATTATACAATAAAGTTTTGGACTTCAGGTTTCCATAGAAACAATGGATGATTAAAGAGACTGCTCCGTGAGTCATATATAATAGAATAAATAAGACCAAGTCTGGCTCAACCTAAAAAACATTTCTTACCCTCGCAGAAAAGCACGCAGAACGCGACGCTAAATACTAACACTATCTTGAACATTGTGATTAATTTAAGTAGCTGTGTAATAATGCTGGTACATTCGCGCTTTTATACTTATTATCCAAACCTATTAGTGTGTTATCTAATCAAAATTATAGGAGTAACAAGCTCGCTTCACTTGTAAATCGTTTTCATATCATGGCGAATAATATTAGTAATTATTGCATATTAATCAGGTACTGCTAATGAAGAGATAATGAAAATTATTTGCTAGACTTCTGTTATCAAAGTTGTGTTGTATAGTGTTTGAAAATTAAATTGGTTGTTACAATAAAATTAGCATATAAACTGCTATGTAAAAACTAGATGTGGGTGCATTTTTAATAGACCAAGGTAAAAAGTGATAACTAAACTAACTAATAATGAAAATTGGTGACTAAAGCCTAACTGACTAACTGCCTCCGTAGCCTAATGGTATGGGCGTCTGCTTTAGAAACCGGAGGTCGTGGGTTCCAATCCTGCGGGACTCAACCAATTTTCAATGTTGTTTCCTAGTTGTTTAAGGCAATTTGGGCCGATCACCCAATTGGGTGGTGGGATACGGTGCAAAACACCCTTATGAATTAGGGGAGGCCTACGTCAAGCAGTGGACTATCACAGGCTGATAGTGTATGTGTATGGTGATTTAAGGTAGCACTGACACAAGAATTGTTTTGTTTAATATTGAAAAACACTACAAAATGTTAATAAACAAAAGACTTTATTGTTCCAGAGGAGATAAATATATGTATATATATAAAGTTTTATCAAAAACAAAAAAAACCCTTAAAAAATTGAAAATTTATTCCTAACATTTCATACGGTTATTTTGAAATACTTTTAACTGATGGCAGTGTGCTAATGGGAAAAGTTTTTTGGAGAAAAATCTGAGAATAATGAATCCGAAAAAACGTCTACGGCTAACAGTTAGTATTCCTTGTCGAAGAATGATACAATTGATAGAAAACAGCAATAAGCGATTACTTTATATATATAAAACGAATTCTTTCTCCTCAAACTTTTTTACTTCATTTAGTTTTTGTGGTACTATTGATAAATTATGTCCCTATAGAATTAAATACTAATATCTCGAAACATATAATCCGTAGAAGTTATTTTTATTTCTATTTATAATACTTGAGAACCATGGACGCCATACAATGAAATGGTAATAACTTGTCACTAAAATAGTGTAATGATAAGATTTAGTTATAACAATTAATATTGCTCCCGATTTCTAACGTAGAAATTATATTGAGTGCTGAGCACGGTTTTTGTATGTATTAAAAATATTATTTCATGCATTATTTAGAGTTATATGTTTGGCATAATATTAGGATAGCTTTTTGGAATTCGATGAATTTACCTTGCGTCTAGAAATATTTGCCGTAAATATATGATTGACACTTTTAAGATTGTACGAATGATATTTTGATATATTATTCTTTAAACCAATAAATATTTCCCGTTAAGTAGAATTTCAGTTATTTTCAATCTCCTCACCGACTCGATCCAAAGAGGCTTACACTTTTTTTATCTTATGCTGCATTAATGCCTTGATATTTCAAAATTAAATTAATCTCCGAATTTGTTGTAACATTAGGAACTGATTTTAAGGTCACAAGGGTTCTCTACGATGTAAGAGCTATCTTGATCTTCAGATACTTATGTGTTAGACCGTATTACCCTTAACCACCAGAAAATTGTCTGAATAAATATAACTTAATGCAATATTTGTACATAATACCGGTTTGTAAAGCAATATTTCACGATCTCGTACGTACTCTTATATAGACCCAATACAATTTTGTTTGTCAAAGCAGTGGCCTTTAGCGTAGCCCAAGCATCACCATCATCTAACGGTTCTACAGCACAGAGAGCCGCAATAGCCACTGCCAACAGCTCTAGCTCGTTGTCATCTTTTTCGTCATCATCGTCTCACAAGCGAGGAGTCATCAGGTTGATGGTATTCGATCGTAAAGCAGGCCATGGTCGTGTACTTTGTGCTAAGTGACTAAATAGTCAGAAAAGTGGCCTCTCACTATCGTACTGGTTCACAAGTTTGCCCTAGCTCGACATGCTATGGACCGCGCTATGCTCGGTGTCTCTTTGTCGGATAAAGTTCGTAATCAATTCATCAGACAAAGAACGACAATTACCGGCACAGTGCACGAACGACAAGTGCCGGTCACGTGGTCCGAAGAACGTATGGCCGATGGGCTAATAAGGTTCTACAGTGGAGGACACGTTTAAAACGGAGTGTCGGTCGTTTCCCGACCAGGTGGGATGGCGATCTCCGTGTGGTTACAGATTTAAGTTGGAAGCGGAAAGCAGGGGATCAGCTGTCTTGGCGTTCATTGAAAAAGGCCTTTTTCATCAGTGGACTGATGGGGGATGATTATAAGGATGATGATGATGAAGTCGTGCAGAGGCTCGTGTCTCGACAAAATCACTAGGGCATAATTTAATGAATATCAGCCCTTTACGCGGTACTTAAATTGATTAACTTACTTTTATAACAAGTAAAATTTTAACAAAAAAATATGACCGACTTCAAACAATACAGAATTATTTTACGCAATACAGTGTTACAAAGTGAAATTGGCCCATGATTTCTACCCCCGCATTTTAAATTTCTGAGATATTCATTCAATCAAAATGTTACGTATGACATGTTTTATGCTATTAGAATTAAGGATTTTTAAAATGTATTAACTGTTATGTGAACTTACACTGTATTTACTTAAATAAGCTTTGAACATGCCCTTTTGCCATTTAAAAAAATATATTAAAATGGCAATTATGCAATATTCTTAAAACATAGATTCGTTCGTTGACATTATTATAGACCAGTTTCAGAAGTACAATTACGTAGAATAATCGCACGAGGTTGTGATTTTTGGTGCCGTATTTTTTTTATTTCTCAAATATCTTTTAAATCACTTATCACAAAAAATATTTTAAAAAAGGTACTAATGGGAAGCTTTTATCTATCATTTAAAAAAGAATGGACAAAATCGAAGCTCTAAGAGCGGAGCAACGAGGTAACATTTATTTTAAAAAAATGGACAAATATTCAAAAATAGGTAACGAAGGGTAAATAGGTACTTTTTGAAATCGCTCGATTTAATATACATTTATATATAAATTGTTGCTATAAATAAGAGTTGACATTTAAACAAACTCACTTATTATTTGCAACTAACTACTAACTTTTTTTATTATTATCCTCAATCCGTCGTTGAATGTATAATGTAAAGGAAAAAAAATATGTAATAAACATCCTCTGCTGAATATCAGCCATTTACGCGATATTTCATTTGATTAACATGTTACAATATGAAAGTATTTTCCTTGCATCTATGGTCCCGGGGGGATACCTAAGCAGACAAGCTGTCGGGCCACCTGATAATGTGGTCACCGACGCCTATGAATATCACAACATTAGGGGTATAACTAACGTGCTGCCTACCGTGAGATATTGGCTATTACGTCTCGCTTACTAAGTAAATACGCTGGCTACGGTGTACTTTATACCAAATTACGAAAGTTTTTACACTACTGCTTAGCGGCAGAAATAGGCGCCGTGGTGGTACAACCCTAGACGCTCCCCTGTAAAGACGGGATCTACCACTTAATAGATTTTAGTTTTATATTAAGTCCACCGGCCACCTCTTGTTATTGATGTTATTTTATGGCGGGCTTATACATGTTCATATAGTCTGCGTTTATACGAGGGGCGGTCTATATGTTTGTGGAATAAAGGAGTTGGTAAGGGGTTAGTTTTCTCTTGCAGCTAAGCACTAAGAAGTGTGTTAGGTGGCACTAGAAAATGAAGCAAGTTAATAAGAGCACACTCATATATGTATACAAAATTTTAACTTAATATTTGGGTTCTCAACCTAAAAACAACTGATTCGGGAAAAAGGCAGCCAGTATGGAGAAAGTTAAACATCGCGCCGTCATTAATTTTTTTACCAAGGAAGGAAAATAGGTTCAGGTTCTTTTCAAACAAGGACGAGAGACCATTGAAGACGGCCCCTGCTCCGTATGGATCGAGGCCACCAAGCCAGAAAATATCTAATAATTAGAAAAATTGTACTGGAATCTTCAAGTACAATTTTTCTTAAGCAGGCAGAGTCCCAGAAGAAACCACTAGCAGAATTTGTTGAAGTATGCGAATCAACTGTTATAGATGTGCTACATAATTATCTTATAATGACTAAGATCAGTAGAAGATGAGTGTCAAAAAAGTTTACGCTACTTTAACGCCACCGTGTATAGAGTTTTGGTTAATTTTGGAGTTATGTAGAGAGAGATTGAATGACGTTGTGTATCGAGATTTTTACTAGCAATTAAACCTTAGGTTCACCCTTGATGACCTTAGTCTGAACCAGAGTAGATGCAGTCGCTTTAAAAAAGGTATGCTTGTGCCATAAAGGTTCAAAGTGTCAGTTCAAACAGTCAGTAAAGATCCAGGCAACAGGCTTTTGGGTTACAGAAAAAATTTTGCTGGTCGATTATTAAGAACTCGGTGAGTATAGTAACACCGAGTTCGTCACAGAAGCAATCAAGGAATTGTGGTCCGCAATTCAGCCTATTTTGACTCCAAAGACTATTTTAACGGTATCCATAAATTATTTTTCTGTTACAAAATGCATAAGGTTTTTTTTGTGAAACGATGGTAAAAGTGATATATAGACAGGCAGCGGGGGCGCATTATTCAGTTTTTGCCCCACCTCGAAGAAATTGTAAATACAGGCATGTGTAAAGAGTATGCGAGCAATTTTTGAAAAGTAATAAAAGCGCCTAGAAAAACTTTGATAGCAATTTTCTATTATGATCATAGTAAATTTTTACTATAATCATATTATATATAATTATTTTCTATTTACAATCACAAAAAACTACACCTATGAAACAATCAATTTCTTATTTAGTTAGTAATAATACATTTTTACTGACTACCATAATGCAAAACAATCCAAAACAAAGGACCAACTTTAGAGGGAATTCCCGTTGAAATAAATTGTCATTACTACAACAACTTGGGAACTAGTTACTACCCTGTGGTAGTACTAGTTCCAAGTTTGTTAAAGCTTGGTAAATCTCAATATATAAAGAAAATATAGATTAATTTAAACAAAGGTAATAAAGGCATAGTAATAATAAATTTTATGACTATCTGTTAGTACAACAATTTATAATAAAGCAAAGCATTTATAGAAAAAATTTATAACAATTTACAGATCATTCAGTAATAAAAAACAACATAGGAAATGTATGAAGTAATTATATTTTTTTACATTATATATTTCGTACATATTCTAAAATACTGTACAATTATTATACATTCTTAATATCACAAAGTATTAATTTAAAACACTTAAATGATAATACTTCTTATCATCTTCAGATATAATGTTAGGTGCTCCTGATAATGGATCTTTGCCTTCATGATTCTTAGGAAAAGCAATCACATCTCTTATTGACTCTGCATCACATGCAATGGCCGTTAATCGATCAATACCTAAGGCTAAGCCAGCATGAGGTGGACAACCACTTTTAACGCATTCAAGAAATGTGACAATTTATCTGCATCCAAATTAAGCATTTTCAAAAGCTTTTCTTGTAGATCACAATCATGCACTCTAACCGATCCTCCACCAATTTCATTGCCATTCATTACAATGTCATAGGAAAGTGACCTTACATTTAAAGGGTCAGTATCCAACATGTGCAAATCATCAGGATGCGGTGCGGTGAATGGGTGATGACATGGTTCTAATCCATTTTCCCCTTTGACAAATAAGGGGAAATCTACAAGCCAAAAGGGTTTATGGCTTTGTTTTATTTCAATCAAACCTTTGGTTTGCAACAAAGATGCCAACAGCTGTCTTATTTCACCCATGCACAGGCATACCTGTTCTTTCTCACCGATAGCTACAATACATGAATTATTATCACCAATAATTGTTTGAATTTTGCTACTGATATCGTTTGAGCTCTTTTGAAATGTTTTCATTGAAAATAAGTCTTGTTTTGTACTTCTTCCTCAGCTCTTTAATTTTTTCCGTATGTTTAGTTGTCAACTTGCCAAGATTACTGGGATATGGTAAAGTGCAAGCATATACATCTTTTTTATGGTCACATATTAATTTTGTTACATTAATGAGTTTTAAATCATATGCTATATCCGGTTTGTCTGTACCATAGTTTTCTAAAGCATAATTATATGTCATTCTGTTAAAGGGTGGTTGTGATATTTGTTTTGGAAATGCATGATAGAGCAATTGTTCTATTAAACTTAAGACATCATCTAAACCTGCAAATGACAACTCTATATCCAGTTGAGTAAATTCAGGTTGTCTGTCTGGCCTAGTTGTTTCATCCCTGTAACATCTTGCTACCTGGAAGTACCTATCAATTCCACCTGCCATCAACATTTGTTTAAATTGTTGTGGACTTTGTACCAAAGAATAGAAAAGTCCCACATGCCTTGTGGGCACTACAAATTCTCTTGCTCCACCAGGAGTGCGACAGAAAAGAGTTGGAGTTTCAACCTCAACAAACCCATGTCTCTCTATAAGAAACCTTCTCATATTATGCAACATTGAAGATCTTGTCCGCAAATTATTTTGCATTTCAGGAACTCGCAAATCAACATAGCGATTCTGCATTCTTAGTTGCTCTTTGGGTTTCTGGTAATCTCGTAGATTAAATGGAAGCTTATTGGCACTGTTAAGCACCTCTAACTTCTCTATAATAACCTCAATTTCACCAGTAGGCATTTTATTGTTAATCATATTTTGCGGTCTTAAAGCCACTATGCCATCAATTTTCACAACAGTCTCTAAAGGGATATTATTACAATTTATATCTGCATTATCATTATTAAAACATTGTATCAATCCATATGAATCTCGAAGAATAAGAAATTTAGATAATCTTACATATTGAACCCATCCACAAATACTTACTTTTGTACCAATGTGTGATGTTCGAAGTTCCCCGCATGTATGTGTTCTGTATGTGAAAGAGTTATTATTTTTTAATGAACACTCTTAACACTACCTTCAACTGCAACTTTGTGTTGTTCGTTATGTAAATTTGAATATTTCCGTTTAGTGACAACACAGCCATAACTTAATAGACGTTTCTTCTCTACTGTTATTATATTAAGGGCGCAGTAGGTTTTATAAAATGTATGATATTTGTTTAATAACTTTTTTTGCCACATGATACTTTGTTATGGTACTTTTACGAAAAATTATGTGACACACTCCACTTGCCTTATTAAAAGTTATTTAGACCAAATTTTTTTATCAGATTTTTCTATATCAGATTTTAATGCGGTTTTACAATATTATTTAATGAATTATAAAATAAGTTATTTATAAAAAACCATGTGTAATACTGTCACTTCATTGTGACATAATAATGTCAAAAATTTCTTTCTATCTATCGATGACTTTTCAGATTATAAAAGTCAAATGATTAGCAATGATAAGTTTAAAATTTATCTTTGAAAATTTTTAATTTTTCATATTACTGATAAATTTGTATAGTCGTATCGATCCTGATCAGAGGAATCCATTCAGCCATCCTTCTATTATGTTTTAAAAAGTGGGTACCGAAAATGATGTTAAGGAACATTATAAGTTCCATCACAATAGCAACAAGACTAATATTATAACTATTTAATAAAATTATTCGAATATCTAAAACTAATTATTTGTAAATTTGATTTATTTAAATACTTATTAAAATTACACTGCAACAAAAAAGCAATCAGAAATGTGGGACAATATAGTTTATCCAATATGTAATCGGAATAACGGAAATGAAATCCATTGTTAAATACTAATGACTTTGGACGCGACGCGGTACACTTATGAGAATGCCGACATAGCGTCAATTTTATGTCTTGCTAAGTTGCTATCTATATACTGCCTAAACTATCATTGTAAGTCACTAAGGATAAGACAAAAGAAGTAAATGCTCATGTTAAACTGGTCTAATTTAGAGATAGATTGTTGTCGCATAGGCCATCGCGAACGTGCCATGCGTTCTACCAAGTAAGCACAGTAGTTAACCTATTACATGGCGCTTATAAAATTATTGATATGTAAAATATTAGAATGATGTTAAAGTACTAAAACGATCTAAAAAATTCATAGGCTTTGCCTTGGCTAGTTTATGTTGTAAATTTTACGAAACTTTACTAGTGTTAATTATATAATGATATACATTTATCGAGTCAAATTACATTATAGCTTGTTTTGTTATGTCAATTACAATTACTATCAAAAAAAAATCCTATTATGCAGTCTTAACTAAATTCGAATATTTGGTGTATTGTCAAATACGAATTACTTTAAGATCATGCGTTATATTACATATTTAATCTTTTATATTATTATAATATCGCTAATAAATAATTATTCGATATTTAATTTTGTAAACAATTAGATTTTAATAGTTTGTTTATTCTTAACATATGCATTCATCCCCGCATCGCATTGCATTTACTTTGCACCATTTTACAGAAATTCATTTAGTATGTAATTTTTGCACATAAAATAATATCTATTTAAAGAAAAAAATACAGAAATATTAGAGCCAATATCTCAAAAATCGTGAAATTTTTCTATTTCGTAAATGATGGATATCACTACCTTCATGAATGTAGGCGATATCAAGAATCTGAAGCTGGAGGCAATCGTTAAAAAGTTTAACTTAATACTTATCAGGACAAGTATTTATTTTAGATTTAGAATAGCGACTCCAATTTGCGGACATTCCGTGAGCACTAAAAAGTAAACTCCGCAAACAAAGTAGTCAACCACAATAACCCCCTGCTGATGAAAGCAGCAACGTATACGGCCGATACCAACGCTTTTTGACGCTAACGTAGACCGCGTACCGTCCTCCTAGATTCCGACGAAAAAGCAGTCGCACAGACTGCGACCCAATGGGGTCCCGTCACCTAACCTTACCAGTAACACCACATCACACTAGTAGGGATAGCAGCATACAAACACCCGTAGTTCGCCCTCGCTTACGAGCACAGTGAAGTCGATGAAACACACAACCGGAACACAAACTCCACCCGCGTTCTAGGACGGTTCTCACCTCTCCATCGAACTATTAAAACAGTCGCAAGATCGTCGACGATCCTTACGAGACATTACAGAATACCTACCTCACCTAGCTTGTCTCGTGTGGCCTTACTTTAGGCAAGTGTCGGCGCCTACTTCGTAGGGACGGTAGCTACCCCCCAACTGTTTACTAAAAACAATGTAGGAAGCATAACACCCTTGATAAAAAAAAATATTTTCTGAAGAAATGGCATCACAAATGTTTCTAGAAAACATTCAAGTTTTTTGTCCATGGGAAGTTAAAATGTAGTAAAGTCAATAAAACAAGATGATTATTCTTTAAAGAAATATAATGTCCAAAGAGAATGTTATTACAATTTTTAGGCTATTGACAAATGTAAGTGCATTCACTCTGAATATAATGAAATAAGCACAAGGAAGCACTTAAAAAGGCTGTTTACATATGTAAAAAATGCCTAGTCAAATAGAAATATGCCTATAAAATCAACTGAAAATATGTGAACTAATAGACCATGGTCAGCTTCACAGTAATTATAATTGTTTTCATCTAATCAAAACATCTAAACAAGTCAAACTTTCCACAGATTGTCAACTTAAACTGTCAGAATATAAACCATTACATATAAAGTAAGATCTAAAGTAGAATTTTGAGTTAAGTCAACAAAAAACAAATACAAAATAATTAACTTAAAACCTAAACTTAACAGAACTAAATAACAATATAACCCAATACAATTACACAGAATTGCATTGTATTATACATTTAAGATATCAATTTGGCAGAAATTTAAATCTCAACTTTAATACATAAGTAATAAAGAATAGATTTAAAATGTAAAAAAAATCCTTAAACTACATATTTAATTATCCTTAAATTTATCTCCATAAAGGTGGAACTGTGACAGGAATTGTGGTCTGCCTCTGGAACATTGCATTCATGTAATCATATGAATAATTAATGCAATTAGGTATTGTAGGTATAAGATGGGGGGTATATGCAGTTTGAACTGGGCTAGGAGTCGACTGTTGAATGAGATCTGCTCGTAATGTCTGCAACAATAGAAATAGTTTATTTAGTATATAACACAAAGTTTTAATAAAATGAGATGTACAAGTGTAAAGATACCCTACCTTTATATACTGCAGCGCTATCTCTGCTGCTTCAACATGTGCTTGTCCAGCTGTTAAGCACGCTCTAGACAACAGAGGCCCAATCCTACGAGGAGTTGTCAATAACGGCATTCCTACTTGGGGAAGTTCCACTGAACAAAACCAGATTTCTGCCCCAACAGAATCCATATACTTTTGACATTCATAGATAGGGGGTACCCACATGTACCTGTAACAAATAATATTATAATGAAAGGGCCAGAAGAAGAATATTATTTAAAATATTAAATTATTACCTTTTACACATTGCATCAAGCTTAGCTGGAGGCAATGTGTAGTTCTCTGGAGGCGCAGCATAAGGGTACCCCGAAACCTTTGTATCAATTGGAGAACAGCGTGAAGACTCCCCTGCACAAGCTGAACCTATGCCCTCATCTTCTTTAGGAGAATTCGCATATTCTTTCTTGTCCAAGTGCTGTTTATAGAGCAAGAGGGTTTGAGAAAGATCAAGACTATTATTAAATTTCGCATTGCCTCTGCTCAGCTTCTGTATTCTGTACAGTTCTCTATCTACTGGCTTAGCCCATCTAATTTCTATAACACTTCCGTCAACGTCCGTATTATGCAACTTCGCCACAGCAAGTTCTGCATGCTCTCTTTCATAGAAATGGATGAACGCGTAATCGTATATCTTTTTAACTCGTTCTATTTTACCATTAATAGCAGATTCAAATATAGTTTGAATAGTTTCTGGAGTAGTGCTTATTTGAAAATTACGAGCGTACAGAACTTTAACCTGCAATTTATAAGTGTTTAGTAAACAGTCTAATGTTAAATAAATATTTACGTAACATGCGAGCTTATATTAACACGCTTACCAACTTGACAACATTCACAAAATATCGAACGATAAAAACAAAGGTATAAATAATAACTTCGCAAAAGCAGTATATAAAAAAAGCAGCGAAATAAAAGACATATACCCTTTTCATCTGGTCGTCATCGATAGCCGGTTCAGGCTCTGCCCAGTCAACCTTCACCTCCTGATCCCATAGTTTAACACATCCAGGTATCAAAGCTCTGCGTGCCATTGCCGCCGCTCTGTGGCAAGTGAACTCCACGAAAGCGAAGCCCCTATTGAAGCGTTTATCGAAGCAATTTTTATACAGAATCACGTCAACTATTCCATCTACACGCTTAGTGAGTTCGTCGAGAACATCTTCCCTCGACTTGGTCTTCGGTATACCGCCAATGTAAAGCCGACAGTTGTCCACCGATTTCACAACTCCAATATGTCTACGCGCTCTAATCTCGTAGCCATTTAATTGTTTTACAGCGGCAGAGGCATCGTTTTTAGTGCAGTAAGTCACAAAAGCATACCCGCGATTAGACCCAGAGAAATCCATCATAAGCCTCATCTCATAAATCTTGCCTACTTTAGAGAAAATCGGGACAAGCTCATCTTCGAATATCTCCCTGGGTAATTTCCCAACGAAGATCTCGCTGCCTTTCGGCGGAGGCGGCCCAACCCAGTCGGGGGGAGGCCCATATTTCCTCTGGCCGTTGTTCTGGACTATGGGGTACCGAGTCTTCTGTGTAAGTTCTAACAATTTCCGCGTCAATTCGGCTCCTTGTTCCACCATTTTAAAAATCGACTTAATATCCTCGTGCACCAAAATCAACTGATTGAAAAAGAGCGGCGATACAAAGTAGCGGCGGCCTTTATACTTCGCCGACAAACAGTCGCGGCGGTTGTGACGTCGAATTTCTGTTTGGTGGTGGTACAAAACATTTATATACTTTTATTCTCAATAATTGTTTTAGAGTTCCAAAAAAATAAGCGAGTTAATTAAATTTTAAGAATACAGTATCAGTGAGTTATTTAATTGAACACACGAGTGCTTGTATTTATTTAGACATGAAATAGTTTTAAAATCAATATCCTCCACAAGTAGTGTAAGATATCAAAAATACAATTTCATTAACATAAATTTCACGAAAGAATTACAATATATTTAATGCTTTAAGCACAAAATTATAAAGTATTTTTTTATGTAAATTATGAAAACATTCGTAACCGTATTAAATTTTTACCTATCTAATATATAGGTAGGTAAGAAGTTCGAAAAGTCATAACAAGTCCTTATATTTCTTGGTATTTTAAACTTTAATATCACTAGCTATGCAAATCAATTACAAATTAATTATTTCCTCATAAAAAGAAAATTTCGTCATAAAATTAGCACTTTACAATTTCAATTCTATTCATTCTTAAATCGTATTTGTATTTTATATTTTATGACATCATTTGCTAAACTTTTCTTAATTTTACAATCTCATCGGTATACCTACAATAAATTCGTTTCTGTAGGTATCTATTTTTAGCGAGTTATGAGCAAGGCAAATTACAAAAAAAGTCCTAATAATATTACCTATAAATACGAAAGTTTTAAAATATGGACGTTTATAACGCTAAGCAGATTTTATTTTATGGAAGTTTTTAAAAAAATTGTCGGTATACCTTATCCATTAACATAGCATATAAATATCAAACGGAGATTTTTAAATTCTTAAAAATCTACGCGCTCGCAGCAATTAATAATTTTTACTCCCGTAGTTTAAATTAGAATAATAAAAAAAAACAAGTAATAAGTAATTTCTTTGCTAGACATTTTGCCATAATACCTATATAAAAATAATCTGGGTATACGAATAAATAAAATAGGAGTGTCTTTTTGTGACATCGAAATAACCCTTCATAAATAATTAAATTGCTCAGTGCTATATACCTACTTTCCTAGGTAGGTATATAGCAAAACAACTTTCTTTTAATTTTTGTATGTCTGTTCGTTCCAGCTATTCATTAATATGGTAGCCAGTAGCTATCTATATCACTTTCATTCTAAAGTTAAAATATTTTTTTACGTGAGTTTATAATTATCAACGCTAGATGTCGCTCAATAAAAATTATTAATGTTGGATAAACAAAAAAAGACCCCTATTAATTTACCAAAAAAATGAAGTTTGTCAAAAGTCTTAGCCTTTGATTAAAAAATATGTCTTTTTCTTACCAATGAAACGTGAAACTGCGTACTATAGCAGGCATCTTCATGGTTCTTATTTGAGGTGCTTGAAGCTTAGATGATGAAAACCACTATTGCTGCTTTTTTCGACATATTTACAAATGTATTTTATGGACTTTACAGAACAGTAATATTTAATGTTGCAATGTAAGATACATCGTTTAAAATATACAACTTTTTAAAAATTATAAGTGATTATCAAAAAAAAACGTAATTTTCAGACAAATTGGTTCAGCCGTTCTTCAGTTATTAATAGTGTAACTAACAAGATTTTCTTTGATACATATAGATTATTGTCGTGTACCATATTGCCATATTATTAATTTTTTCACGACTACAGATACACATTGAGTAGTTTTAAAGATCACCAACAGGTGGAGCACGATCCGATGAAATATTAGAGTAAGTAAAGAAAAGTAGTATTATTTGATTACATCTTTATTCCAAGCAATAAATACAATGAAAAATCACAAATATACAGTATAATAATGCTCTACAAAATATCTGCTACGTTGAGACTTAAATCTTAACCTTACATCTAAATTATCACATCAAAAAAATAAAATTAAAGATATTTTACTTGCGTATGCGTGCATTGATAATGCATTCAACGCGAAATTCTTTTAGGCAGCAAAAGTCATAAAACGAGGACGGAAAATAAAAAAAAGCCTTACAATGTACATTTTCAGCTCATCTTTCAGCGAACGCACTACATTTCAATGAAAATTTACTCATTATTTTGCAAGCTTATAATAAACATTGGTAGGTAACAGTTTCGATAATGAGCAAATGTACTAAAATTTCTACACTATCATTATGTTATGAAATATTTTATTAGTGGAATCGATGATGCAGCAATGGTTTTGTATAAAAAGTAATAACAGTTAAGTTTTATAATTATGAATATAAACAAAGAAAATACAAAATACCGCATGTTAATGATAAACATTACAGAATTCAAAAAACAATTTTAATGTAGTAAAAGTAGAGCTTTTAGTTGCCTGGTTTACAAATTCTACCAACAGATGGCCAACAACAAACAATTCTATTATATATTGTTCTAGGTATGTTTTAGCTTAAATTTTCGCAAATAGAATATATGCTTTACAGATAAACACAGAAGCTACACACATAACACAGAAATTGTCCCAAGTTAAAAGTCTACTGGCATCCATAGCAATTAATTGTTTAATCTTAGGAGAGTATTACTTCCTAAAGATTGTAAACCAACACCAAAATGTTTGGCGAATCTTGGAATGGAAAAAAGAAGTAAGCATTCCTGAATTCATAACACAATATTAATTACTTTAACATAACGATTCTACTAAATATATAATTTCTCATAAATTATATATAAGATATATCAACAAATATTCTAGAAGCTCACGTCGCGAAATAAATATACATATGTAACTAATATATATTTGTATAAGTCATAGTCAAGTCGCTACTACAGTCAGATCTTTAAATGGCAGTCGGTATTCTTGTTACGTATATTGTTATATTTGACGCGTTTTTTGGAGCTATTATTTTTTAAATATTATTATTCATATCATATTTTTATATTCACTATAATTGCAGCTATTTTACTACCATAGAGACATTGTAGCCATGGCAACCAAATACCAACGTACGCAGGACGTTGTTATCGATCCGATCGATTATTGAGTCGATTGTCACTCAACTTTTGACATATTTTTGAGACATAAGATGTTAAGTGTCGTTCACTCAGTAAATAAACTGGCGACGGTGCCCTACAAACCGGAGCACAGTACTGTTTTCACACTACCGTTTTGCGGCAGAAATAGGCACCGCGGTGGTACTACCCCAGATGGCCCCCTGTAAAAAGGGGACCTACCACCGTAAAATAATAATATTGGTGACAACTCACCAACAAGAACGTCGGAAACACGACGCCAGTTCGTTGCCATGGTTACGTTGTTTATATCAAATCTTGTGTAACTGGTATAGCATTTAGTTGTGTGCTGAGAAAGTCACCGCGTAACAGCAAAGCCAAATATGACATGTAATAGGCCAACAAGGTTTAATATAAGACTATATTGTAGCCAATAGGTTGAGAAATTATTGATTAAACGTTGCGCAGAAATCGAATATCGCAACGCTCCTTTAATAGAAACGTGTTCTTTTTTGGCGCGGAAAGTTTGACATCTTTGACTTTGTTGCCATAAATTCCACGTATCTTTCGGCATCGAGTGTGGTCAAAGTGTTTTAAAGAGTAAATAATCATAGAAATAAAAACACCACGTACTCGGTAAAGTCATATAACAAAGTCGGTAAATATTTGTCGTCCATTGTCATTGCAATTTAATAATTGTTTAATTAAATTTATGCATTAATTTGCGCGAAGTCAGTACACTATTTCTAAGCTTCCGTTTTAATTACTCCGTTCATGTTTTTTTGCCGAGTTATCAATACAAATAATTTCTGAAAATTTTAATTTAACTTACCTATAAATCTGCACAAAGTTCGTAAATAATCTCTACACATCCATTTTAAGTAGTGCGTTTATGTCTGTTTTTTGCCAAGTTATGAATACAAATCATTTGAGATCTCCATTTCTTTATTCTGTTTTTTTTATTAGTCATATTTTTGGGCTAACATTAATGCTTAATTACTTTGTTTTTTTTATTAATTTATTCATATTTCTGTATTTTATAATCTACATCTCGCTGTGCTCCATCGCCTTGTTGTCATAGCCCCTTGCGGTGGTGACGGAGGCACCGTCCGTGTCGAAGCTCGCGTCGCTATCGCCATCTACCACCCAAGGTTGCTTCTCCGCGGAACAGAACCAGCCGTAAACTATCGCCCCGAACAGATAGATGGCGCTGGATATGAAGAACACGGTTCGCCATTGCTCTGCGCTCTGTTATTGATATTGTAATAAACATTTTTAACGCCGTAATCATAAAATTAACTCGTTAGATGATACGAAATCGTATTGTAGAGGAATTCCCGTATGACACGATTTTACGACCTCGCATAACGCGTTACCTATGTCTGTTTCATCACATCTAACCTTTCTCGCTATTTCAAATGAAATTTAAACTACACTTTTGATTGAACAAATATAATATAACTAATTGAATAATTTTAATTACAACACATGCATTATGGAACGCGAAGCAAATAATTTGAATTCTACAGTACAGAATTATAGCTAGTTGCAAGCGATTGAAATCTGCTATAACGTTATATAAAAACGCGTTATAAGGGAACCGCGTTTTAGTGTTTGTAACTGTAAACTTTTGACCAATATACTGTATACAGATTCAGATCTTACTCTAGCCTGCCTGAGACCATGAACAGTGGAGAGAGTCCTAAACGTTTGTTTACGAAGATCCTATTACTTATTTGCAAAGGTATTGTCTTTATTACAAGCTCAAGCTGAGACAGAGTACTATTAACGTCGTGTGACGAGACGTAAAAAGTCGGTCCACTCACCAACCCGCGTTGGACCAGCGTGGTGGGGTACAGTCCGAAACCCCCTAATGAATACACCCCGTAATAGGGGAGGCCTATGTCCAGCACTATTGGACTACTATGGACTTATATGGACTATTACAGGATGAGGATGATCATGATGATGTCGTGACGTCATACCTTGTCAGTGACGATGGAGCCGGCGAGGGGCGGACTGATTATTCCTGGAAGGGTAGCCACCGTGTTGGACAGTCCCATCAGTACACTCGCGTGGGGCGGAGCAATGTCTAGATGGTTCACACTGAAATTAATTACACATTTTTAATTAAAAATCGCTTGATTTTATAGTTGTTATAAGTCACACAGATAGGGAATTAAAAAAAAAGATTAGAAGCACAGAAGACACATATTTTTTAATAGTAAAAATGGTTGATCCCATTTTCAGTTACTAACATGTTTAGGAACGATCAGAGTTTTCTTTTTTCTCATTTTTACTACTGATAATATAATTTAATAATTGATTTTTAATTAAATTCTTATATTTCTAATAGCAATGATAATAATTACAATGATAATCGTGCATTTTAAATATTTGTTAACTTGCCTCTTAGATTCTAAACCATAGTTTCAGGTTTTAAGAACTGTGTTAATCCTATTGTATAGGTAAACAAGATTTGTTGGTTTTCTGAGTTCAATAACATTGATGTTACTTACAGATTACAAGGTACGTTAATTAAGTATACTAAGTCTAAACATGTCTTCATTACACTGTTGCAACATTTTTTGTTGTCACTATCTAAACTAAGATAAAAACTTTCGTCACTATATATAAATTAAAATATAAAAAGGTGTATGGTAAATTATTTGTAATCACTGGGATCTCATCATCATTCATCATCAGCTTTTGATTGTCCACTATGGACATAGGCTCTCTAATACACCCTATCCATTAGGGTTTTTGGACCGTATTCAACCTACGCTGGTCTAATGCGGTTGGTGGGTGGACCGACTTTTACATGCCAAACCAACGCATGGATCATCTTACTTTTCTAGACAATGGGTATCGCCAAATTGTCTAACCAACTAGGAAAAACAATGTAAAATTTGTTGAGTCCCAGATTCAACCACGACCTCCGGATTCTAAAGCACCGCCTATACAACTAGGCTAGGAGGTTAGTCATGAATCACAAGAGTTAAATTTTGTTAGTTTTATTTCGACGCCATCTTTTGGGAAATATTTGCAACACTTTTCAATGATTGGTTACTGTTTCAGCTTTTTGCAAGAATTTAGCCAAAGTGACACAAACTACAAACATTTTGAGACTATCCAATTTTTATTAAGTACATGTAGCAACTAAATAGAGTAGAAGCGACTATTATTGACACTGTTTCTATTCAAAAAGTCTTGTGATTGTTTTTACTACCTGAATCCAGACCAAGCGAAACCACCCAGACCGACGGCGATTGTCAAGCAGACCACACAACCGACGACTGTACTAGAGTAGGCAGCGGCGACCATAAAGATAGTCTGTAATTAAATAAATGAAAATTTAAGAAACTGCCTCTGTCGCTTAGTGGTATTGGCCTTAGCTTTAGTGTCATGGGTTTAAATATTGTAGGGATGCTGCATGCTTTCTTTGTTTTCAATACCATTATTTTAAATTCTAATGTCCTTCGCTAATGGCGACACTAACTGTGCCAAAA
The DNA here is from genome assembly GCA_029286875.1 of Lamproptera curius. Classification (NCBI taxonomy): domain Eukaryota; kingdom Metazoa; phylum Arthropoda; class Insecta; order Lepidoptera; family Papilionidae; genus Lamproptera; species Lamproptera curius. The sequence goes on from JAGSMT010000212.1 coordinate 342,623, forward strand.
GCGAACGAATTCTTATTGGAGAAATGCGGCCAAATTTCGTCTTCTCGTTTTGGCGTCGATTGAGTTCTATATTAGGCTTTGATTTAGTAAATTCCATCTCTAAATTAGCTAAACTATAATTCATCATCATCATCAGCTTTTGATAGTCCACTGCTGGTCATAGGCCTCCACTTATACTCCCCTATCCATTATGGGGTGTTAGACCATATCCCTTCACGCTGGTCCAATGCGGGTTAGACCGACTTTTTACATCATCATACACCAACCGATGCATGGATCATCTTACTTTTCAGACAATTGGGTGATCGGCCCAAATTTCCCTAACCAACTAGGATACAACAATGAAAATTTGTAGACTCCCCGCAGGATTCGAACCCACGACCTCCGGTTTCTAAAGCAAATGCCTGTACCACTAGGCTACGGAGACTAAACCATAATTGGTTTCGACAATGTGAGCTTACAGCTCAACAGCTCAAAAAGAAAGACGATCCACCTGTCGTATGTTTAAAGTACACTACAACACAATCATTGGCAATCGTTATTGGACCGTCAATGCCTTCAAATTCATTGACTTCTATAATAACCATCAATTGCAATTTACGCTCTGGGATGTGGAGTTCAGAATTCAGAATTGCTTTCGACGTTGGACATATGTCATTCTTACCGTTCTCTTTAGCAAAATGTGAATAAACATGATGAAAACCTTAAAAAATTATTTAGTTTCACTTCATAACATGTTTTACTAACAAATAAAAAAGTACCAATCCTAAAAAATTTTTGAAACCCAACCTGTGATAGAAAGGCGCCGCAGTTGAACAGCTTCCTTATGTTTGTCCGGGACATGATGCCGCGTTTAAGAAGCCAGTCGGCTAGATGTCCAGCGAACTGCAGCACAATCGCCATGGCCAAATACGGTACAGCAGACAGCCAGCCGGTCTGCGACGTCTCGAATTTGAAAACGTCTGTAATGAGAGGGCACTGCGTTATCTTCCTTCATCATCATCATCATCATGTTCAGCCTGTGATAGTCCACTGCTGAACATAGGCCTCCCCTAATACACCCTTAGCCATCAGGGGATTTTTGGACCATATCCCACCACGATGGTCCAATGCGGGCTGAAGGGTGAATTGTCTTTTTACATGCCCATCCGACGCATGGATCATCTTACTTTTCAGACAATTAGGTGATCAGCCTAAATTGCCATAACCAACTAGGAAACAACTATGAAAATTCGTTGAGTTCCCGCAGGATTCGACCTCCGGTTTCTAAAGCACACGCACATACCACTAGGCTACGGAGGCAGTGTTATCTTCCTTACCATTTTTTTTTATCGCGTAACAAGGCAGACGAGCAGTCGGTTCACCTGATGGAAAGTGGTTACCGACGCCCACAGACATTGGCAATACCAGTGGTATCACCAACGCGCTACCTACCGTGAGACAGAATGTTACATCTCGATTACCCAGTAAATACGCTGGCTACGGTGCCCTTCAAACACAGAAGTTCGGAACACAGTAGTGTTATTACAGGACTGCTTTACGGCAGAAATAGGCACCGTGGTGGTAACACCCTAGATGGCCCCCTTGTGAAAAAAGTAAAATATCGTTTTCTAATCTCTATTTGTTAATTAGTGATGAGGGAAGATAGTCGTTAATTTGATGGTAAATGATATGCCTTGTCCGTAAGGAAAGCAGCGTAACTCGTCACAAATCCGTTCACATTCCTGAGACAATAGATATCTCGTAGCTATAGTGCAACTGAATCGGTAGATTGTGGTTTTAGTTTAAGATAATAGTAGTTGTTTATTACGCTACTGCTTTGCGGCAGAAGCAGGCACTGGGGTGAACTTCTCTAGTCGGTCTCATGTAAAAAGTAAAGTTTTCCTAATACAACTTTCATTACGTGAATAACAGTTTTTACGGAGTGCGACCATAACCGTCAACTGTTTTCAATGGTTTCGATGCCTGCATATCAAAAGACTGATGTACTATAGTAATTGCCGTAGATTGCCTCAACAACCGAGGCCTACTTATAACGCGGCCATCTGACTTATGTCTATGTTTTCATTCTGATGACTAGCTCGTGTTGCCTTAACAAATCCTACAACAACAGTTTGTACAACATAAGTAAGTACTACGCCTTAACTCTCATATTATAATGGGACGGATAATTGACACGACCGGAGAAAGATCAGAGGTGCAGAAGCGATTTTTTGACACTCCACGCATCGATTACAGACATATTGCGTGACCGGCATACTAGGGCTATGCGGTTTGATAACACCTACTAGGAATCAACAATACGAAGCTGTTTCCCGCTGATTCAAACTTACATTCTCCGGTTTCCAAAGCGCATGTCCATAGCATAATGCTACGGAGACACTCACGCTGTAAATCAAACATGCTATAGATTACTGTAGAAGTTTTCGATGATCGTACAACTTACCCTGCATGAAGGTCGGAAGGAAGGTCAACAAGGTATAAAAGCCCCAGTTCTCACTGAAATGTGCAACCACGATCGCCCACACTGGACCCGATTTCAGCATAGTACACCATGGGTGCCGTATCTTCGAGCCCTCCACGGCCTGTGTGCCTCTAGATTCCTGTTCAAAAATATAACCAAAAATGAAGGAATTAACGATATACTGTAAATTGCCGTTAGCGCTAAAGCGTCGGACTCTAATCGGTTAAATAATTTGAAGATCAAGTCTTCTTTTTACAGGGGACCGTTTGGGAAAATTATCTATGCAAATAAATAAAATTAAAGTGTCTGTTTGTAACATGAATATAACCGTTTTTAATTTTTGTCTGTCTAATCTCAGCAATGACTGGTCCGATTTTGAGGGACTTCACAGGCGGCTAGCTGGTGTAACTGGGAGTAACTTAGGCTACTTAGTTTTTTTCTTTAAAAAACAAACTCACTGGATTATTTTCATTATATACAATTTCTATCTACCACGTGGACGACGTCGTGTGCCACAGCTAGTAACGAATAAAAAAAGCAAATCTAAGGTTATCCATAAAGTACCAACATAAGTATGACCTCAAAACTTGACTTTGTTTACATGTTGCACCTTACAACATCATGTAACACGTTAAATAATAAATAAACTAGTTTATTCGGTCGATTTCCGAGTCAAATATCATCATTCAATGGGAGCAGACAGAGTGCGTCTATGTCCGTGCTATTTTTAGCCTTTTTGAATGGACTTTCCTGAGATAAAAATGAATTTATGTTACTTAAGAATAATACAACTTTCTAGTAGTGTTCCGTTTTTTTGGCAATATGTAGAAACTTTATAATATTAATAATATAGGTACTTTTTTTACAAGAATACTTCCTTTGGTAATATACCGGGTCAAATTAACCTACATGCATAGTCATATATTATAATTATATATGATATAACAGCCGATAGACGTTTAATTTTTTGTAGCCTTTACCGGTAATACAACTAAAATAACCTTATGTAGTCCTTTTATTTGTTATCGATAACGCAATTTACATAACGGTAAAAGAAAATTGCGACCAATATGAGTGGAAATACGTGACCATAAAGCATTTGCGATCGGAATCGCGTTCGTACATGTTATGAAAAAGTAGAGCTTGTTTTTGCAAACACTTGCATACGATTCGTGAGAAGCGATCGTCAAGAGTTCTTGGTATTCGACGAGGAAAAAAACTTGCAATGTATTTTTTAAATATATAATTTGGGCGATGATGAATCAATAATATCGCACAACATTAACTTTTTATACAACATTTAAATGCAAATATCCATATTCAATAAAGTGTTCGATACTAATTCACACTTCGATATTAATTGGCAAAAACGCTACCACCGGTTTGCAAATGGACGCCTGAGCTGAGAAGTACCAGCAAAAGAAATTAGGCAGGTTATTTTTTACATCATCTTTTATAATTAAAATAATCGAATTATCGTTATAATATAATAAATATACATACTTTTAAAAAGCTGCAATAAACGAAAATTAGCATTAAAAATACATAATAATTGAAAACTACACTTTTGTCAAATTACACTCGGCATTGATCTAAACAAAAGTAACCGATAGCAATGAATCGTTATCGTAATTTTTCCTTTACAATAAATAAATAAATATTAAAATAAATGTGTAAGCTTATGGCTGGTAAGTTTATGTAACCGAAACAAATGAAACATTTTTCATTCAAGCGAGAAAACGGCTTGTTTATTAATAAGATCGCAAGATGTGTCTCGCCACTTCGTTGCTATTGGTTACAATGTTTACTTTAATTTCGAGTCTGAATTGAACTATGGTCATCAAATGGTATCAAAAGGCCAAGAACATTTAAATGACTTTAAAAATTTTCTAAAAGATACTTTACTGTAATAGGTAAATTTCCTCAGTTGTCCGTTGTTATTATTCTATTGCCGTAAACTTCAAAATGGTTTAATTACGTTACCGCATTATATGAATCAAAAATAAACACGTACATCAAGAAAAAAATTATGCAGAATTTTATATACATCTAGGTTTAATTGAAAACCCTAATCTCAACCCTTAATTGCTTTATTTATTCGTCCTTTAGCCATCTTAGAATAGGGCTTTTCGTCTTGAAAATACGAATCAGAGATTCCAATTTCGCTCGGTATTTCCATTATGTCGCGTGAGAGTTAATGTATCGCGATACTGGTATGCAATCTGTGTAATTTCAAAGTACAAGGTCAATGCTGTAATTAATTCGGATTCAAGTTATTTCGTAATGCGGGTCGCTCGGAATTGTTTGGCCGTACGTGATTATGTAACTTAGTTGTTAGTAACTAGTTGACGACCCGCTTGGCGCAATGGTTAGTGACCGTGTATGGGACAAATATTTTGTGGCAAACACTGTTTTTCTCCCGTTTAAGTATTTGCATCTATGTAATATGTATTTATTTACAAAAGGAAGTAGGTCTAAGTGGTTATCAGTCATCTAGTTTAAATAGTGCAAGCTTTGCTTAGTCAGGGACTAGATCATAAACAGCTTTTAGCAGTCCACTGGTGGGCATAGACTTTTTAATGTAAGCCAAAAGGCCGACCTTATGGGCTTCCATTAAAAAGAGTTGCTCATAATTGCCACGCTGAACAGGCGGATTGGCAATTGACTAATTGCACTTGTACTGCGGATCTGCCTTACTCCCACTGTAAGGCAGGTCCGCCGTCAAGTGAGCGGTGATGTCCTCACATCCCTTCGCCAGGGACTAGATCAGGTTGTGTTTTTCGGCCCGATTAATACCATTATTATAGTTGTTTTCTATTTATATTTTGATTTGAGCCAAAATTAAATGTCATCATATCTCTTCAATGGGTCATAGAATATTTCTTTTTAATGCTTAAAAACAGTAATAAGAAGGGCATAAAATTAATAATAACAAAGCGAGATATAGTCCAACCGTATAGGGTTGTCATTGGCGGAACATTTTGCAATAAATGACATTGGACGGTAGTCGACCAATAAGAACGCTTTACGTTCGACGCCATGTTGCTTTTTAGATATTTCTCAGCTTAGTTTTAGGTACAGTGCCCTTTGACCAGGAACACAGTGTTTAAACAATCAAAAGTTTCGGCACATATTTTTCTAATTTTACATTTTACACAGCTAAACTCAATCAACATCGTTTTGCCTACTAGTTTCGGACCTATCGGAACTCCTTCATCAGGACGGAATTACTTCCCAGTTGCATTCCTAGTAGAACTAAAGTATTCGATAAACTAATCCAATTGTACGTAAGTTCAGCAGTTATTAAAATTATATTTTCATATAAGTGTAAGTGTACAAATCCTTTATTTATTTAAAAACGGTGTACCATTAAAGCAATATAGGAGCATTTTCATTACAAACTTAAGATTAACAAAACGTTATATATCTGTACTTATATCACAGGTAATCACATTTTTTTTAAAACAGAAGTTTATCAGATACGTATTTAAATAATTTTATATTAACTATTATGAGAAAAATTATTGTAGATTTGTTGTCTATTACCTGTATGTACTTCAGTTCTGCCGCTGTGATGTGGGGATCTTTCTCCGGTGATTCTTTCACAACTAGCCACCAAATGGTCGTCCATACCAATCCCATTATGCCTGGCAAATACACATAATCAAAATTAAATGGAAACATACACTGAGTTTCGTTATGAAATTTATCATAATTTTTGAAATTATAATATCACTAGCCTATATTGTATAAAACGCTATCAATGGTTTGGAAAAGCACGCCTTTGACATGGAAAGAACCGGTAAAAGATACTCAGGGGGACCTTTCTTCGTATTTTTTTACAAAAGCACAGTTTTTTTGTTTTCATTTATCATGTTATTGATAAAACCTAAAGCGAACGTACCATTGCTCTAGGGTGTTACCATTTAAAAATATTTTTAGTTGAGTCCCTGCAGGATTCGAACCCACGACCTCCGATTTTTGAAACCTCACGCCCTTACCACGAGGTTACGGAGGCAGTTAAAGGTCGAAGAAGTGATATGTCACTTCTTATTAGCACAGTAAATACAGTAGCTACGATGCTTCTGAAACCGGAAACACATAAGTGTTTTCAAAGCATAACAGCGTCAGTGCTTTTTAACCAACCCTCAGTTTTAGAGGATCTTTAAATTACAATGTAGTATAATACGTTAAACTCTAAATATTTTCTAGAATTTTCGTCTAAAGGCGCATACAATTATTTGTAAAACAATCAAAAAGAAAAGATTCATGTTGCCCTTCAATGCCTTTTATTTTATCCTTGACGTTATGCTTCCAGACTCAAGTCTTTGGTAAGCTTCATCTAACACAGATTTCGCAGGAAGCTAGCGTCCCCGCGAACTAGGTGGGCGACGCTTTTTGCTAAAAGTGATAGCCGCACGTACAGAAGGTAATTCAAAGCCTTTGTCGTGGTACTTACCGAACACATAGAATATTCCCGGCCAGCCGGTGTAATGTGCCAGTAAGGAGCATATCGGCATGGAAACGACGGTGCCAGCGTAGCTTCCGCTGAAGGCGAACGTCGCTAAGCGAGCTCTCTCCTCGCTGGGCGCCCATTGGGACCATACCGCGTGAATGCACGGATATGTCACACCCTGTTAAATGTATATTTTTATAAGTAGCTTTCCTGGAATAGTGGTATTCCTAGGCTATATACATGGTTTTAAATTTCCTATACTAGTAGTACGCCTAAGGGGTCTTACAAATAATCGTTTTAAAGCTAATATTGAAAGTACTTAATTATTTCTTATGTTTACGCGAATACTATACATTATTAAATAAAATGTCAACAAGACGTATGACATCTCAGTCTAACCCGGAATTAAAATATGTAAAATAAACGCGATAAATTCCGTAAAAAGTCATTTTATTGAATGTGCTTTTTCCTACATATCTTCTGAAATTACAGTTTTGCGAACATCTTAAAGATATATCAAATCCACTAATTTACGGATTTTTCGCGTTACTTAAATATATTTATTCCCGACGTTTCGGATCATTTTCAGCATCCATGATCACGGGCACACTAATTATGGTAGGTCCTTTACCGGTGGTAGGTCCCCTTTTTACAAGGGACCACGGTGCCTATTTCTACCGCAAAGCAGTAGTGTGAAAACACTACTGTGTTTCGGTTTGAAGGGCACCGTAGCCAGCGTAATTACTGGGTAAACGAGACTTAACATCCTATGTCTCACGGTAGGCAGCGCGTTGGTGATACCTGTATGGCCAATGTCTATGGGCGTCGGTGACCACTTTCCATCAGGTGGCCCGAATGCTCGTCTGCCTGCGTATGCAATAAAAAAAAAAAAAAAAAAAAAATATCAGACATGGATTTGATATGTATAATAATCGCGTAAATAAAAGAAATAATTATCTTAAAGATATTTTTTTTCATAGTCTTTCAATGAATGCATATTTTACTGAAAAATTTCGTCTCAACTCCTTACCTCAAAAAGTCCTTCAATTATCCTTACTGCAATGAGAAGCGCTGTACTGGTGTGCGCCAGAGGTGGTGTGAAGAGAGTAAGCAAAGACGTAGCGCCTATTCCTATGGCGAAGACCCTAAAACGAAATACATATGAATAATAGTGGCATCTATGTAAGTAAATACTAAACATAGTTAATATTACGGTTGTGAATAAGTAAGTATGTAAAACATTCATTAAAATAGCGGCCAAGATATAACAAGGTTGTGGGTGAATTTGGCATCTTTTTCATTTGATTGTTTCCTTTCTGGCTAGTGTAATAAAATTTGATTATTGCGACTTCTACAAAAGATTATAACTGTAGCGGCTAGTCATGCACGAGTCCCATCTGCGTAGACACCAGAAATGCGGGCATGGGTCAATGTTTGGCCAAATCAAAAGTCTACACGATGTTAACCTTGTTTAAAAAACATAGCAAATATTTTTTTCAGCCACATAACATAATATCTAACGTGTGTTTTAAAGAGCGGAACGAACCTGTTACCTCCTATTTTAGCAGCCAACCATCCACCCGGCAGCTGAGTCACCAGGTAACCGTAGAAGAACGAACTTAAAACCAGTCCTTTGGTTTGTGAACTCCAGTCGAACTCAGGTATCTGTCACAATATATATTTAATTATATATTAACTTTTGGTAAAATCAAGTATTTCCAAAATTTTTCAAGGTTTTCTCCATAATCAAAGATCGAAGAGGGAGACTAGCGCGTAATTTATTTTCTTGTCGCAATATTGTGCGAGTATTTTCTTCTTACAAATTGAAAAGGAAGTCGTAACTAATAAAATTATTGGTACACATAAACATATTTAATGTTCACGGTTTAACCTTGTAGATAAGGCGTAACATTCACGCAATTAGCAGCGAGCTCATGTAATTACATGAGCTCGCTCCTTCAAAGAATGTTACTATTTTTTAAGAATTATTATTTTTAAGCGTTATTATTATAGGAATGGCGAATGTGCCTAATCGTTTCCAACGTTTTTCTCTATCAACAATCTCTTCGCCTGCCCGAGAAGTTTTGTAAATAATGGGTTTGTTAAGTCTTGTGAAAGTGCTTTCTCATTTTGTTTACAAAACCTACGGAAAAAAATTATACTCTACAATTTAGTGAAACACGATGAAAGGGATGTAATTTAGATTTAGAGTGTAGAATTTCGATTAAAAAGTATAACAGATAAGAGGACTGGTGGAAGGCCTACAAAAATCCTTTCTAAATATCCCAATCCCTTCTCCGCCTCATTTTGGCTTCTAGTTTTTGAAATTTGTCTGTTTGGTAATAATTTTTATGTTTATTACTTAAATATTGTACTAATCTATTAGAAAAACGTTAAGGCATATCTAATATTGGCCTTTTTGAGGAGGGATACCTACTTTTTATGTGTCTTGTGTATTATGTCATGCTAAGGAAGTATTGATAAAGAGTTCATAAAAACATTGCCTATGCATTAAGAAACGAGTGAATTGATTGAAAATATTTACAATGTAACACTTATAAACATGTAAATAATGCAATGAATCATATTACACGTCATGTACATTCATTTAACCACTACGTTATATGTGCTTTATCGTTATTTTAAATATTTTATACTGAATGACAACAGTTGTATCTTTTTTTTAAATTTTAATGTCACACTGCTATAAAAGTTACCCTTACTTTACACTCGATTTAGTTTTACTGGAAAATATCGTCTCAATAAATCTTTGCCTTTCCAAAGGGTCTGTGTGTAATAACGTTCATGTATAAAACATGAGTACATAGTTGTACAGTACAAGTGTACACTTGTGTACAGCGCAATGTCAGATAGTAAACACAATAAACTGAGAGGGCTTCGTTAAAACGAGCGGTGCCCTTGTAGACTTTTAATATACCAACGATAAGAGAGGACTTTACGACTAAAAGTAATAACGTATTTTAGCTAGTAAAACATGGTCTATTCGGCGTATTAGCATTTTATTAGGCGCACGATGATGGCGATGATCTAATGTCGATATTCATAATAGTAAAAACACAAAATGAAATAGTCTTTCTTTATTAAAGCACGTTCACTACTTTATTTTACGGCCTTATAAATGTACATTTGATGAAATGCTTGGTGTAAATAAGCAGTGTCAATGCTCTGAAGCTGAATATGTGTTCTATTTGCGGTGTGAGAAAAGTTTTGTGTAAAAATCAAAGTGTTTATGTTACTTTAAGCTGTTCAAATTTACATTTATACATGCCCAAGCGTTCGTAGTCGAAAAGCGTGGAGCTTTAGTAACCGAAAATGATGGGTTCGAATTCTGCGAGGCCGCAACAAGTTTTGATTATTATTTCCAAGTTAGTAAAATGATTGCGGGTAATTATCCAATTGTATGTAAAGTAAGATGATCCACGATGGATGAGCATGTAAAACGTCGGTCCTTCGCCTGATCTCTGTTTATTTTTATACTTTAGGCAAATTTTACGTATCAACATCCAAATTTACTCTGCTATTCAAACATGCCAGGTCTATCCGCCTCAGTTACAGGCGATCACCACTTACATATACTATTGTCCCGTTTTCCAATTCCGTTTCGACTGGCTCTGTCATCGCGACCACTGCAACCGATAGGTTCACCCGAAGCGCGTAAACATTGAAGAAACCGAAGAAAGCTAAGAGTGCCACCAGGAGCCTCCTCTTTCTCCAGAAACGCCATGATGTCGGTTCCTTTGTCTTCTCCCTGAAACAATTTACAAATAAGGTTTTTATATATTTTCTATGATAAATTTGATTATAATTTTTTTATTAAATTAAATACTCTCTATATTATAACCTATAAAACCATGCTTTGGAGTTTGCAACTTAATGCATTATATACTATACTCATCATCATCATCATCATCAGCCTGTGATAGTCCAATGCTGCACTTCCCTAATACACCACTATCCATTTGGGCGTTTTTGGACCGTATCCCACTACTCTGCTCCAATGCGGGTTGGTGAGTTAATTGATTTTTACATGCGTCGGATAAACGCATGGATCATCTTACTTTTCAGACAGTTGGGTGATCTGCCCAAATCGCCCTAACCAACTAGAAAACAACAATAAAAATTTGTTGGGTCCCGCAGGATTCGAACCACGACCGCCCATAACCACTAGGTTACGGAGGCAGTTGTATACTATACTACTATACTATATTTATATATATATAAATATCATAAGTACCTTCAATTCAAACCAAATCACTACGGCCTAGTTTCCTTACGTCACGCTTCATGCCGATCTATTATTGTAAACCGGCATAATGCCGAATAGTAATGGACGAAAATATAATAACTGGCATGTCGTGTTAACTTAATTCAACTTATATAAAAGCCTATAAATACACAGATGTACATATCAAAAAGTTTAAAATACGTATTATAATACATTTTGAACTTTTTTACACTTTGGGATAAATAAGGCTAATCTATTTTAATTATATTAATTACAACATCCAAGTCCTAAAGTTCAAAAAATAAGATAAAGATGTGATTAAAATCGTTACGCTGTATAATATTGTAAGCCATTATTTAACTTTTTATTAATTATTTTCGCGGCGCATACGATTATAGACATTATATGTCTAATTTGTTTAATGAATATATTTAACGATTTCTATATATTTCACTTAATAAATATTAACTATGTTACTTGTGTATATATAAAATATATTTTTTTAAATCAGCCTATCATTTTTTGTGTTTATTCGATATATACAAAAAAATCTGCCTTCCCTACAATATCACCGTAAGTACTGTTTCAAAGATTGCTTGTCGATTACTTTGTATCGCACAGTTTTAGGGTGGTAATATTAATCCCTTAATCGTTTCCGTAATGGCACGTCCCTCCTATAGTAATATAATTACAATTATCTTAGCAAATCCAGCGTGAATGAGCAACAATGAGATAAATGACTAGAAACAGTACTAACTCAAGTATAAAACCAAAATAATCAACCTATACGTAAATTAAGGAAGATATTTAATTATTGGGTAAAAATAAAAACATAGTAAATAGTAAAATCGTGCTTTATAAATCAGAGTTATTTCATATAAATACCAGTATTTTCGCAATTTGAAATTTAAAAATTAATAACTTTTATTCATTTGTGTCAATGCTGGGCAAAAGCTGAGAACTAAATAGAGGTACAACAACAGCAGTAGAATAACAAATCGAACTGCGTTTAAGCTTAGTGATTTAGGCTTGCGGTTTCATCGATACCAATTCTGTAGGAAATAAAAAAAAAACTTAGGTCTACTGCTTCTTTATAAGTTGGGACTTCTTAATAAGTTAGCCTTTGCCTCGAATAGTTTTTATCTTTTGTAGTTGTGGGGCTTAGTCCTGCGGCCTGGTCCAGGAATCTAGATGGCTTAAGGAGTAAGCCCAGCTGTTAACTAATTTGAACGAACTGATTGTAAAGAAATTAACTAACAATTACTAATGAATAGAGTTAAATGATTAAAATACAAAGAAAAATGTTTTAGAACAAAGAGTTTAATGCACAAATTCAGAAGCTCTTAAGTCTAGAAGTCTTACATTTTATATAAGAACAAAAGTTTTATCGCTGAGAAATAGCTTTTGAATAATTTCGGTAGCAGCTGAGTGTTACGAAATGCGGGGATATTGGATGCTTAATTGCCGTGAAATTTGAAATTCGTTCCGAATATACGCGAAAATGTAGTTAGATTTCATTGAGTCCCTGCGGATTTAGTTTTTTATAAATCAAAGCAGTTTAATATTGGTAAGTGTGAATGGATGTTTATCACTAATTTGACCAAAAACTTCTTACGTGTATGTAACTCATAACAATATATAAATATAGGTTTTACTTTAGACTATAAAATGTAAATACAATTTTTAAAGATAATTATTTCATCTTAGGCGATTCTGACTAAGGGCACGATCTCTATTATATATTAAGCATATGCGCAGGAGACACAAGAGTGGTCAAGTGTATGCGTTGGTATGGTGCAGTCCGTCCTTATAGTCCTATAAGAGATAGCTGACACGACCGGAGAGATCAGGCGCAGACTTTTACTCGCCTATCCGACGCATGGGTAGTCTAACTAATGTTATAAAGAGGAAAGATTTGTATTTATATGTGTATGTATCTAATGGATAAACTGGTGAGTAACATAGGCTACTTTTTGTCCCAGAAAAATGCATTTCAAAAATCTAAAAATAAGCGGGCAAAGCCGTGGACAAACCAGTGTTGCTGTAGAGAAAACTCAGTTATAAGCTTTAATAAACTAATCAACAATAACTCCTTGACTCCTCGCAAGATTAAAACCCAAAACTAATAGTTTCTAGTGTGGAAAATACATAAGTGGAGGCAAAATGGCTGGAATACAATTATAAGCCTGTTTATAATATACTTTTTGTAATAAAGCATCTTACTTTCATCAGCCCTTAACCCGCTCATGAAAAATCCATGCGACACATTGTCATTTTCACTCCCCTTAATTATTCGTCAATTCAGCACATACTCATTTCTTTTCTTTCTAATATATTCTCTTACAAAAAAAAAATTATCTCTCAATATTTGCCCGTACCATGCTGGCGTTTTGGTATAAAGTAGTTGCTATACTAGAGTGGAATATAGGCACTCTAATAGAACCAAAAACTAACAATTTTTATTCGAGAGTTCTATGTTATTCAAATTCCTATAGATATATTGGCAATAAACCTTTTATCTAATCACTGATATCGGTAGGCGCATCGGAAATATATGACATTATTCTCTTTTAGTTCGAAATTAGATTACGAGGTATAGTTTATTAGAGCTACCTTTTTTTTTCTTTTATCATGGAAAATATAGTTATAATTTTACAAAAACGTGCTTTCGCTTGCGATATATTTGTTAAACAGCATTATTTATAATACCTTTTACCGCCTATAGATGTTTCGGTAGGTAGATTGACCGCAGATATATGTCATGTATATAGAAACAATAGGAAAGTAAATATTTAATGAGCTATAAAAATCATTTCTACGTTTATATGCAGCTAACCACTTTTTATATTACCGCGGCTAGACAAGTTAGGACATTCACTTGCTGGTGAGCGATACCCCCTGCGTATAAGGAATAGAGCAATATGTACAAGTCAGCTCGCCACCCCGACATATTCCTTGTTACGCCTCGTTAATGTAATCAAATTACTCTGTGCCAATTGCCCTTAAAACCGGAACACAGTAGTGTGAACCCTTATTCGCGGTAGAAATATACATCACCTACAATGGTGCTACAGTTTAATGATTATTATTCGCCGAACGCAACGCTCACATAAACTTTCTGCTCATTTCGTAACTACGTAAAAGTAAGCGTTACGATACTACGTTAGAAAAGTTGATTTCCACAAAAAAAATCTATTTCTTTTGGGTATATCACTGGTCAAGCGGCACTCGTTATTGATACGCATTAACGAGTTTCACACTGTTAAAAATTCACAATCTCGAATTCATTTAATTATTTTCTGACGAAATAAAGTTCATGTTATAATATATTTAATAATTAATTTAGTGTCCAAGCAGTTAAAACAATAAAACCCACAAAAAAAGGATCGTTAAACTATATTTTTGCTACCGATCTTATTAATGATGGAGCTTTTAAAATGAAGTTTATTTAAATATTGCTGACAGATTTTATAATACATCTTATAGGTATGTAGGAGATAGAGAATTTCACTCAAGCTCCCTCAAGATAGACAGCAGCGGATTTCACGTGACACTATAGTTTTGCTCCATTTAACGCCTTTCTATCGCATGGGCTGATTAGCATCTAACACAAGCATCACGTTTTCGCTAAGCTAATTAAAAATATAATGTGCTCTTTTGAATCTTTCGGGAATAAGTTTACTTTTTCAGAGTAATATTTTTATTCTTGCTGATGATGATGATGACGCAAAAAAGAATTCATAAATCACTTTACTTGAGCCGATCAAGGTATAGAAATTATGAAAACATAGACTTCTGTCAAAATCGTTTGCCACCAAAACATACTGCTATGCCATTGGTTAAATATCGCGCGGTTATTTAGTATGGCGTCGGAGCACCAATCACAATGCTTTGGTTATGGCGCCATTAGAAATTGACTTTGGGCTTTGTGTAAGAAAATTCGATCTCTTATATGGTTCTACTATAGTGTTTGTGTATAGTAATAGCGCTAGAAAACACTTTTGCAAAGGTATTTTGTACATTGTTACGATCTAATGAGTGCGTTATAAGCTAGTCCCCTGATTTAAAAATTTAAAATTAACACTCCGTCTATTGGTTACAGCTCTATCTCAACACTAAGTCTCTGAAAAAAGAAGATGAATGCAAGTGTTGAGTCGAATACACTAACCAATTAAAGAGTTTTAGTGCCTTCAATATACTAGCAGTCTACGCAGCTCCGTCCTTGTTTTTTAAAGATTTCCTAAATGAATTTTCTAAGGGTCAAATTAGCAATGTTACTAAAGAATAATAAAGCTTTCTGATAGTGAACAAATATTTCAAATCGGTTGAGTATATTCGGAGTTCAGTATATCGGGTTTAGTATATCGGGTTCAAAAAAACCTAAATATTCTTTCCTTTTCACAATACTATTATACATAAAGACATTTGTGTCTTATAAAACGCAAACATTTTGTTTAAAAATGCTGCTGTCCCGCTTGTATTGATAAAAGCGCTAAGATATAGTTTAAACAAAAATGTTAACCCGGAATTAATTTTGAATCAGCAATATTGACACAGCTCAACTTGTTTAATAAGAATGTATATATTTATAGCACAATTTTCTTTTATCATTTAGTATTCTAAGATAAGTCCTGAGAATTCTAAATCCTTAAAACACTCAAGAACAACAGATTTCGCCAGAGAACATCGGCAAATCCGTTAGTGTTTAACGACCCTTACCAAGGGAGCTGCAGTTGCTTTATGGCGGGGAGTGTCCCGGTTGGCTCGTTAGAGTAATATATTCAGTTTATTAGGTTATAATGGTTCTACTACTTGTATGCGCTCTAACGGTCGTTGTGGACGCGAAGTTCGCTAGAACACCTTTTACTAACTTAGACGAAGTGTTATAGACATATCTATTTCCACTATGGTAACTTAGTATCATGTATATACCGGTGGTAGGTCCCCTTTTTACAAGGGACCGCCTGGTGGATACCACCACGGTGCCTATTTCTACCGCAAAGCAGTAGTGTGAAAACACTACTGTGTTCCGGTTTGAAGGGCACCGTAGCCACCGGAATTACTGGGTAAACGAGACTTAACATCCTATGTCTCACGGTAGGCAGCGCGTTGGTGATACCTGTATGGCCAATGTCTATGGGCGTCGGTGACCACTTTCCATCAGGTGGCCCTGACTGCTCGTCTGCCTGCGTATGCAATATAAAAAAAATGTATAAAAGATAAATGTAACAGATCGATATCTACATTTTTAAAGTCTAAAATCTAGATACAAATCGTTAAAATCTCTGTCTCAAAATCTGCCTTGTACACATAAAATCTTCCGAAAATTTACAAATGATCTGCACGGTGCAATAGAAAGTGACTCTGATTTTTTAGTCAGAGGATATGGCTTGAACTCGCACTATGAGAATAAAAAGAATATAAAATATGGAAGAAATATAAGTTTTTATCCATAATCTAGTTTATATAAAGTTATGTTGCATCATTCAACCCATCTAATGAATTTAAGTAAGTACATTTGTTTGTTAAATAATTTTCCTGTCACGTTTTCTTCTTATTATTTTAAACAACTGTTAACTTTTCACTTAAGTATTATTTTTAAATCGCTTAAACTATTTCTAATAGAGATAACATATTATACAACTAGCAACATTGTACAGTGTAAACAAATATATAAAAATATAAATACAGGCTTAAACATACGTTCGCAAGTTTTTTTATTAAGAACAATAATACAAGTAATGTAAGTTACTTTAATTAAACGTAAATAAAAAATTTAAAGCCTTCCAAATTATTATTATTTTGGATAAAACATTAATATGCTATAAAATTGCGTTTTGCAAAGGTCAAGTTGACCACAAAAAAAATAATTTTTCTAATTTCTTTGTTTTACCTTTATTTGAAGGGTTGCTATCGTGACATCGCATCGTTACCTTTTCGTATCGTCTTAAACCGCACGCTTTTGTTTCTGTCAAGCGAATGATTTAGGAAAGGTAACACAGGACGAGGACACTATCTGATTTGACAAAGGATACATCATTTTATGCATGAGTAATATGGGATAAAATTTGCATGTAAAATACAAATGCAAATAACATCAAGGTGTGCCAAATTCAAAAGATATGATGAAACAGGTAGAACTAAACAAAAGAGCCAAAATAAGACATTATTTGGACTAAATAGTACGCGTTACCTCTTGAGATCAGGATGGCAGAGTCACTTCTCTTTTAAAAGAAAAGCTCGGGAACACTTATTCAAAAACTGTTAGAAGAGTTACGATTCAGTCGCGGAGAAAGGCTTAGTATATATTGGTAGTGTATTTTATATATGTATGTAGATATATATGTAGTGAATATATGTAATATGTGAATACCATTTTTCTAATATGTAATTATGTTTGTAATTATATTTATTTTTACAGCTTACATTCCCTACACTTATAAATAACTGTATCCTCCTTTTATTTATTTTTTTCTGTACCCAAAAGTTCACTGGTATATAACACCTTTAGGCATTAAGTCCGCCATTGTACTTACTTGTGCATAAAGCTTTAATAAATAAAGATAAATAAATGCAAAATAAAAAAATAAAAATAAATATGCAATCCTATTAGTGGACTGCCGCACTATTTAATCTATACGCGATCCTCAACCAATAGGGGCACTTGAAATCTTGGCACCAATAAAGTTTGACTTGGCGGAATTAAAGTTTGACTCGTAGTCTGCGGATCCTATTTTAACATCTTGTAGTATAAATGTACTAAAATAATGATAGAAAAACTGTTAATACCCTAGCTGTGCCCCGGCGGTGTTACTTTCTTAACTCAGATTGTTTAATTTTCTAGTTTTCTACGGATTATTCTTAAGTTTACATACATAAGAACAGTTTAAACAAAAGTGACAAACATATCAAAAAAATCAATTAGCGAAAGCTGTTCTCAAGATTGTGCATAGCAACAAATTCAGCACTTACTTTTTTATAAATACGAATAAATAAACATTAAAATAAGCAATTTCAAATGCGTAATTTGTGATATATGAGCGGCACATATAACAAAACAATTTTAAAACATTTCGTTTGTGTGTCTGTTAGCTAGAAAAAGCTAATCCCTGGAATGGTTGGTCCGATTTTGTCAGGACGTGCACTGATAGCTGATGTAACTTGGAGATTTTTTTATTATATAACCACGGACGAAGTCGCGGGCATCGGCTATTATTATATATTGATGTATATTGTCAATTAAATAGTGATCTAATAATGACCACAGCGAAGTTAATTTCTCTGATTTCTTTTTGTGTCTTATTTCACTTTGATATGAGTAGCTTTATTTCCACTTTCTCATAAATATAGGATAATACCTATAACCATCAGTTGACAAAAGTTGTTGATAATTTTATCCCTACAGTGTCTATAATAAATACAAATTGCATACTTTAACATTGAAAAATGTCTTTTTTGCAGAGTCAAAAAATGCGCTAAAAGTCGATTTGTTGACTTTTGACCTCAGTTATCTAAAAGTCAAGTACACGCTATCATAAGTAGGTTTTTAGACAAGTTTAAGGATGTAAAATAAAAAGTTATAAGATTTTACAGCCGGTTACCTTCAATTCCGAGATTCTTACCCTATTTTGACTAAAATGCCTGGATTATTTTCCATATTAAATATAGGTCAATAACTTTCAATGGACTAACGGAAAATGTACATTGTCTACACAGAATGCTTATCCATGAGATTTTATCTACTGAAAAACAGGCGGAAGCGCGATGAAATATTTGCAAAGGAATGCCGGAATAACGATCTACAAATACCACGAACAATCAAACGCGACAAACAAAGACTCGGTGACACAATGAGCTAGTAAAGGAAGTGACAATCATTTGTAAACCGTCATTAGGTAAAGATATCACTTTACGTTAGGGATGAGCGGCATTGTCAAAATATCGATGTTCGATTGTTCAACACTCAATAAGTATCGAATGTGCTACGATAACACATGGATATTTTAAATTGAAAATTACTTAGCTTAACAATAACAATAACTTTAAAATACTACGAAAATACATGGGATATTTGTATGGTCTTTGTAAAGGAAGTATGTTTGTTTAAATTCAGTTCTTTAGCCAATATCAATTATATAGTTCGAAAAGACTTTAAATACCAACCGGCGAAAGAATTTTTAACATTATGGAAAAAGAAATGTTGCGTTTAATGCGAAACAAATTGCAAAGTAACAGGTTATTAATAACTTCACGATGTGAAGTACCTAAGTATACTATATCGCTACTTTTTAATTAGCGAAGGAATAGGTGTCGACGTTAATCGCACATCCCTTCCATTACTTCACCACTGGTTACCCGCGAAAGGCGTCATTAAGCGAATCCCCGTCGGTGCAATCAATTGTACAATAAGATGCTTGACAATGATGTCGGACCACCTAATTAGGTTGCGACCCAATTACTGTTTTAAATGTCGCTCTCGACTCTTCCTTAAATTTGATCGTCCAATCGGAAAAATCCATTAAAAGATTGGAAGGAAACAGCGGCGGTAGCTGACGAAATTTTTCATTACTTACACTACTTAACTCTCCCTTCATTACTATTTCTCCCCTTTTCTTAATATCCAAATAATATTTATTGAATAACGGCAAGCATATGGTTGTCGAACGCATTGAATGGAACCGATTATAACGGATTATTCAGACATATAGACACAGACGATAATACGTTTCAATTTACGTGTAATAATTTGATTTTCATTCAAAACAATTTGTCAAGATCGCCCATAGTAAAAAAGGTAAGAGGAATAACTGATATTTTTTAAGGTCTATTCTTAATTTAAAAATATCTTCGTATGTTTGAACACGTAAGGGTTAGTTTAATTTTTTTTTAAAAATTAATCAAATGTACAGAATGAAAAAAAAAACGAGTAAAAAATGTAGGCCATGACGCTAAATTTTTATCCATATTATATAAACGATATTTCTACTAAATAATTTGATAACATAAAACAGATTAATTTTAAATTCAACCGTAACAATAGACCTGTGCATACTAAAAGTATTGGTCTATTGTCATTTATTTCATAGGATTTTTTGCGTCTTGTCAAATTGTTAGTAAAGTTATGTGACTTAACTGTTATGTAGACCACTTCATTTAGCGCATTGCAACCTTGTCTGGTGACTGTAGGGTGAAGTAATTGCACTGTGTTCATACGTTTCAAGGCCTTTTTGTGTATTGTACCAGCCTATAAGATATCATATTGCCTTTCTTGACTAAAGCTTGAAGCAAGTGTTGTTCAACATTTTCAAGATACGATTAATGAAGTTATTATGTATCTGATTAAATAAAGTAGAACAAATAAATAATATTTCATGTTAACTTTAACCATGTTCGTTAGATGTGTGTGCTAATGCTATGAACAATAAACAAGAAAAATGGCTTTATTTTCACCGTTTTCACGCAATGAATTTTCAAACACAATTAATTTGAGAACCAAAAAGCGGAACTTAGTGCTTACAGTATAAGTTTAGCTATCCATTGATTAAATCTAAATTTTGTAAAAAATTACCGCGTAAATGAATAAAAACATCACCAAACTGATAAATATCTGAAACTAAGCATAAAGTCACTTGTAAGAACTAATCAAAATTACATCACATCACATCATCAGCCTGTGATAGTCCACTGCTGGACATAGGCCTCCCCTAACACCCTATCCATTAGGGGTTTTTGGACCGTATCCCATCACGCTGGTCCTATGCGGGTTGGTAAGGCTAATCAAGATACCTAAATACAAAAAAAACTTTCGAATTTTTTTTTAATATATGTATGTTTTTATATTACAGTGTATGTGTTTATAATAAGACAAAGTTTTATGGTTCTATCTTTAACAATGACCGATTTCCATAAAAACTTTCATCCCCTGTTACAAGCCTTTCAACCACTTTTTCGTAAAAAAATGTATCTATGGAATCTAATCTACATATGTGTAGATTAGATAAGAAAACAATCGAGAGTATTATTTTATTTTGTTTTCATGATTTGACATCTCCAGCAATATCCAAAGTTTAATAAGATTGTTAAGAGTTTTACTTGGCTGTGTGTCATCGATTCAAAGACTAAAAAAGTGATTTAATTTAGTTAAGATTAAGTTTTTGTTAAGAATAAACCTTATAGCAAATAAATAAATAACAATTACTTCCTAATAATTTGGCTTATTATTAAATTTTAAAATAAATCTAACCCTAATTGTCTGCATATCGTTATTTGGGAACACACTTATCATTTGACGAAAGCCCTCATCATTTCGGGGAACACCACTAAAATCAAAATCATTACATATATATTATTTAGATAAAGTATAATGAATAAAGCCTGATGACATTAGAAACTGGCGGAATCCCTATAGCTACCGCAGATTTATTTTTATGCACGTGAGCGATATTCACATATTTAGTCAAATAAACTCAAATTGTCTTTAGAAACGTTTTAAATCCAAAATTGTCAAAGTTTTTTTAATTTCATATTGTATTGAAGCTAAAAAATATAATTATAACCTCCGAATAACGTTCCCCGAATGATTCCTCTTAGTGACAACGCAATTAAAAATTGAAATTTCAAGAAAAGTATTTAATTCTATGCTCTGCCAAAGTAAATCTAGTTTAAACACAAGTTTAGTTATGATTTAGAATAATTCTCAATATAATAGCTTCTAATAGTACTATAATACTACTATACTAGCTATAATACTACTTTATTTAATCATAAAGCGGAACTCAGAATTTCCCACCTTGGTGATTTTGAGCCATATATACCAAATAAAAAATATCAATTCAGTGGTTTAGACGATAAAGACGGACAGACAAACAGACAGAGTTACCCTCGCCTTTATAAAATTAGTATGTATGTTTTATACATAACAAACGACAGCCGATAGTCACGGGTATATTAAAGTGTGAACGTCCGCAAAAACATAGTGAAGTGCGGCCGAACGTAATGATTGATGGATTATCTTATATGCAATCCATAGCAATCAATTTTAAGGAGAAATCAGGCGAACAATTTAATATGTATTTTGATAAATATATTTTTTCATTCTGAAGTGGTTCTTTACTAACCATGTCTATTGTATTTGCAGTCTAGCGATAGGCATATAGGATTTGCAGAGCCGGTGGCCGTGGGTTCGAATGGGGGAACATATATAACTTGTTGCTTACTAGTAAAAGAAAAAGTTTAGCTTAGAGCCCTATATCACCTAGTTATTTTCCAAAGTTTTCACAGAATCGATCCAGATTTACCTAAATAATATTTTTAGGCAGAGCGACTGGCATCTGAACACCGCGACGCAAAGTGTAAACTGTATTCTTAGACAATAGTAACTTTGTAGAGCCTAAACTGAATAAATTATTTCTGGATTTAATTTAAAAAAAAAAAACAAAAAGCTTTTCCGGGAAGGAAATCAAAGCACCGTTTTTAGTCAAGGTCTAACGTTCACGGACGTTATTATTAAAAGTGAAGCAATGTACAAGAAGTACGCTAACAACATTAGCAACTAAAATAAATAGGAACAAATTAAATGCCACCGTTATCTTGTTAGACCAGTATTCATTCTTATGCCATATTAGGCTGAATCTAAATAGCTGATTAAAGCAATTACACACATACATCGTTATGACAGTTCTCTATATAAATATAAAAACGTAAAGTGTGCTGCCTCCGTAGCCTAGTGGTATAGGCGTGTGCCTTAGAAACTGGAGATCGAGGGTTCGAATCCTGCGGGGACTCAACAAATTTTCATTGCTGTTTCCTAGTTGGTTAGGGCAATTTGGGCCGATCACCCAAATGTCTGAAAAGTAAGATGATCCATGCGTCGGATGGGCATGTAAAAAGTCGGTCCACCCACCAACCCGCATTGGACCAGCGTGGTGGGATACGGTCCAAAATCCCCTAATGGATGGAAGTGTATTAAGGTAGGCATATGTCCAGCAGTGGACTATTACAGGCTGATGATGAAAGTGTGCTATCACACTATGACAAAAATTTAATAATTTCCTACAATTGTATACTGAAAATATTTTATGGGTGTGTGTTAAATATCATAATATATCAAAATTAAATAAGTTTACTTGTTTCTCTTATGTGATAATGTTTTTATTAATGTCAATTTTTAATGCACTGTTGTTCAAACTGAATTAAGAACACTGTTTTAAGTACTGCCTCCGTAACCTAGTGGTATTGGCGTTTGCTTTAGAAACCGGAGGTCGTGGGTTCGAATCCCGCGGGGAGTCAACAAATTTTCGTTGTTGTTTCCTAGTTGGTTAGGACAGTTTGGGCCGATCACCCAATTGTCTGAAAAGTAAGATGATCCATGCGTCGGATGGGCATGTAAAAAGGCAGTCCACCCACCAATGGATAGGGGTGTATTAGGGGAGGCCTATGTCCAGCAGTGTACTATCAAAGGCTGATGATGATGATGATGATTTTAATTATACATGACACAACGTGTTACACCCTGGTCACAATATTGTTTTTAATAAACTGAAGCACGTACATACTTACGAATAAAAAAAAAACGATTGGCAACAAACACGCGGAAATAGGAAGGAGTGGTCCTAAAAGACTTGAAACAGCCACTAGTACTGTTGTCACATACAAAGAATTTTCAATGACATAGAATGTAAACCGGTTATTTTGTAAGTGTTCAAATATGCATTATGGATTCCTTGCTATTTCAAGTTTTTCGTTACTAACGTTACTTCCACGTTACTATGCTATATAATATAAAATAAGTTGAAAATGGCGTATTCCTATCTATTCTTTTCTATCTATATATTATGAGGTTTACTTGAAACGTTTGCAAGTATGCCTTTGCCTTATACCGCAAGAACTGATGTTATAATTTTAGTCGAAGTTCATAGTATATTAACTTATTCACTATCATATAACATTGTAACTTATGTTGCAAAGAAGAGTCGTTATTTCGTTCTTATTGATGATCCCCTTTTTATAAGGGATCGCCTAATGATCCACTAATCTCTTCCGGTTTGAAAGGCACCCTATCTAGCGTACTTACTGGCCAAACGAGATATAATATGTCATCTCTCAGGGCGGCAAGCGGAATAGTGGCCTCTTCGCGCGCGTTTCTTGTGGGCAAAGCATCTATATTATACTTCTAGGCGTTCCTCGCGACTTTGTCCGCGTGATAGAATTAATAGTTTTTGTTTTAATTAAAAAGTCTGCTCTGTTACACTCAGTTACATTATCTTTCTTCCAGTGAAAGTCCAGTCAAAATCTGATCAGTCAATCCAGAGAAGAGCCAGAACAAACATGCGTACAAACAGACAGACCTAAAAAAAATCAAAAATATGTATCGGTTATATATCATAATGTAATCATTTGAAAATGGTTATTTTCATGTTTCAAACAGACACTCCAATTTTATATATTTGTTTTGATTAAAATATCCTGGTTGTCTCGCGTTTTATTCAACTAAAATATATTGTTACTGAAGTGTTATTAAAGTGTTAATATACAACTCTGTTTGTGCTGTATCTTTTACGATAATGTAAATAAAACATCGATGTGATTACTTCAATACAATGGTATATACAATTGAACCGATTTCTGTCTGTTGTCCAACGTAGTTTTACGTAATAATGTTAACTTTGCAGCCGTAGCTATACAAAAGTTCATTTCGACCGTCGTTGTCAGACGTCATTTAAATAAAATAGAAACCGGCTTTGGGTAGAATGAAGCTTTCGTTTTCAATTATCTTTTAAATTTGTCGTTTGGAAAAATGGTTAAATTCCGAAGCAAATTTTTTTAGAAAGACCAAAACTTTATTTTTAATTTAATTTAGAAACGAAAACATTATTCTTGCTAAAAAGCTTGTGCTGTATATTGTTTTTGTTTACATGGTTTTACTTTAAATATTGTTCAGACGAATCTTACTTTGCATAGACTCTTGGATTCGAACCAACTTGCCCTGCGCCACGGCCTCTCACTTTGACTTTCTCTTTCTTACATCACAATGCACAGTTGAGATTCGTTCCGCTGTCAATTATACAGTGCGTTTTAGCCAACAGTTTGGGTGAACAGTTATTATGGTGTTCCAAGTTTATAACGAATTATAGAAGAAAAAATCTTACCAAATATATGAACTACGGTTTGAAGGGCATCGATCGCTTACGATGACAAAGAATTCTATCATGTCTTATGCCACCTTATAAGCAAAGCGTATGCCTGCTCGTCATATAAATTAAAAAATACAAATATATATCATAAAACTATTATAATAAAGAAAACAACCACAACGGCATAACTTCTAAGAATCTGTCTGTAAGTTATCTGTACGTAAATAAGTACGCAATAAAGTACGTAACGTTGGCTGTAATAAATTCTCGTTTGATCTTCCTCTGTATCATATTTTTTTTTCATTTTCTTCTTCAATAGATTACATGTTATTTATTAAGTTGTTTGCCCGCCAGCATTTAAACTATGACATTTGATATCGGCCATTGCTATTTAAACCGGGGGTCGTGGGTTTAAATCCCGCTATGAAACAACGTTAAAATTTTTATGGTTGTATTCTGGTTGCTTAGGACAATATGGGCCTGTCACCCAATTGTCTGAAAAGTAAGATAATTAATGCGTCGGATTGGCTTGTAAAGACAGTACCGGTTGTTAAGACAGTAGTTGGCAATAGGTTTTGGAAGTCAGTGCCTTTACATTTACTAACAACTAATTCGAATGCATTTTACCCTTTGGGTTCCGGAAGTCAGATGCCAGTCGCTCTGCGTAAAAACTGTTATTCAGGTAAATCTGGATCGATTACAAACCAACCCCATGATAACAAGGGAAAATGGCTAGGTAAAATCAATTTTCAAAATGCAAGTAAAAATTAAAACATTGAAGAATATCAAATCCACTAATTTACGGATTTTCGCGTTACTTAAAAATGTATTTATTCCCGACGTTTCGATTCTTTCCAGCATCCATGATCACGGGCAGACTGTTCTGGGCGAAGTCTGCCCGTGATCATGGATGCTGGAAAAATCAACGTCGATAAACATTAGAACATGCAATCCGTAAATTATGGTTGATATATATAATCGCGTAAATAAAAGAAATAATTATATGAAGTAATAGTTAGGTGTTGTATCCGTAAACATTTCCACGGAATCCGCTCGATCGTACAGTTATTACAAATTCCCGTCGAGTTATTTCGTTCCCTTGTAAAGTCCCGCCACGATTGTCTGACCTAATTCCTTCTTTGTTATGGACTCGAGTCTCGGTAACAGGATAAAGAATGCCCGAAACCACGGCCATTTCGACCGTAAGTATATTAAAGACGCTTGCTAAGTTTATTCACAGCTTACGTAGCAGAAAACTTATTGTAAACACAATCAACTTTACGCATCGGTTCGGTAAATCTTTTTATTTCTTGTTTCAATCATATCTTTTTCTATCTAATATGGTTAAAATAAAAATAAGAAAATTCTGGCGTAGGGATGTGACGACCCCACCGCCTACTTGCCTTACAGTTGGAGTAAGGCAGATCCGCAATACAAGTGTAATTAGTCAATTGTCCATCCGCCTGCTCAGCGTGGCAATTATGATATTTTTAATCCCCTCAAGATCGGCCGCCTTGGCGTTCATTTAAAAAAGCCTATGTCCAGCAGTGGACTGCTAAAGTTTGTTCATGATGATGATGATGGTTTAAATAAGCGTATCGTATCGCTGTTACTTTTTTGAATATAAATTTGAGTTCAATTCTGCAATATTTTCATCGATGGTTCGATCCCTCTAATCATACTTTGTTTGTGTACATCTTTTGAACTTCGTTGATAAATTAAGTTATAAAAAGTTTGAACCTTCTAAGCGGCAGTTTTAATATCCTAACCTTATTAAAAAAAACATACTGTACATACATATTAGTTTTAACTTGTTGTCGTGACTTCGTTGGGGAAGTAAGGATGTTGTTTAATAACATTCAGAAGGAAAAAGTAATCGATTTTGAAACATTTTTCACTCTTGCTCCACTTCTATGCAACTTATCGTGGTGATCTAAGTAAATAAAATGTATATCGTATTAGTTGTTCCTGCGATTAGCGCTTTCAAGTAAACCTTATGAGGTTTACAATCGTGTTTACAATCTTAGTAACATTAAATTAATTTATAATAAAGAATGAACGACTGCCTCCGTAGCTTAGTGGTATGGGCGTGTGCTTTAAAAACCGGAGGTCGTGGGTTCGAATCCTGGGGACTCAACAAATTTTCATTGTTGTTTCTAGTTGGTTAGGCAATTTGGGCCGATCACCAATTGTCTGAAAAGTAAGATGATCCATGCGTCGGATGGGCATGTAAAAAAGTCGGTCCACCCACCAACCCGCATTGGACCAGCGTGGTGGGACACGGTCCAAACCCCCTAATGGATAGGGTGTATTAGGGGAGGCCTATGTCCAGCCGTGGACTAACGAAGGCTGATAATGATAATAAAGAAAAAAAACATAAATACTAACGCATTTAAATGTTAGGTACTTGTTACTTTTATACTAGGCTATAGGCATATAACTTAACTTCAATGTTAAGTTATATGAAATGGACTTATTTCAGTCTGCGTTGCTTTCCACAAGTAATAATTAACTAAGTTTAAAACATTTCAATGATGGTTTAATTCGATTTATTAAATTTCCCAAGACAATTTCATCTTACGGTTTTTAGCGAATCAATTGTCTGACGGTTTACTAAATTACAGGAAAAACAATGCCGACGCGCGGTCCACTGCAATTTCTTGAAAACTTCCTAATAAAATTACTCGTGAGTGAGGTTGGAGGGGAAAAATCATTGCGCTGATTACATTTTGTTATGACTTTGTATTAAAATGTCCTTTGGAAGAAGAGCTTTTTTTCTTTAAACATATCTTTTAGAAAAATTTTTAGCTCGCCCTGTGAAGTACACACCTTACAATCTACACCTTAATGTTTTACATTGCGCTTGACTACTTAATTATTTTAGGTTTATAAGAGATATTGTTTGACTGGAAATTTAAACGTGTCAAGAGCTCAGATATTAGATTGAAACAATTGTCTAATTTCAACAGCAAACATTGCTTTGTTTCGGCAAGCGGTAAACGAAAAGTTCATATTATATAATAATAAAACGAATATGTAAAGGACTCGACTATGTACATAATCCACCTAACACATGGCGTTCTGAATACGCAGGCAGAGGAGCTGCTGGGCCACTAGATGAAAGTGGTCATCGACGCCCATGAAAATTGGCAATACTAGCAGCATCACCAACGCGCTGCCTACCGTGAGACATAGGATGTTAAGTCTCGTTTACGCAGTAAATACGCTGACTACGGTGCCCTTCAAACCGGAACACATTGGTGTTTTCACACTACTGCTATGTGGTAGAAAGAGGCACCGCGGTGGTACCAACCCAAACGGTACCCTATGAAAAGGGGATCCACCACCTGTTAATGGCTACGGCTTTAATAATTTAAAACATAGTTATCAGTCATTGGAACTCACGACCTCTGAGTTCGAAAATAAGGAGTTAAAACTATGAGTGTTTTATATAAAACATTTAAATTCCTTTTGCATTGTTAATAAGTTGAAAAAAAAAGAATTTTTATCATATCAAATCCACTTATTTACGGATTTTTCACGTTATTTAAATATATTTATTCCCGACGTTTCGGATTCTTTTCAGCATCCATGATCACGGGCAGACTTAGACTTAGTTGCTTTAGTTTAGTTAGTGGATGATTTGATTAGTGGATGCTGAAAAGAATCCGAAACGTCGGGAATAAATATATTTAAATAACGTGAAAATGCCCGTAAATAAGTGGATTTGATATGTATAATCACGTAAATAAAAGAAATAATTAATTTTTATCATATTATATTTTTAAAGGAAACTTATGGATTTTTATATACATCACGTAAAGGGCGTCCGCCGACTAGCGTTCTCGAGTCACGTTTCGGCACATATGACTACACGCGTGGGATTGAATATTCCCCATTCATTGTTCCCATTTCTCAATATTGCCTAAGCAAATAGCGAAACCGCATTACATATTGCGATTTTCATTCAATGGCTGAGGCTTCAGGCATATTTGTTAATAGATATAGACGTATAAATACGAAAATGTATGTTGGTTTTGGTGTTTTCTGGAAATACCAGAAAGCAGCTCCAGATAGCCACAAGAACGTAAAAAGAACGGGGTTAGATCGACAATTTTACGCTGAATTTGCTTTATAAAAATCATATTCAGTTTGCTTTATAATAATTTATATTGCAGAATATGAATGAAAAGTGATAAATCAATTACATTTTAATGAACGCCTTATAAATTTACACAATGTAATATACAAAACAAAAACTTTAATAAAAGAAAATACTCAAAAACGTATAAATATCACACATTTTTAAAGCACTATGCGAGTCGTTCCAACGTGTTTGTTACACGCCTGACCTTCTCCGTAACGGCGTAAAAGGCTTCTATTATTTTCTCTGAAACATTTGTGTTCGGTGCTAACAAAAGCAACAAAACATAATAGTTTTCTTATATCAAGAGTACGGCTCCAAATCACGTCATTTTAACAATTTTATTAAACACTGCGCTTTTTTTTGTCTTCATAACTTGCTATGTCATCACTAAAAAAATGTATTAAAAATAACAAAGACGTCTTGATTTTTTTTTTTATAGCTTACGCAGGCAGACGAGCAGTCGGGCCACCTGATGGAAAGTGGTCACCGACACCCATATACATTGGCAATACCAGTGGTATCGCCAACGCGCTGCCTACCGTGAGACATAGGGTGTTAAGTCTCGTTTACCCAGTAAATGCGCTGGCTACGGTGCCCTTCAAACCGGAACACAGCAGTGTTTTCACACTACTGTTTCGCGGCAGAAATAGGCACCGCGGTGGTACCCACCCAGACGGTCTCCTGTAAACAGGGGACCTACCACCGGTAGGTTCAATTTCACCGGATTCAAATTATCCCCCTATATCTTGGGCATCTATAAAAAAGCTTTAAATAAGCACCTTTTTTTTCGCTGAGGAACAGCCAGCCCGATGTTAAGTGGTCATCGACGCCTGTAGACATTTGGCAATACCAAAACAAATACGCTGCTTAAAGTGAGACATAGGACGTTAAGTCTCATTCACCAAGTAAATACGCTGGTGCCCTTCATTTCTGAACACAGCAGAATTTTCACACTAAAGTTTTGCGGCAGAAATAGGCACCGCAGTGGTGCCGACCCAGACACCCCTATAAAAAGGGGGCCTACGACTTTGAAAAAAAACATGTTAAAAACTATTTGGTAACTGTGAAATTTAAACGTGTCAAGAGCTAGATATTAGATTGAAACAATTCGTCTAATTTCAACAGCAAACATTGCTTTGTTTCGGCAAGCGGTACTTCCATTAGCATTGTTACCACTTTGATATGCACAACATTATCAAGCTGTGGTCGCATGATAACAAAAAACGACACCTAGCACCTACATAAACACAATCTCATTAACCGTGACACATAGATCTCAAAGAGCAGACCGTCTGATAACATCGAGTGGAATTAATCAAATCCAATGTCTTACGACTTCAGGTCGACGGCACTTATGTTGTTATCATATAAAAGCACTGAAATACATGCTGTGTTACCTAGCAAAGTTATGTAACTTTATCACTTACTAGCGACCTGCCCCTGCTTCCCACGGGTGCTATGAGAATATATATACCTACAAGATTAAGCATGTGTGGTACACATAAACCTTCCTCTTGAATCACTCAATCTGTTAAAAAAACCGTAGAAAAATCCGTTGCGTACTTTTAAAGATTTAAGCGTACATAGGGATATAGGGACAGGAAAAGCGACTTTGTTTTATACTATGTAGTGATAATAGTGATAGTGAAGTACATTCAAATACAAATAATCTTTATTCAAGAAAGAAGTGTTATACAGCTTATTGATGACAACATTACTACTGGGGGAAAATCATGCATCTGATCTTAAAAGAACCAGTGAAAGAAACTCAGCGGGATCATAAGGCCGCTAGGTTAATATATAATGTTCTGAAACGTGCCACGGGTGACCACCGATTCAAAGCAATTTTTGAAAATTTGCTAAGTTTCATCTGAGTAAACTAAGCTATCGTGTGGTTCTTTCTTGTAACACTACGATCTTTTCCTTGACTTATCTAGGAATGATTCATCACCATCATCAGCCTGTGTTAGTCCACTGCTGGACATAGGCCTCCCCTAATGCACGTTAACCATTAGGGGGTTTCTAGGATGGGTTAGCCGTTCGGAATATCGGAGAAAAACGTCCATGAACCAGTGTCGACCGCGTTGCTGAATCCATTAGCCGCCTGATTGCGAACTAATTGCCCGCGGGGATAGAGCGCTCAATAATAGATCTGAGGGAGATATTGATGGATTGCTTAGGAAAGTGGAGTTGCAAATTGCATATTAATAACAACACGGACCGGGTGAAAGGGTGAAAGGAGCAATCAATAATGATAACTCCTTTTCTGCTTGGTTAATCAATCAAAACGCTGTTAGACAAGAGATGCATCTTTATTGTATTGTTTGTTGGTGTTGTTTACACTTTAAGGGAGAAGGTAACTAACTGGTAATACTTTGTAATTTTTGTTACACTAAGTAATATAAGATTAAAAGAGAAATTAATTTGCATTTGTAAATTGAGTAGAACTAATATAGAATAATAGTACATAAAATTAAACCAAACTTAACCTTGATATTAATACTATTCATTACTTATGTACCGTGAAATATTTAACTATGCCACAACACTATTTTCTACGAGGATACCAATAAAGTAACCCGTAAAAATATTTTTAATTTTCTATTTAATCTACGGCAATTTCTTTGTATCTATGCAGTTACGCTTCCAGATTCTTGTCTATGGTGAGCTTCATCTAACGAAGTGGCCAGCACTTTCTGTTTAATGTGACACAAGTGGTGCACACGTACATAAGGTACGCGTGTAAGACAATCTTTAGTGTCTCGTAACGATCGTGGACGATTTGTTTGTGAACCGGGACGACGACGACCGGGCGACTGAATTAAACGGTTGCTGGGGGCGGTGAGATCACCCTGGAACGCGGGTGTAATGTGTGTACCGGTTGTGATCTACGGCTATTGCAATGAAAAGTACTAAATAAAACTTGGTAGTAATATATGCAAAACCCAAAAGTCAAATTTAAATGGCGCCGATCTATTTAAGATCAAATTTTAACGTATTTAATATTTGACGTTGAAATATGCACACATAAAGGACAGAAGCATTTTCAGCCCAGCTGCTCGTGCTCTTAAGGACATTAACGAAATATATATATGTATAGAAACATTGCATATATACATAGTTATTATAAAATTTAGATAAAAATAAAATGATTTTCTCTATACACATTCCATTAATGTACTTGAAATTCGTTTAGTGGGTCCAGCAATGTATACAGAGTGGCCCATGACCATTTAGATTGCATTGTTTATTGCTGTTGTGTAGAATATTAAAAACTTACAAACCTCAGCCATTTATCATGACAACATTTTTCTAAAAAACACAAAGAGCACATAGAGAAAAAACAACCCATTTTTAGCAACGCACAAAAAGAAATGAAACATACCGACGCAAGTCATAACATAATTGTTAAACAAACTATTTTCGTGCAAAGCAAAGCCTTTAGGTATCCTAAAATAGTTTGTCCACCGTTAATAAGCAAATAACCTTCATATAATATCATGTTTTAGACCTTTTTATCCTCTATACATAGAATAAACACTATGCAAATTATCTTCGCGCGAAATCAGTTAAACCGTCTGCTACTGACGTCACTACCACGTTTACTTAGTTCTGTATAAATTATAGCCGGGAGAAATTGCGTCATGCAGTCGCCCATCCCACGTACTGATTGTGACCTAAGAAATTAATGTTACAGCTTATTGGGTACAAGCAACGATTTAATGTAGTTCACGGGTGATAACATTTTTAGTCAAACATGAACTATTTACAAAAAATAGTTAAGACTAAGTGAATTGTCAAAGAAACGCAATTTTAACTCTTTTAAATTTGATAAAATAGAATGCTATACTAAGGATTGCCAGAAATAACTATTGTCCTATTAACATGACTTCCGTTTAGTTGTACGTTTTGTTTTATTGATATACTAGCGACCCGCCCTACTGTATACGCTACCTGTATATACCTACAACATTCGAAATGTGTTATACATGTAAACCTTCCTTTTCAATCACTCTATCTATTAAACAAAACCGCATCAAAATCCGTTGCGTAGTTTTAAAGATTTAAGCATAAATAGGGATATAGGGACAGAAAAAGCGACTTTGTTTTATACTATTTTTTTATGGCATACGCAGGCAGACGAGCAGTCGGGCCACCTGATGGAAAGTGGTCACCGACGCCCATGGAAATTGGCAATACCAGTGGTAACCAATGCGCTGCCTACCGTGAGACATAGGGTGTTAAGTCTCGTTTACCCAGTAAATACGATGGCTTCGGTGCCCTTCAAACCGGAACACAGCAGTGTTTTCACACTACCGCATCGCGGCAGAAATAGGCACCACGGTGGTACCCAACCAGACGGTCACCTGTAAAAAGGGGACCTACCACCGGTAATGATGAAGTGATTCTAGGAGAAAAATGAAAATAAAATAAAATCTCTTTTCGGATAACTAATACGCACAAATTTCTGAGTCGCAAATAGACAACTGCTCCACGTTGCGAGGATATTTATCGATTCTATGCTTAAGATGAAGAAGGGTTTTGGTTAAAAACTCATTCTTACATGACCTTGGGCTTTAAACAATGCAATATAATTTGAACTAGTAGTTCATACGATAAGTGCAATCAACCAAAAAACAAACTCTGAGCCTTTATGTAACAGCATTGAACGCTATCCACTCGATCAACAGTAAAAAACTTGTTAAAATTACATTATGTCTGTACACGGTTAGATCGTGAATAAATGCGGTTAAAGGTCAAACGTCATATGATTTACGCAAGGGTCCGCTCAATTTGAAGCCAAGGTACACGTAACTTGACGGATTTGTAATAAAAAGTTTTATTTTAAATTTACTCTATCAATCCACTCCATGCTATGAATTTTGTGATTAACAGCGCTAAGCCTTTGAAACAGATTAAAATTAACATAAAATCGAGGCCTATTAGTAATTTTAAACTTACGTTTTAAAGTTTAAAATAACAATTTAAGTACTATATATACGTTTACAAAATATATTTAAAAAACACCATATAAAAACAACAATAAAATAGACTGCTTACAACAACGCCAAATCTTATTTGCTTACAACCAAATACTGGTAATTATTGCAGTCCCAACGAAAGCAATAAAAATTAGTCTACTGTAATTTTATGATACATTGTTAATATTTAGATGATAAAGGCATATACAAAGAATGATATTGATAACGTTATTAACATTACAGTGAACGTTAATATTATGACTAATGTAAGATGACTAATATTAACACAAACTACACAAGAGAAACGCTTCCAAATTCTATATACTTAAGTCAGCTGGGTTTATACAGATACAGCCGCGCGTCAGCTGATAATATGAAACAATATGTGATTTGTAATTTTTTAATATCGTATTTAAGTCGACAAAACCTTTTATAAAGATCCGGCAAAAAAGATGAAGTTTCGAATAACTCCAGGTTCCTAGACTGAATCCAAATCAATGTTCAATCTGCTTCTAATCCAATTAAATATTATTTTTCATGATGAATGGATAAATTTGTCAGGATATTCCAAAGCTCTGACTATTAACGAATGCTTTACAGCATGGACCAGATTTTATCTTAGAAAGGAGATCGATGTTACAAAGTATCGAAACAAGGTTATTCGTATTAGGATTCGAACCGAACACCTTTGGAATGTAAACCAAGGGAATAATCTACGTTGGCTATGTAGCTATTTTTTATTTCCCTCCTTACCATAGATATATAAATGCAATAATGTTCTCCGAACGGGTAACGACGACAGAGGTCGATCTATATTAAAGATCAATCATCCACGCAGGAGATGATATAGTGCACACACACACATCACATCATCAGCCTTTGTTAGTCCACTGCTGGACGATGAGCTCCTAATAACCCCTATCCATTAGGGTTCGGACCGTATCCACCACGCTGGTCAATGCGGGTTGGTGGTGGACCGACTTTTACATGCCCATCCGACGCATGGATCATCTTACTTTTCAGACAATTGTGATCGGCCCAATGCCTAACCAACTAGAAACAACAATGAAAATTTGTTGCGTCCCGCAGGATTCGAACCACGACTCTCCGGTTTCAAGCACCACCATACCACTAGGCTACGGAGCGTTGTCACACATGTACTCGCAAACAGTGCAAAGCCTCTTACTCTTATAGTCTGAAATGACGGATATCTGACAAGACCGGAGAGAGATCAGGAGCATGAATCATTTTACTTTACAGGAAATCAAGTGATCACTCGCATTGCCTTAACCGACTGGAAAAAGAAAAGTCATTAAATCCCCGCAGGATTCGAACCCTACCAATTCTCCAGTTTCTAAGCCTACAGCTTATAGCAGCAGGCTATGGAGACCGTTAAATTTTAATAAGATTTAGTCAACAGATAAACAAAATAGCATAGTAAATAAAACCAATGTTTTATCCTCTACAACCTTTAATTGGGAGGTTTGTACTTGGTTTTGTTTGTATGCACCACACTTATCACTTGGCATTGATGTAAGAAATAATAATTTCAAGGATACGGATTTAATGATAGGAAGTACACCAATCAACGTCGTTTGCTGAATTTTAAATATTCGAGCAATATAATAAGTTTTTTAACTTACTATATTGATACATATACTTTCTTGTTTGCTTTCCGTTCAGCGAATGTTTATATCAAAGATAAACGAACAGATTTTAACAAGAAAGATCTTGTTAGACATCGTAACGCTCAGAAAAAACGCACTTGCGATAGTGTAATAAAGGATAATAGTGCGTGAAACGGTCGAATATTCGAAATGGTTTCGTTACACGAGAGTCGAACGACTTTCGCAGCCGAAAGATTATGGTTACGCAAATATATTATATGGTACATAACTCGCTGTAGTATATAACCACTAATAATACAAACAATGTACAGGAGTAGTAAACTGCCTCCGTAGCCTAGTAGTAAGGGAGTGTGCTTTAGAAACCGGAGGTCGTGGGTTCGAATCCTGCGGGGACTCAACTAATTTTCATTGTTGTTTCCTAGTTGGTTAGGGCAATTTGGGCCGATCACCCAATTGTCTGAAAAGTAAGATGATCCATGCGTCGGATGGGCATGTAAAAATTCGGTCCACCCACCAACCCGCATTGGACCAGCGTGGTGGGATACGGTCCAAAACCCCCGGATGGATAGGGGTGTATTAGGGGAGGCCTATGTCCAGCAGTGGACTATTACAGGCTGATGAGATGATGATGAGAGGAATAGTAATCTGATGCAATGATACGATTATCTATGTAACTATATACGTATATGTTCTTGATGTAATCTAACAGTTTTTAATTCCAACAATGTATTCGTCGTTTAGTTATGATATAAGGTAAAGTTTAAACATAATTTCTGTACGATTGGTATTTTATTTTGCTTTAGCGATGTTTTGACCGCTTTTGTTAACAACTGTTGCATATATACGGGCTTATAAATAGCAATACACGTCCGATTTATAGAAAAGTAGAATTATAAATAAAACAGCCATTGAACCGTTTTATTTTTGTTTCCGATTACAGTTAAAGCATTAAAACTATTATTAATTCAACCTAAATAAACTAATTCGTCAAGTAAGTAAACATACTTTGTAACATATGTTTTGACATGAAAATATTATCACAAAAAAATTACACATAGTACTTGCGTACGTACTTATATGGAAAGGGATTTTTTTGCACCATTTTGGTACAACGATGCATGACGGGTGTTTTTTGCATTATTCGACAATAACTACACGCCACAACGATTCCTCATTAGGGGACGACAAAAAACAAGTTTCGAGCATATCAATGTTTCCGCGTATGTTTGTTACGAAAACGTCTAATTTATACGGGCGATATTGTACTAGTCGTATTCGACACGTGGCCCAACTAAGATATTGTAGTAAATCTCACCTTTCGGTCGAATTGTAGAACATCGCGGCCTGCCGTTTCATATCATCCCTGACGGTGTCTTCGGGCATTTTTCACTGGCAACACTTCACGGGAAACTCGATCTAAACACGTACGCAATAGAGGTGGCTATCGGACGCACTAAAACGTCAGTCTCACTGTGACCATGTGCCCGCGCCACTCACTCGTCGCATACTACCGACTACCGACTAACGAATTCACGATCGACTCACGCGACTGACTCCCCCTACTTCATGGGCATGTTTACATTGCGTCGGGCGACACGTGAAACGCGAGCGGTGGTCAAGTGCGGTCAAGTGAGCGGACGGAACGGCAAAACCTTTGCCAATGTTGATACGACGGGGCTGATTTCGACGCAAAATATGCATTTTTATTGTCAAAGAAAGGACGAGCAGTTGGGACTTGATGCAAAGCAGTCACAGATGCTTATGGATATCGGCAACACCAGGGGTATCATCAATACGCAGTTTAACGTAAGATAGAACAATAAAAAAAGCGTGCGTTTTTGGCTCAAGGCCGAGGTTGTCAGCGATAATCAAACGACACATTGAAGAGATGTGGCTAATAATAACGAACTTCAATTTTTTTTACCAAATCAACATAATACAAGGAAAAATGGTTTCTGCTAAATTAAAATATCAATTAATATATATATATATATATATATCTCCTTAAATAAAATTGTATCATCGAAATGTAAATAATATATCACATACGCGAAATACAGTAACGATTTATTAGTGTGTTTCAATGATTATGACTTACTGTTGCGCGAAAACTATCATTAAAAAATACGTAATGAGGATTGACCACGTTTTATTAACACTTATTCCTGATATTTAAAGTAATTCCAAGATTTCTATGTTGTCACGTGACTATTGGCCACGGTGGTCAATGTTTTGTGTATCTATATACATATTTATAAGAGATTCCCACCTGTATATTGGCTCATCACGATATCTCTGGAACCATAAGGCGTAGCGACTTAAAATTAGGTAGGAATATTCCTTTCACCGAGTAGAGTTCAGCTAAAACGGATTTTACGAAATTCCACGACAAGTCCCACAAGGGGGGTTACGGGGTTGCTAGTCAGCTATATAAGCACCAAGTAAATTTGCATTGAAGTTAAGACAAACATACGGGCGTTATTAGCAGTAGATTGCCGCTCGGCGATTGACATCTCCGTAATAACTAATCGATAAGAACGCAGGAGATATGACGCCACATTATTGCTAAGGGTTTATTTACGTATTTAATCTTTGTGCACAAAATGTACAGAGGCTTAACGCCTATGGCATTTTCTGCTGTTCAACCTGGGGTGATGCAGAGATAAAAAGTGGGAAGGTGCATTAACGTGTTGAAAATAGAAAAAAAAATGTCAAGTAACATAAATGTGTACTCATAAGTAAATACATAAATAATAATGTGGTCTGCGGTTGTTGGTTTTAAAACCGGGGGTCGGGTTCTAATCCGTGGGAAACAACTTTTTTATTTTTTCTGGATGGTTACGACAATTTGGGCCATCCCGATCAATTGTCTAAAAGTAACATATCCATTCGGATGGGCATGTAAAGTTTCACCAACCCGCATTGGACCAGCGTGGTGGGCTACGTCATAAACCCCAAGGATAGGGTTGTTGGGAGCTTATATCCAGCTGTGGACTAACAGAGGCTAATGATGAGATGTGATACTGCATGCTTATACATGCAGTATATATATTTTTGACCATAAAATCACAAAATTATCCTCTTTTTCTGTTTCCCAACATGTCTTATGTACCGTACTACTTATATTCAAAGGTATATCTTTTAAAATTATATGAAATAAGTAACAAAAGCTACTTCACAATGCAACATTTTGTGTTATAATTTTTAAACATTAATTAAATTATAAAATATATTTAGCATAACATTTGGTTAAAATTGATCACGAGATCATTGTTTTCAAGTCAATCATAAATATAACTTCCATACAGAGACCCGAGGAATTTTAAGTCTAACAATTGCAGTGTTTTTAATCTTACATCATAAATCGGCCGAATTACAATTACATTGTTTGAAACAGTGAAAAGTGTTTTGAACAAATATAACTAACATTTGTTCAGGCCAGTAGTAGATTTTACTACAATAAAGACACATTGTTCATAAACATTGTACATTTGCATTTTCTTATTATAACAAAGATAATTACAAGGTACGAGAGATAGATTAACATTACTTTTTAAATAATATAAAAAGTGATGTTACATATTTTTTAGTAGATACACATATTGTTATGTATTCTTTATTTATTAGTAATGTTGCATTTTAATTCATAAATTAAATACATATTTTAGTATTGATAAGTTTTTTATTATTATTGTTTTTTGATAATTAAAAAAATCGGTTGTTTTAAAAATACTAATTTAACTAAAGTATTTTTGATTTTTTTTCTTAAAAGATAATTAATATCCATATTTTAATTAATTATTTTATTGAACTTATAGGTGGATGATTAAAATGTAGTTATATTATTGTAACAAAATAATTATATTGTACTATATGTAGATATATTACTGAAATAATACAGGATTTGATGTCACACACATTTAATATAATAATAGATCTTATATCTTTTTTAATACCTCAGATTTAGATTTTTCTATTTTATTTTGTATATACCTATTAATATTGAAATTTTAATAAATAAATGGTTTTAAATTTTGCTCTTTTTGCCGATACAAAGTGATGCAAGTTTCAGTGAAGTTTAGTAATATTGTATTACTAAACTTTTGTTAAGAATGATACTAACCTCTTATGTTTACAGTGGCTTTGTATGACTTGGCGAAACTTTTACTTTAAATCAGATAAATAGAGAAAAGCTTTTTGTATAATAACTATATATTTCAATTGACAATGTATGAGTATAATATGCAAAACTAGACAGAATATTTTTAGACCATAAGTTTTTTTCCTACATCTATTATCTGTATATTTTGGGAATAGATGTCTAACCCCCTTCAAATTTTTTTAAACTAATGAACTTAATAATCTTGATAATCTAATGAAAAAAATAAATAATCTAATGAACCTTCACAAATCATTGTATTAAACTATAAATTTTATTAAGTTTTTTATTTCAATTGGGATCATCATTTACATTTTCATAGATTAGATTTAGATGTTTGCAGATAGTTTATTCTGGGCAGGCTTCTTTAATAGAGAATATGCAGATATTGTTCATCATAATTAATATAGTTTCATTGTAAATGTTTTCAATTAATATAATAGCAGTATATGAAAAGCAGATAAAGCGAATAAAATTAAATGTTTAAATAATTTGTATCAATGATATAATATAAATGGTAATGAAAAAAATGCATTTCTACTAAGTAATTGTGTTATGCCTTAATAAAAAATAATTATACTAAAGTAATAAACGTTTTAGTGTAAATTTGTTTTCTTACCCTACTTCAGACAACAGTGCAGTGTAGCTGTAACTGTAACGTTGTACTTTAGTCATACTAGACACTGACACTTTTCATACGTTAAGAAAACAAGTTTGTTTAATTTATCGCTGTAGAATAATCGCGTAAAATTTGCATAAATACAAACAAACATAACATAAACAACTCTTCGTGGACTTGACACTTGACAGTGACAGTTTGTAACTGATAGATAAACATTTTAGTTTAGTGTATTCAAGTAAACATGTAAAGGTGACTAAAACTGTTTAATTTATGAATTATTGACTAGACGTAAGCAAAAATATTTATATAAGCCTGTAGAAACTGTCTATCAATAAGTATTACAAAAATATTTTAATTAAATTACAAATGTTTGAAAAGCGATGATAAAAAAATAAACGCTTTTGAGTATTGATGTTGTGCTGGAGAAAAATTTTGCGGATTCCTTTAAGCACAGCATTTCACACAACTTTTATTTTAACAAAACCATAAAAAACGGGGTTAATTTTCAAAAGCTTATAACTAGTGTCAAAGTGGAAGAAAAAAGCTTAAATAAGCGCAACCTTAAGCCTTGGTCCTGCCAGTTTCTCATGACACTGGACTCTACTTTCTATATTGAATCATATATCGTATAAAAAGAAAAGTGAAACTATACTTTATGGCCTTAGTAATTCAACAATGCAGGTACTGTTCTGGAGGTGGCTATAACTGATTATGTTAACATACTGAACCTTATATTGAGTGCAAGGAAAGCTCGACTTGTTCAGTCACGTATATTTTTATACGATCTATAAAACTTTTTAGAACGAATAGATTACTTTGGATACGTATAGCAAGTTAAAATCTCTGGATAAAAATCCTATTATTTATTTATTACTGGAAGATGGTTAATATCATCAAAACTGCAGCAGAACATAACCTTGTTCTGCTGCAGCTGTTTTGATTTACATTAAATCCAGTCTTTATTAATTAATCGCATTTATTTTCAATATTTTATTTTCAACGTTTCGGAGTCTGTTCATCATCCACGATCACGGACAGACAGAAGGTAGATTTAATATATATGGTATTCGCGTAAATAAAAGAATTAATTATGACTAGATTTTTTCGTATACGGACGAATAAAGATTTTGTATGTAATTGAGACGTCTGAATAAAAATTAAAGAGATAGACTGCATTAGGAGAACAGAACGGCAGCATTTTTAGTTCGCTTTGTGTAATCTTTATGTACCTTTGGAGTAATAGAATCAATGTACGCGTACTTTGATAGTGTTCAGGACCTATCAAGGCTGCTAGATGTTTATGTCGCCAGCCACTATGACTGGTTTTCAAGTTATTTGATTGATATTTTGATCAATAATCCTACCAATATTATATACTCGAAACCGTTTATATACGTTTGTTAGTTCAATTAGTTGATCAACATTCTGATTTTTGGTATACTTATGGAATCAGCATTCGAAATTAAAAATTTTATCGAATGTAAATAAACTAACGACACTTATTAATGATATTATTGCCTCTATTTTCATAGATTTACATTGCTACCTATATTTTTTTTGATAGAAGCGACATGTACGAAAACGACGTTAACCGGATAGTAAAAGTTATACGCTTTGGTAATAAAGCTATTAAAAACACAGCGTGCCTCCTTGAGCCGTTCACATCGTTGCGTTTACCAATAATTACGCTGCCCACGGTGCCCTTCAGAGTGGAATTGCTTAGCGGCAGATATAAGCACAGCAGTGGTTATTCCACAGAGGATTCCCCATAAAAAGGTAATCTTATATCTCTATAATCAATCTAAATATAACGCCGGTCCATACTTTCAGTTCATACGCTTCTGATTTATCCGTCGGTCGAGTTTAACATCTGAACAACAAGTTTATTTGTATTGAAAGAAAATCATGAAAAAAATCTTTCCTTTTCTTTAAAGATATTTTGCACATGGGATTTATTCGATAAAAAAACATGTATATATCAGCTCTTGAGAGCATTTGTTTATATATTCATTATGTAAGTGTAAACTTTTAAAACTACAGGGAAGAATATCTTAATTTTTTCTAAGCTTAAAATGTAAAGGAGTCATACACATTCGGATACATCTTTATAACGAGGACACGAGAAGGTTTAGAAATAGTTTTTTGGACTTTCAAACTACAAACTAATCCGCAATAACTTACGAAGGGATAGAAGATTGCTAGTTCGGCTCGTAGTTGTTGCAAATTTAAAAAGTTTTTATTACCTTTTTAACGGAATGAATGAAGGATCAGGACAGCCTATCGATTTAAATATAAATAGGAAAGTTGGCAATTTGTAATTGTTGGTGATATTTAAGTGATGTTATGATGTATGCCATATTATGTTTTTTTATTAAATTGGCAAGATTTATATTCTGGAGCCATTAATGTGAAAGAGGAATAGTTTTCATATGACAACAGACAAGTCTGGTAAAAAATACCAGAGCTTTCTTCCTTTTTATATAATACGCTTTTACTAGACTGTGATGTAAATCTATCAGTTAAATAGCCGTTACAATTAACTACTAGACAACGTAGTCGTAGTTAGGTAAGCGGTTAATTCTATTTATTAGAATTACTTTATTACAAACACGAAAGTTTACTAGAATTATTATAAGCCCATTTAAAGTGTGTTGTTAAATTTAAAATTGAGACATTTCCATAAATTGTGTTTGAATTGTTTTTTTTGTGATTAAAGTTGACGGATAACCAAGGAATACAATCTTAAGTTAGCAAAACGTGTGTTGTCAGTGTAAATCAATCAAATAAAGCGGTGAACTTTGAGCGACATTGCAGATGAAGTATTCCGAAATGAAATTCCTATTAACGTTTAACGACAGCTTTATCGAAGTCCGTCGATATTTTTAATTAACTTGGTTCGAATTACGGACTCTTTTTACAGCTAATTCAGAAGACGGAAAAGAGCAAACTTAAAATTCCCAGTTTGAGGAGTTTTATTTACATGCTTTGATAAGATTTTTAGTAAGCTTTAATCATGCAAAAAATATAATAAGAACTAGATTTAATCATGGATACTTGTTTTCTTTCGAACTAACTATTTTGTAATGAAATATCATAATATATTTAAGTATATATATATAATAAACAATAATATTACAGGTAAGTAAATAAATACAAAACTACATTTTTATTTTATATATATATATAAATCAATTGCTGTTTGTAAGTCTCGCTAAAATTTGAGAACGGCTGAGCCGATTTGGCTAATTCTGGTCTTGAATTATT
Organism: Lamproptera curius; assembly: GCA_029286875.1. Taxonomy (NCBI): domain Eukaryota; kingdom Metazoa; phylum Arthropoda; class Insecta; order Lepidoptera; family Papilionidae; genus Lamproptera; species Lamproptera curius. The sequence continues at coordinate 386,723 of JAGSMT010000212.1, forward strand.
TGTGGAAATCCACGGAAAGTTTGAAAACTAAATAAATATCCAAATTATCGCAATTGAAAATTTCAATTGTTTCTTTCTACCTACATATTTGTATCGTCAGGGTGAAAGAACTAACAAAGTCAGATATTTAAGTACTACTTTAACTATCTATCAGATTTTTTAAATTTGATTGAGGTAGTACGAAGTGTGCCGGATCCTTCTAGTTAAAAATAAAAAACTATGTTTTCATTTCTTTGGCAGTTCACTCTTATTCCTATCGCTAAATTAAATGAAAAGTAATTAAAATACCCATCGTTCTAGAATAATCTTCGACCTCTTTAATGGTCACTATTAAGGACATCGTAGTCCTATCACGCCCTATCTCGATGTAATTATGAGTCCATCCATCTAACACATCGCTGTCTTTTCCTGTCCGATTATCCATCAATCTTATGTGGACACATTTACCGTAGACTAGATTGCACGAACTTCATTCAAAATGTACGTTTATATCCATAACCGTACCCATAAACGTAAAATATGACGTAAAATTATTTAATTATACGTCATATTTTTATGAAAGCTCCTTTTGTTTTATAATTTGTTGATGACATTGATGTAATGTTGCATATATTTAAAATCACTGTATTAACTATTTGACCCGGGTGTATAACTTTTTCTTAGTTTTATTTTGTTACTTCCGGTTTTTTTCTGAAAAGTTAAAAACAAAGATTTTTTTCTTACTGATTTTTTTATGGTCAACTAAATGAGAAAATGGTTTCTTTAATGGTAACGAAATTCAGCTATCAGCTCATTCCAAGTTTTTTATTTGGTTTATTCTTTTCTTTGCCTATCTCCTAAGTATATCTTTCAAAATTCAGTATAAGTAATAAAATCCTACTTTCAGGTTGTAAATAAGACTGTGCTAATTTAATAATGATGTGGTGAATGACCATCATGAATTTATGTAAGAGATATGTTGAGAGCAGCATAAAAGTAATATGCTTTGCTAATAAATAGAAAAAAAAACATTAAAAAAAGAAAATAGTTCAAAAATCATATCGTTAACTACTTTATCCATGCAATTGATGATTGAATTTCATTGAAACATTGTTCTAAACAGAAGTATAGTCAAGCCAATTACGAAAATATTACGGTACAAGAAATAATAGTTTTTGTATTTATTACGTGAATCGTCAAGGTTTAATTAAAAAGGAATGACAGTTTTGACGTGGCATTATTGTGTCACAAGAAATATAATGAAAAGCTGAATATTTTATATCATCTTTTGAATGGAAACTGTTTTGAATCGACGTTGATCAACTTCTCTGTCCTTTAGGGTAATATAATTAAAAATTAAACAAACACTTCAATAGTAATATTTCACACATTTATAGTCGAATGCAGCTACTAATATAAAAAAATATTTTTATTTGTTACGTAAAAGAGCTCTGTCACTTGTTAAGCCGATTTTTTTGTATTTTAATGCTATTTATATCGTCACTTATAATCGGATGTTTTAATTGTGGAAGCATTTATAACTTATAGTTGATTTATCCTTTTGATTGATTTTAACCTTCACTGTAATTTTTTTTTACTTTCGAAGTAATTTATGTACTAATTTTTGACGGATGATGGTGGTTCAGTGCAATGAACACTAAAATAAATGGAATTTTTTTTAACTAAGTCTATTGTCAATCATTAATGACGCCATTAACCAACGCATTGTGTTGATGGACGGCGGCCATGTTTTATTACTACGCGATGTTTGAATAATAAGAATCACCGAATTTTTGGCGATAATTTTTATTTTTGAAATTGATAAATTTTTTATTTACGCGATTATTATACATGTAATGTTCACTTTTTTAATTCTCGACGTTTCGGACTCTTTTCAGTTCAGAGTCCACGATCACGGGCAAACAGAACCATCGGCAATAAATGAAACTAATTAACGCGAAATAACCGTACCAATGGAGGTAATTTGAAATTGATTACGTTTATTATTTGACATTTTTTTTAGCAATGATGTTATGCTTCCAGACCATTGCCTTTGGTAAGCTTCATCTACACTAACGGTTTTTGCTAAAAGTGAAGGCCACACGTACAGAAGGTACGTGAGCTAGGTAATCTTTGGAGTCTCCTAAGGATCGTCGACAACCGGACGCCGACGTTTTCGGACCGGGATGCCGACGATCTGGCGATTGTTTTAATCGTTTGCTGGGGGCAGTGAGAACCGCTCTCAAATGCGGGTGTATCTAGTGTACCGGGGTGTGTATGTTTCGTTGTGCTCGTAAGTGAGAGCGAACTACAGGTGAGTGCGTTCTATCCCTACTTGTATGGTGTGTAAGGTTGATCCGACCCCCGTTGGGTACGGAGTCTCAGTGACCCCTTCCTCCTCAGGATCGAGGAGGACGTTACGCGGTCTGCGCTTGCGACAGGAAGCGTTTGGATCGGCTTTATACGTTGCTGCTTTTACCGGCAGTGGGTAACTGTGGTTGACTACTTTATCTACGTCTATGACTACGTTTGCGAGTTAACTTTTTAAAGTGCTCGCGGAGTGTCGGCAATTTGCGGTCGCTGTGAAAATCTACGTTTCGTTGGTACCACTGCGCCCCCGTGTGCCCGGCGGATGAATTTGTTTTGCACTACTTGTAGTTGGTTTCGGAGTGTGGAGGATGCGTGAGCGAAAGCTTGGCATGCATAAGCCATGATTAGTCGTATGCATACCTTGTATAATAGAAGTTTATGTTTGACATTTTACTGTGAGTTTGGTCGAAACGAACAAAGCCTTTCTCCTAACGTCCGAAATATGACTTTTGAACGACATGTTGCAGTCGAAGGTCACGCCTTGGTATTTGGCCTTCCTTTCCCATGGGATCGGTTGGCCGTAGAGTTTTAGTTGCCCTAGTGTCTGGTGTTGGCCAGGGCGTGGCCTTATCCTGACGACTGCGTCAGAACCGGGGGTATCGTGTAATCACGTTATTTGACTTATGCACAGGTAGTTTTAATCACGTAAAACACTTTGTCGTGATGCACAATTATATGGATTTTGTTTAAAGTTGGAATAGACATTGTGTTGCCATCCCAAAATATTTATTTAGCTGTTTTAAAGATAAAAGCCGCTCTGTAATAAATTTATTTAGACAAGCGTTGTGTAAATCTGATAAAAGCAGATGCTTGTCAGCTTTTACTTTTATCAGATTAATGTTCTCTAATAAATCAGACTAAGCTTTGTCATTTATCCAATAAAAATTAATGACTTTCCGGATGCTATTTATGACCGTCAGATTTTCTTAATTTAAATTAAATACATTAAATTATTTTTGTTATTTAGTATTGTAATATACGAATTATTGTATATTATTTTTATAATTTATTACTTCCACAATGTCCTAATTATGATTTTCTTAACTCACTGTGGCCCGCGACTGCATCCTAGGGGTAATATATATATATTCTAAAAAAAATCAGCACAAGTTGCTTCCAATTGCCATTTCAGAGAATAGCAAGAACAAAGAGACAGACAAAATATAAAATAAATAGTTGTACGGTTACCATTTATCACAATGATGATGATGATGATCTGTTACAATGTAATCATTTAAAAATGGGTTTTTTATATTACAAACAGACGCTTCAATTGTATTGGTTTGTACAGATCAAATTGGAGGGTACTCATTCTTTTAACAAAAAAATATTTTCAGAAAACAGTTTCTTTTAAGTAGTATTTTTTTAAATATATTACCGCAAGGACGAAATCGCAGGCTACAGTTAGTTTTTAAATTAGTTTTTACAAAATTAGGCATATCTCATGAGTAAACAAAAATTGTTTATAAATTCAATTTATGTCTGTTATTTAGAGTTATTAAAAAAATGTAAACAGATGTCTAAAATAATTTAACAATATGTTTAAAATATTAACTTCTGTAATTCAGGAACGGGACTGCATTCACATAATATATTTAGTACCTGTAATACGGTTAGTAAGAGCTTAAACTTAATTTCACTTGTGTAAACAGAAATTCAATTGTAGATAGCTTTCATTCTTCTCTCTAGATAAAAATGCAAATGGTTACAAAAATTGGATGAACGTGACCGAAGAAATCGATGCAATTAGGAAATGGTGGAAATTTCCTTGCAAAGGTAATTACCATCAGAATTTGCACGAACACAAAATAAATTTTACAAATGTTATCATCTTTTAGGCTATCTGGTAATTTTTTATATGATAACATTTCTTACTTATATATAAACTTCAAGTCAATAAAATATTATATTAGATTTCTTTCTTTTAATTTTATTTTTGATACTTAAACAAAATGCGAAGCTCGATTTTGTTAAGAAGCAATTACTATACAAATTTCTTATTCAATTTATTTTATTTGATTTTTTCCTTTAAACCAGGTTCAACACTACAATAAGTGCAATCGAAATAGATAATATAATAAAAGATAAGCTTAGCTTTAGTTTTAAGTTAAAATACAAACGTGCCATATAACATGCATCCCACTTAAAAGAGCGCTTGCGTTTGTCTATACTATTTAATATACTACACAAAATGTATTAAAGATACAATAATATCATAGCAATGCGGTAAGCTATATACAGATTTAAAGTAAGCTGTTTTACTATGATTTTATTTGTACTTATATTAATGATTTAATAAAAGACTTTACGGATTTTATCGCGTTTAATTTTATTAACTATCTCTGTGTCATTGTTTGTTACCCAGCCACCGTCTTTAACAAACGAACTATACCTCGGTCTGCCCGTGGCCATGGACCCTGCAAAGTATCTGTAACGCCAGGAAATTTCTAAACATAATTAAACGCGATAAAATCCGTAAAGTCTTCAAATAAATCATGTGTAGCATTCGCGTAAATACAAAAAGGTGTTATAATTATATTAAGTTTGTTTCATATATTAGTGTATACAGAATTCTTAAACAAAGACACCGAAAGTAGTTTTAGCTTTACGACTACAACAATTAACTTTTAATTAACCGCAGCGTCGTCTTAAAGTTCTGTTAAATCCGGACCCTAAACTTGCACAATCTGTGACTTGGATGTCATAAATCAGTAAGGAACAAGCTGATATCAGTACGATACTATCCGGAAACTCTCTAGTGGTTTGTTCAATATAGGAATGATCGAATTTATCTCGATGCTTATTTCCTCCCTTTCCCATACATAAAGTTACTTTCCACACTGGGAAACATAAACTTTCGATGTACGACTTTCTGTTTGTTCAGTTTTAGGAAACGTTTAAAAAGTTACCTGTATTTGTTGGACAGAAAATTTAGGGTCATGGAATATGTGTTTTAATTATTAAATCTCTACTATGGTTGGTATTTAAGATACTATACTGTGTATATTCTTTCAAAACAATTTTACAATGTTTTGAAAAGCTAAGTGATTTGTTTTAAAGTAATACGAGTCAATATCTCAGGGAAATATTAAAATCATAAGCTAAAACTTGAGAATAGTATTAGAAATAAAATATGTTTGCAATGTAAAATCTACTATAAAAAAATATCGACCAAATAATCTACGTAATTAAAGCAAATTGAAATGGAGCGGTTTTGTTGTCATTCAGGAAGTAATATACATAACAAACGAAACCAATAAATTTTGCTGCGGAAGAACAGTCGATAATAAAGTTGCTTATGAACTATCTAAGTGGTTAAAAACTCAATTGACTTTTGACAAGCATTAAGCAGATTTTAAAACATTACTGGGATTAACCGAATCCATATCAAACTTTTTATATTAATATACGAAAATCAAAATCAAATTCAAAATTTTGAAAAGCTTTTAAGAGCAGTCATAACTTACAAGCACAAGGTAACAAGCAGCTCATAATACTAATAACTCAAACTTTAAATTAATTAAAAATAATTACATTAAATTATTAAAAAAAAAATATTGTCAGATTAAGCCAATTATACTAGTTTTAAGACAAAGTAAAATAATCTTTGCAAAGTTGTTGAAGTGTAACATGGCAGAAATACCCTTTATGTGGTTTATACCGAGATAACACTAAAACGAAGTCATTAACAAATAAATTTCGTTCGGTACTGAATATCTTGCAATCATGTCGTCACGTCTACACTTTGAGTTGTCAAGAACTAGAAAGATGATGAAAGATGGCAGTTAATGGTGTGCACCATTTTTGGAACTGCATTTTGAAATTTAATATTTGTTCAAAACATAATTATCTTACTCCCATATTCTTTCATGTTATAGAAAATAATAGTAGCTAAGCCATACACGCTGAGCACTTCATAGTATGAGTAATAAAGTGCACTCCATTTTTATTTTTAAGTCTATGCTTCTACGCAAAAGGTGTCAACTTTAATTTATGGTATGCTCTTTTCTACCATCAAAACAAAAAGCTATAAAGAAATATAGTATCGCTTCTCTATGCTGACAACAGAATAAAGAAAAGTAAAGAATTAAGTTAGTGTAGTCCAATAAAAAAAATATATTTTTTACAGCAGCTGTACGAATGTACATAAAAATAAATTGTTACGAATTTATACGTTGTTTAATAAGATATTTTTAAATGAAATAAATTAAAAATTTCACAATGAAGAAATGAAATATTTCAGAATATTAAATAAATACACAAATGTCATATTCAAAAAAACTACTTTAACATTTTTTTAAGATTTATAATATTTTATCTCCTTGTCTTTCTTTTATCAAATTAAATGAAAACATTTATCTTTTTCATATCACGTTACTATTCCAAAAATCTATAAAGTATTAAACGCTAAAGATTTAATTGACAGTATATTTTTATATTTTGTTAAATTCTTTCCTGCTCACTTTACAATATAATTTGTTATAACTTAATCATCTAATCATTATTTGGTTCCAACGGTTCACCCAGTAAGGATAAGCCAAAGTCTAGATGAGATGTTGTTTTATTATGATTTTTTTATTGCATACTCAGACAGACGAGCAGTCGGGGCCACCTGATGGAAAGTGGTCACTGACGCCCATAGACATTGGCAATACAGGTATCACCAACGCGCTGCCTACCATAAGACATAGGATGTTAAGTCTCGTTTACCCAGTAAATACGCTGGCTACGGTGCCCTTCAAACCGGAACACAGTAGTGTTTTCACACTACTGCTTTGCGGTAGAAATAGGCACCGCGGTGGTACCCACCCAGACGGTCCCCTGTAAAAGGGGAACTACCACCGGTGCATTTGCATTTAACTAGTAATTAATCTAGCTGCTCTTAAATACTTTAACTTTGTGAAGAACTTTTTAGCTTTGTGACAGAAACAGAAGTTGCGATGGTACTCACTAACTACTTGCTAAGCTGGTCCCTTGCAAAAAGTGTTCCTACTTCCTACCACCATCTACAACAATGTCCTTGCATGCTTCGTTTGCAAGTAATAACAGCTTTCAAAGGTTTAGTAAAATTTTGTGTTTGATGTGGCTTTGGGTTACTTCGATAAAGTTTTCAATTTTCCTTAATAGATGTTTCGATTCGGGATAAGTACTTTAATTTGTTCACACATAAATTTTGAACTAAACGGAAATTGTTTTCTTAGAATTGATACAATTTATCAAAATGTTGATTTCTTTGGTATGTTTTGTTGATCGTTATCTTTTTTTATAACAAGTACCTTATTTGTTTTATTTTCGTTAACTAGTAATAGGCTTTTTGTTTTGAAAACGTTACATTAAAGAATTTATAATAACTTCTTAATCTTGAGCCCTCTCAACATAGTGCAGTATTTATTAAAATTACGCAAAGCCAATGTTACGTTGTAAACATATGTATGTATGTTGTTAATCAATTGCTATTTTGTTATTAATGCTTTACGTTATTGAAAATTTCCTCGTTATCAATACTCCTGACATAAGAAGTTTTGCACTTGTTATACAAGAATGTACTTGTAAATTGCTGTTTATCAAGGGGGTAATCAAAATAACCACTTTGTTTGGCAGCGTTAATTTAATGTTAAAAGTTTTGAAATTTACTTAATAGGATAATAAAGGTTATGTAGTGGGTTCGCACTGCGTAATTTTTTTATAAAAGTCTTTTCGTTCAAATTAACGTTATTTTTAAAATCCTTATTCATTGCATGTTATCATCATCATGATCATCATCAGCCTGTGTACATAGGCCTGCCCACACCGCTGGACAAAGCAGTGGACTTACACAGGCTGATGATGATGATGATGTCTATTTAAGTAGTTAAGTTTAGTCGACAAACATGTCTTTTACACAAAAATAATTTACGCATAACTGGTTATTTATTTGAATAAAAGAAAGGAAATGTAAGGAAATTACATCTAAAATATTCATTGAAACACCTTTTTACTGTCTTAAGGCCGTGCGAATAAGTGTAAGCATCTAAATCATGAAGCATATAATCATAATTTCTTTGTTCGTATTTCCTTCTTATTAGTTGTTTATATTTAAACGAATACTTTATTCTACTTTTACTTCAAGTAAACCTTTAGTAAAAATGAGTATCGTTGGTCCCTTACATAAAGTTAATTTTCTTACTGGAACACATAAACTTCCGATGTTTCGTTAGTTATCTTTTTGTAAAAACTTATTTCAAGTTTATTGTTTATAACCAGATTTGTTATCAAAATAACGTAAAAAAGTTGTACCGGCAATTAAGCATCGACGATTGCAACTAGGTTTTGCGGATTAGTAAAAAAATTTATTGTAGGTTGAAAATATTTGTTGGTTATGAATAATTAAATTCATGGAAAAAGCTATTGTTAAGTATGAAACATGATAAATAATGCATCTGAGTGCTTATTATGTTTTTAAATATTTTAATTTACTAGACTCAAATCGTCCGTAACCTAGACGTAGTCATCTGTGGGCCTGCCGTAAAGAATTGGTTCCAATCTTGGGGAAATTCAACTAATGATTTTCGGTTAGGTTGGATAAACCATACCTTGAATAGACGTGTACGTATAATAAATACGTAAACCTTACACATAGATTAAGACTATTTATATTTAAACTAAACAAAAAAACAGTCTCAGTTTTATCACACAATTATGTTTGAAGAATCAAAAAAAAATTAAGAAATGCACGTATTTTAGGAAATGAGGGTATTCAATGATATGAGCCTTACTTAAGGAAGTAATAAATATGGCTCTTGCTGTGAAGAAGTTAAAGAAAGATTTATTACGCGGCGTACTAGGTTATTATGCTGTCCATTTGGCCGAGTGTATTAGTGCAAGCTTTTACTTCTAGAATTTATTATGTTATTTAGAAATAATTAACATAAATTTTATTCTAGTTTAATTTTATGAACTTTTAAGCTACGTTATCTAAAATTATTTTGTAGATTTTGGTAATTAGATGAGATTGAGATTTTTACTACAATTTGGTAATTTTATGACAGAAAGGATATTTATTCTTGTAATAAATATTGAATCTACAACTTTTAGAGAAAAAATTACTGACATCATTGTATGTTAATTTAAGTAGAATTTTCAATGAATTACTTAAATTCAACTTAATTTAAAAACAATGCAAATTTTAAATGATTGAATTTATTTCCATTATATACATGCATGTTTTACATAAAGCTACTTTACATACACATCCATTATGTATGTACATGCATGTTTTACTATAAATATTTTTAATAAAGAAAAATATAGGTATTTTATTCCTTTCATATCATTATTTTGCGATATGTCTTATGTATGCATGTAGATTAACTTTTATTAAGTTGCCTAGTATTTGCGTTAAAACCTTTCGATTGATATTTGTTGTTTTAAATATATGCATAGCCAGATTCAACTATAAAAATCTATGAATAAGTCTTAAAAATTGCAGTTTTCTTTTCGACTGCTATCTATCATTAAAGATATAAAAGTTGAATGATGATGTAAAAGAATTATAATCATAGCCTTCCGTAAATATTTCACCTTTTTAAACGCTTTCTCAAACCCCTTTTTTGTAAGTTTATCCGTCTCATCTTAAACATACGAAAGTTTGTATGAATTGATGACAAAAATAAAAGATATAATGCGCAATATAGGTAAGTAAATAACAACATGATCTTTGAACAAAACAAGTTAATAACGAAAACATGTGATAGTCTTTTTTTTTTGATTTTTTTGTCAGAGGCTATACCACCTCCGGCAGACGTTTATTGTTCTTTATCACATTGTATACATTTTGTTTACATTTGTTTTTCTTTGCACAAAAAGATAGTTGGAATTTGCCCTTTGATACAATATCCATAACTAACATCCTTTAATTACTTAAAAGTACCAACAGAAACAGTATTTTTATATATTTACATAGTGAAGGGACAAATCTAATAAAACAATAAGAAGATATGAAAATAAAAAAAATAACAATAACAAAAGCAATATAAACTAAACAAAGAAATTTAATGACAAGAGAAAAAATCAATCAACAAAAATGTTTCTTTCCACAACACAGTAAGAAACTGCAATTAAAGTATTTGAGCAAGATCACGTCAAAGTGGACCCCCATTTACCATTGATCATAAAAATTTAATCTATATATATTTTCATAAGTACTTAGGATCAAAAAATGGATCCCCAAACGATTTTTAAAATTTTTATTTTAACAACTTTTTTTTACAATGAAAATTTTAAGCACTTTTAATTAAAAATGGATTAAAAATCAACCGTAAGAGATAAATCCCTGAAATTTTTAGCATCCATGGTCGAATGTCCATATTTTAAGAATATATTAACGATTTAAGATTATTTGTTTTATTTTGGTATATAACTTTCAAGTTAACAAATGAAAATTTAACTCATTTCTTGGTAAAAATGCATTTTTTTCATCGGTCACATACTTTTTCATTTAAGTTTAAGATTCCGGAAGAAAATTTCACGGCTCGCCATTAGTTTAAACAAAATTAATTTATTTATGACAGCGGCCGAGCGCTGTGGAAGCGCCCGCGCTACCGAGCGTCTCGTGCTGCATTGAAGCTTTTATCGGTGATAATTTAAAATAACAATACAAAATATTATTATAAAACAAATTTTATTATTATTTACGTTATATTATTATAATTGTTATCAATAAAATTTTATTTTTGTTAACAATATCATAAAGAATATAATCATAACATACTGAATAGAACAAACAAAAGCTTAATTTAAATAATTAAATGAGTAAATTTGATAAATCAGATACTTTCACTTTTTTTAAAAACTTTGTTAATAAATACTTTTCATCTTCTGAAACAGAGCCTGCAATCTAGTGAAAAAATTTTCCAATGGTTTGTAGTGATGAAATTGGCAGTATCTTTTATTGTTGTTAAGCGTTCGAATCGTGAGTTGGTATTTTTTCTTCATGTACCTCATGATCTTTAATTGTACAGAAGCAAAATTAATTTTTAAAAGAACTTTGGGCTCACTGAAAAAAGGAAAGTGGAAGGTTGTTATGTGGTTGTTTTTATCACGTTGGAGACTACTTTGATTAACTTGTCTTTTTACACTCCCTGCCAAGCCATCACACGCTCCTTTGCCATGAGATGTAGCGAAAAAAGTCCAATCAGCATCAACACCAAAATCATTTTTATGATTAACTAAATTGGCAAAATTATAATTATTTTTATATTGTGAAGCGGCTCCATCAAAAATATACTTGATCTTTTTAATTTTATCGGCACCAAATTTAGTTTTTAAAAATTCTATCAATTTAGTATTAAATAAATGTACCGAACTTGCATCGTGACTAACTTTTTCTTATATGACAACAAAATTCTCATGCTTCATTTCTTCATTTACTTTATAATAAATTACATAAGGGTAAAGTGTAGCCTGATCATTGGACCAATGGTGTGATTGAATAGCATCTTGAACAAAAAACTAATAATTTTCGGAAAAATCGAGACATACTACAAACTCTAATAACAACTAAATAATTATAATAAGATAACTTAAATAATAATAAAATTTGTTTTATAATAATATTTTGTATTGTTATTTTAAATTATCACTGATAAAAGCTTCAATGCAGTACGAGACGCTCGGTAGCGCGGCGCTTCCACACGCTCGGCCGCTGTCATAAATAAATTAATTTTGTTTAAACTAATGGCGAGCAGTGAAATTTTCTTCCGGAATCTTAAACTTAAATGAAAAAGCATGTGACCGATGAAAAAAATGCATTTTTACCAAGAAATGAGTTAAATTTTCATTTGTTAACTTAAAGTTAGTTAACAATACGAAAATAAACAAATAATCTTAAGTCGTTAATATATTCTTAAAATAGACATTCGACCATGGATGTTGAAAATTTCATGGATTTATCTCTTACAGTTGATTTTAATCCATTTTTAATTAAAAGTGCTAAAATTTTCATTGAAAAAAAAATGTTAAAATCAAATTTTTAAAAATCGTTTGGGGATCATTTTCGATCCTAAGTACTTATGAAAAATATATATAGATTAAATTTTATGATCAAGTGGTAAATGGGGTCCACTTGACGTGATCTTACTCATTTACAAGTAACAAAAAAGAATAAAAAACAAATTAAAGGTAGTGTGTACAAAAAACGCTAAAATCAAAAACAGTACATGTATATTACAGTAACAGTTTTTTTTTATTTCCAGCGCTATAGATTAAGGTTTTTTATATAATTGACAAAAAGGTGGAACGATTCAAAGGCGGTTGGTTTACGGATAAGGTCAGTAAGCTGAAAAGGTGACACTCCTAGATTACTGCAGGCAATTATGTGAACTGTTCTTTGGCTGGCAAATCTGGAACAGTGCTCCAAAAGATGAGTCAACGTCTGAGAGCTGTCGTCGTCACAAGGGCATTTGTCATCCTCAATGATATTAAAACGTTTTAAGTAGGCCTTGTGATATCCATGACCAGTTAGAATTTGAGTGAGCTGAAAGGTTGGAGGAGTTAATGCCATGAGGTCGTCAATGTGATCTAGTGTAGGGAGTAGTGTCCTGGTATGCTGTCCTTTGTCAGCGCTGGCGTATCTGGCTTGCATTGTACGTTTGCTGATATTTTTGCAATGAGCTTTGACGTGTGCAATTGAATAAGCCGCGTAATCCAATGATTTGTGCAGTTTACACGCTAGTTTGGCTGCTCTATTTGCTGCCTCATTGCCAGGCACGCCCGCGTAACTCTTAACCCATGCCAGGTTAATTGTGCCAGTATGCCTCGTTCTGTGTTTGTGTATAGTGTGGTGAATAGCAGAGATAAGTGGGTGCGTACTACTTCTATTCTGTATTGCCAGAATAGATGATAGAGAGTCGCTGAAAATTGTGGCGTGTTTGTGATATTTCGTGTGACCCATTTACAGGCCTCCGATATGACCAAGAGCTCTGCCTGATAAACTGTACAGGTGTTATGCAGTTTGAGCTTTTTAGTGTAAATCTTTCCACAGTTAAAAGTTACAAACGCTGCGCCTACAGTCCCGTCGTCTTGCATGCTTCCGTCTGTAAATATGTTAACAGGCGATTGCCCAACAAGTGCATCCACTTTGTCTGGACTATTCGTCAAAATTGGTTTTAAGGTAATTCTATGCGCAGGGTGTAAAAGTTCTTTGGTTGGTGTGAGTTTTTCAAGAGGCACGTCGTAGGGGGCTGCTTCCGATATACCGTGAAGTCTGGCCCTTTCTACAGTATGCACTTCAGCAATTTTGAGATCCAGTGGAGTAAACCGAGCTAGGGCAATAGCCGCAGATGTTGATACCGTGCGGAATCCTCTAATTGCTTTGATAGCGAAGCCACGCTGCATGCTCCCGAGTCGTCTTTTATGCCCCACTTTGCTTGCTGCATGTCCCCAAATACCCGCAGCATATGTCACTATAGGCTGGATGACATGTATATAGATAGCCCGGATGTTTTCAGGGTGGGCTCCCCAGGTAGGTCTTCTAATTGGTCCGACCACCAAGGGGGTTTCTGCTTTACGTTGTTTCCCCTGATGCGCATACTTTGACGACAGGCGGAATGGATGACATCGGTCACATTGTCAACATATTTGTCAAGTCCAGTCGAGTTCAGGTTCACAATGTCTTTCTCTATGACATCTGACAAGGTCATTGGGAGGTGCAAAGCCTGTTTGAAGAGGGGCCAACACGCTTTAGTAGATTTGTAAAGAAATGAACTTGCGTTGAGTGATTATTTGTGTTGTTGTGTCATGGATAGATCCACCACGAACTGAATTGCATTATGTTGAGAGGAGGGGCAGATATCTAGGTTAACCTGCCACTCAGAGATACAGTGCTGTATTGATCCATAGGTCAGTGTCAAGTCAATAATTGAAGACCTAGGCCGATCGTGGGCAACGGTCTCAAAAGTGTGTGATCGACCTATGTTACAAATAGACATATCATTACTGTGTATCAGGTCAATTAATTCATTCCCACGCTTGTTAGCGATGTCACTTCCCCAAGTAGGATGCCAACCATTGAACCATTGAAGTTACCGCCGACAATTCTTGGGAAATCCGCAGTGGCTTTTAGAGACGAATCAAGCTGCCCTAATCCCGTAACCGTCTCCCTATCATCCCTAATTGGTTCGATGTAAACAGATACCAGATGTACATTGCGGCCTTCAATCGAGAGGCGGACAACACTAAGGTACCGAACCTTATTAGTAGAATATTGACTAATTTTAAGAAGGGTCCATCGGCCAGGTTTTGCCCATATACAGGCTTTGACCCTTGAATCAGTCTTGGATTCGAATACCTGAATACCGTTGGCTATTTTACACGTATTTCCTGGGCCAACATACGGCTCAGAAACAAACGCAAAGTTGTAATCGCACGCCATAAAAGATACTAAAAGCTCATGTTGGCTAAGTCTGGGCCTGTCGACATTGCACTGCAGAATTTTAAGTTTATAACGTGCTGCCATAATTGAGCCTACATAAGACGCGTTCTTTCATAGCTCGTAGACGTGGACATGCTTCTGAATTAGCCGCATGTTGTGCGTCAAACCTCTTTTGGAATTTAGTGTTATGAGCACAGCAATTAAAACACTTTGCACTGTGTGGTTTACCCTTATGGGGGCAGGTTTGGAATGTATGTTCGGTGCTAGCACAGTGGGAGCAAGGAGATTCCTGTCTTGTACATCGGGCTTTCATGTGTCCAAACTGTAAGCACTTATGACTCTGTAAAAATGGCGAAAAATTGCCGACGTGGACCCTTTGATGATCTATGCATAGCCTACCTAATTAGAGCAACTTTTTATAAATATTGCCTTCAGTCAGGAAAACCACATTGTACAACAGTTTGTTTCTGTTAGACCTCTTAAACCGCAATTTAAAATTCTCACTCATTATAAGCTCCGCGAGCTCGGAGTTTTGGCCCTTGATAACTTCGACAAGCTCATTCGAAGGCACATCTCTAGAAATACCTTTGATTATTACCATTAGCTTAAGGCCACTTGTAGCTTCTGCTCTTACCTGTTCCCTTTTTCTTTCCAGCTTTTTAAGAGCGTCGTCTCTCTGCTCCACTGTCTAAACCTCTTTTCGTAGTTAGTTGTTAGATACTGTTTGCACATGGGTAGGAGCGTAACCAGTATTTCGAAAGGATACGCTGGATTTAAACACCTGTACTATTTCTTGACGGCTGCTCGATTCAGCGACTGTCCCTATAAAAGTGCTGGCTTGGTCACATAGGATGAAGGAGTAGAAGTGGGCGCTGAAGACCGGGAACCTCTGCTGTGTTGCATAGAAGTGTCAGCAGAAGTGGTGCTTGCGACTTGTGCGTAGGAGAAGGGTCTGTTCTGGACAGTCGTTACGGCTTGTATTTGAGCTACTAATTGGCCTTTAAGTTTGGCCATCTCGCCTTTGACGCAGGAAACAATGTCCGCCTTAACGTCGCTGGATTCACCATTTGATGAAGTTACGGCTGGCATACTAGCTAACTTGTGCCCGCAACGTCGAATTTCTTCAGCACGATGGTAATCAACTTTTTGTTGGAAGCTGACACCGATTTGCCCTCGGAGACCGCTTTGGCGATGCTTTCAGTTAATTTGGATACAACGCTGGCAAAAGACTCAACATCGAAAAAGTCTTCAGCACATACGGGAAACTCTGGTGCTGCAACTGCTTTGGCAGTGTTCTCAAGCGTTTTTGGAGGAACAACAGTAAAAGTCTCGTCCATCTTATTGGCCATAACTGCGCTCGTTTATTTATTATAATATTATTAACAAGTAATTATTACTAGTTTTGAAAAAAAAAATAAAAAAATTCAAATAATAAAACAAAATAATAAATAAAAAAAAAGAACATGTGATAGTATATGGCAAGAACCTGTTGAATTTCGATTTGTAGGTTATCTTCCATGTCGTAGGCTTATCAAACTTTACAGTTTGATGAGGCTTTAAGTTAATTTGATGCTAAAAGTTGTGAAATTTACTAAATAGTTGCATAGTTGACTAGCTTAAGTTTTGATTTTATGTAGGTAACAATTTCGATTAATGGTTTACCAAGTTGTTCAGCAGAAATATTTAATAAAAATTAACTTACTTCATTAAAGGATTACTAATTAGGATTATTCTTTACGACCTGTGTTTTTTTTATCACAAGATTCTTTTTGAACACTATTTTATTAAAGTTTAAATATATTTGACCTTAAAAAGATATTGACATGTAACTTTTGTTAGTTACGTGATATAAATTTACAACGTACGATTTTTCGATATTAGTCTGTAAAATTAAAATATATATAATTAGCGACCCACACCAGCTTCGCACGAGAGCTATGCTGATATAAAATATACTTACAATATTAAGCATGTGTTATACATATAAACCTTTCTCTTCAAACACTCTATCGATTAAAAAAACGGTATTGAAGTCTGTTGCATAGTTTGAAAGATTTAAGCGGACATAGGGACAGGAATGCGACTTTGTTTTATATTATATTAGTGATTAAATGTTGTTTATCTGTATAAAAATAACAAAACCTTAACAAAAAAATCGACTTCAAAACAAAAAATTATTTCAAAACAAATTAAAATGCACTAAAAATTAAAAAACTCCCCAATCCAAGATCCCTCTACATCCTTCTCCTCCATTTCGATCGTGATTTACGGACAGCCCTTAGCCGATGAAAGATTCCTTTAAGTATCGTTAATTTGCTCCTAAGATTTAAAGAGTTCCGTTGCTTTTTCATGGATCCCATTATCAGAACCTAACCAAGCTCCTATCAAACTGCCATTGAATTACATTCTTTCTAATTAATATATAAAAAAGAATCATCGAAATCGATTGGCGTGATATTGAGATAATTATTGTCCGTTTGTTGAGTACATACTTAATGTAAATTTCAGACTTTTTCAGTTTATTCATGGATGCCAATCTCAGTATCGGACCAAATTGCTATGGGACCAAACAGGAAGCATCAGCTTTCAAATAAAAAAACAATAATCAAATCGGTTCACCCAGGCGAAAGTTCTGAGGTAACAAACATAAAAAAAACATACCTCCTTCTTTTTTTGAAGTCGGTTATAAGACATACTTTATAATTAAATCGCGTTTTTGCAGATAAACACGATTTAATTACAAAATATATTTTTCTGTACCAGACGAAAAAATTTCTTCGGTAACTAATTCAGTTATATGATTTATTAAGATTTCCGGGAGTTCTTGATTACCTATGGGAGAAACAGTAATTGGTAATTTAATGATCCCTGGATAGTATCGTAGCAATTGATTAAAGCAATACGTTTTATTCTGTATGAATTTAATTTCAGTGATATCTGCTGTATCTTATATTTATATTGTTTTATATTGTACCAATTTAAGCAGTTGAAATTAGATTTATTCTAGAACTTCGATAAAGTATTGTCACCTTTTTCGAAAAGTTTTTAATAAGACTTCCCGAAATGTATATAAAATACTACTTAAATACTACACTAAAGCATAAAGAGTATTCACTAAAGACAATATTTTGTTTAAAGGTATCAGAAGTGTACGTCATATCTAATCTTCTTAAGTATTGTTCAGAACTTTTTAACTTTAAAGTGTTAATATATGAGCTACGCAGGCATTAATCTATACAAATAAATAAAATTGGAGTGTCTGTTTGTAATATTAAAATAACCGCTTTCTACAACATGCATATGAAGTATAAATGTATTATTTCATATTTCTCAAATTTTTGTCTGTCTATCTGTTTGTTCCGGAACGGCTCTATCGATTTGGACGGGACTTTCATTGGCAGATAGCTTATGTAATAAGGAGCAATTCAGGCTGCTTTTATTTTAGAAAAATAAAGTAATAAACAAAAATTAGTGTCCGACCGAACTTTCGGTTTCGGTTTCGGTTTCGGCCGAGTTTCGGCCAAAAATCAAGGTTCGGCCGCAGTTTCGGTTTCGGCCAAATTTGGCCGAAACTTTTGCCGAAACCGAAACTGGTTTCAGAAGTGTTTTCAATTTCAAAATAGTAGCGAAAGTTAAATGTATCTATGCTACAATCGAGCTCTGATCAGTCGATTTTAGTTTAGAAAAACATTCCAAGTTTGAAAAAAGAAATTGATGATTCTTCTAGAAAGACGAGGAGGTAACAAATAGTAGTGAGAACAAAATATATACTCCTTGGTAACCAAAAATAAATACAAATAATACTGGATAGCGTAGCTCAGATATTTGTTATGTTAATAACAAAAAATTCTAGTCTCTTTACTTTTTTTCTGATTGTAGTCATTTGTTTGCTATGTGTGGCGAAATGTTCTCGAAAATAGAGAAAAGCCAAGCGCGATCTTGCTATTAAAAACCACTGTTATAAAAAATTGACAACGCAAGAGATTCATTGCGTCTGCTCTGTCATAATCAATTGTCGCAAAGTGAACTTTTTAATTTCGAGTAGGGAGAACATACACGGAAGACGGACATGGTTGCAGCCGTCCATCGAAGCCAGTAATCAACAAGAAACAATAAGAATATGCTGCCATATTCGTTCTGTTTTAGCGATTAAAGAATTACTATCTGATACTTAATCCAAGAAACGAGCATTTCATATAGAGGTACTCAACGCATTTTGACACAAATTATGAAAATGAGAAAAGTCTCCGCAAGATGGGAGCCGAGAATCAGAAACAAAATCGACTTCGATCTTCGATCGACAAGTTTTAAGAAGATTTTAAAAACTTTAGATCTAGTTTTGTGACAGTGGTCGAATATTGCCTGGCCGAGGAGACCTCAATATTTTGGGACTCAGAAGTGATATTGTTGATTGATTACCTGGAGCGTGGAACCATCATTACAGGTTATGCAGCTGTAATACCTAGGTTGAGAAATGCCGTCAATAATAAAAAAGTGGCAAACTTTGAACAGGCGAGCTGTTTCATCTTGACAACGTACCGGCGCATAGGTTGGCATTAGCGATGGCACCGTTCAGCATGCCAGCGTACAGTTGGTTGAGCATCCCCCTATTCACCAGATCTGGCGCTTAGCTATTTTTCATCTTCCTTCCGAATTGATACAATACTTAAGAGGAAACATGTGTTAAGATTAACTGTTAAGTTAAGATATAACAAGTAAACGATGCCGTGGAGACCTTTTTGCAAGATCAAGACAATCCTTTTTTTTAAAGGGATTGAACTCTTGTAAACTTGGAACGCTGGACTTGGTGTGTAGGTGGACTCGGAGATTCAAGTCAAGTCAAGTCACATATCTTTATTCAATATGGAAGCATTACACTTTCTTAATGATTGTCAAATAATCTACCACCGGTTCGGAAATGGAAGCCTCTGACCTGAGAAGAACCGGCGTAAGAAACTCAGCGGACTTTTCTTTTTCTTTTTTTCAATAAATTTTACAAAACTTTTACATAAAACCTTACATTTTACTACTTTGAAATAGCCTGGAGCGAACAGTTCATTACCAGGGTCTGTTATGTATCAAGTAGTCATTACAACAATAATATCCTTTAACACACAAACGTTCCTTTAAAACCTTTTAAATTTGTTTACAGATAAAAGCTGAACGTTTTCTGAGTATTTATTGTAGAAGAGTATACATTGTCCCATGAAGGATTTCATTGTTCTTCGGAGCCTAGTTTTCGGAAGAACAAATTTATGCTTTTTTCTAGTATTTATATTATGTGTGTCACAATGTTTTAAAAATTCGTTTTTATGTTTATGAACATACATAAAATTTTCAAATATGTATTGAGAAAAAAACAGTCATTACATTAATTTCTGTAAACATTTTTCTCAACGATTCTTTGGGCCCAGGTTATAGACTGCTCGAATCGCTCTTTTTTGAATTATAAAATAGTATTAATATCAGCGCGTTTCCCACAGTAGAATGCCCTAAGACATTATACTGTGAAAATAACTAAAATATACTAAACGGCTGTCTCAACATCAGTTAATTGTCTAATTTTATTGACTGCATAAGCCGCTGAGCTAAGTTTACTCTGCCAGTCTATGAATATGAGGCCCCATTGCAGTTTAGAATCTATTGTGATGCCAGAAATACAGTCCAATGTCGTGGTCTAGCGCTTCTCCATCTACGACCACATCCACCCAAGCTTGAGGAACATTAGGAGTTATAAACCTTATACATTTGTAGTTTATTTTGTTTAACAATAAATTATTTGCACTAAACCAGTATTTTACTTTTAAGAGGGTATTATTTACATCGTCATTTTGCAAATTACGTCGTTTTATTCTATTCTAATTATGTAGAAAAATTAATAATTAAGCTATCATAGTCATTATAGGTATTTTATTTCATTTTTACAACTTTTTGATCCCTCCTCGGAACTACAAATATATACCAAAATATTAATTAACAATACTTATAATTTAATGCAACAGTCACAATTATTAATTTATTTATTAATAACTCATACTGCTCTGAGAAATGTTTTTGAAAAAATTGGTATATTTTCAATTTTTTGTTACATAAAAATATTATTAGCAACTGAAAAAAACGATTAGCATACGTTTAATATACTGTCTCCATTCCATGACTTAAATAAAACAAAATAATAGGCATAAAAGCTCCATATTTTAGTATTTTAAGAATTTTTGTACTTGATCACGTGAGTTTCGGTTTCGGTTTCGGTTTCGGCCGAAACTGAAGCCACGGCCGAACTTTCGGTTTCGGTTTCGGTTTCGGCCGGAAAAACAGTTTCGGTCGGACTCTAACAAAAATCCATTACCGCGCGCAGCTCATGCGCATGCCACCACTGTGCGTCCACGTCGGACGCTGTCCACCACTTCTCCCAACGAATTAACTTCACAAAAACTGCCTTAAATGATAATTAAAATAAAAATCTCAAAAACAAAAAAACTAAACAAACTATGTTTTTATTACATTCCACACGGAAAAAGTCGCGGGCTCAGCTAGTATTTAAATAAATCTTAGGATATTTGTTATAGGAATACAAACATATTGCCTACATTATTTATATTCAGTTGACTCGAGTTGAAGAGTTTTAAGACAAAAAGTTTTAGGGATTCCCCTCGAGGTAAGAAAAAGATTGTTTCTTCTTGTCATAAGTTTTTTGAGTTACAGAGTGCAATAACTATTTGAGGACTAGTAATATTTATTAAAAGATCCTTGTTCCCTGCTATATGCTTACCGGCTGGAATAAGAAATAATTTATAATATAAATTTTTGAATCGTTATGTCTCAGAAACGGTGGCTCGGAAGAAAATAAAAAGAAAAGATATATTTTTTAAAGATAATTTTATGATCTATAATTTCTGTCTGAAGTACTTTTGTGATAAAACTTACCGCTTTGCCGAAAATCGCGAAAAACTCATTTTTTTGACCTTCGACCTTCTGGACATTGTTTATAATTACGTTTTGAACAACTTCACAGAAATTCAGCTTGTTGGGACTTTATGTAACTTCGAATGTCTAAATAAACCGACTATATAGAATCTATGAATTTTACTGTTTTGTAATTTTACATCGTGGTGTAACAATATGGCAGAATAAATATAAATATATTTATTTTACTGCCTCCATAGCCTAGTGTGTTGGGCTCCGAGCTCCTATGGCCCCTGAGTAACAGAATCGGGGGGATCTGTTACCTATGGATATGGGGCAGAGAGAAAGGGCGCGTTGTTTCCGACTCGCCCAGAGGCAGGCAGATGGTTGTAGGGCCGAGATGGGACTGCTTTGGCGGCTAGCGCTGGTGGGGTCGCAGAAGTCTTCAAAAGAGTTCCTGTGACCCTAATCCTA
This sequence comes from Lamproptera curius, assembly GCA_029286875.1. Taxonomy (NCBI): domain Eukaryota; kingdom Metazoa; phylum Arthropoda; class Insecta; order Lepidoptera; family Papilionidae; genus Lamproptera; species Lamproptera curius. The sequence continues at coordinate 408,861 of JAGSMT010000212.1, forward strand.
AGGCGCCAAGAAAGAATAATATGGTGGTTTTAGTCGGTTCGAGTCGACCATAACCCGTCTTTGCCTCCGCAAGACGGGTATACGTACGCATTTGCCTATTAAACTACTTATCACAAAATTATTGAAAAAACAATGGTACCAAATGACAGCTAAAACCTATAATTTAAAAAAGAATGAACAAAATCTTCTACTCGGACACTTCTTTTGGGAAGTCGGTCATAAAGTAGAAATAACCTGCTTTTTGTGTTGTACAGACTCCAAATGGACATCTGTATAAATATACATAATTACTTTTTCATGTAAACATCTTATAAAGTAAGCCAATATAACACATTTTATAAGTGGGGTAATTGTGTCAAAGTTTTGAACTAAAGCCCAATCAAATTAAATTATATCTCTCAGACAATGTAAAACAATATAATATTCTCCATTAATTTAGTTAAGCATAATTTGAATCTGATAAAAGTGGAAGCGTTTCAGCTTTTATAAGCTATTTATCAAATTCATGAATATAGTGTTTTATCCGATAAAGTTTAATTTTAATTTTGAAGACTATTTTTGAGTTGAAACCCATTTTTTTTAATACTGTTTGTTTAATAATTGAAATTAGTATGTTCTCTTAAAATATACGGTAGAGACACAAGTCATAGTGATTATTTCATTAGCCAATGATCTAAATGATTCGTGTATAGATAGATTAATGTTTTAAACAATTACTAACAGGAAGTAAGTTTACCCGTATTAATTTTTGAATTCTTTGGAATGGTTTTCCTGGGTTGCCTATAATGTAAAGAGTAATATAACTTTCTAGTAGTGAAAGAATATTTCGAAGCATATTAAAACAAAAACAATCAAATATTTACTTTTTATATTATTAACATAAATAAAAGGATTTCTAGGTCTAGTTATTATTTTATAGATATTTTTTTTGTTTAAAATGTAACCTAAAATTAAAAATTTTAAAGATATAAAATTTAAGTCTTTATTAAAAATGGAAAACTATGAAATGAGTTTTTTTGGAACCATAAACAAAAAGCTATTTTTAAAAAAAAATGCCCTCGTAACTATCTAAAACTAATTTTTAATTGTATTGAACCAATTTCACTGTAAATATCTTTCATTCTGTTCTCTTAGCGAAAATACAAATGTTCACGAAGTAAGTTGAATAAACGTGACCTAAGAAACGAATTAAAAGTTACAATTGAATATTTCCTTGCTGACGCAATTATCGCAAGAATTTGTGATTTGGGTTTTTTTTTTTCGCAATTTTTCACTGTTGCGCACTAATGGTTTACGATGTGTTAAAAATTTCATTTAGTTGAAAATTCCCTCCAAGACTTTTACAACTATGCCGGTTGATCTACAAATGAGATGAGCCAACTACATACAGATATTATAGTGCACATCAGACGCGCAAACGTAGGTGCAGTCCCTCTTCCTTTACTTTCATAGTTCGATTAGATGGAGAGTCGACAGGACTACAGATAGATTAAGCGCAGGACCGTTTTACATCTAATGCAAGTAAATATCAACAATGGAAAGTTCTTGAGTCTCACCTAAATTTCGAACCTATTACCTCCGGTTTCAAACTGCACTTGTCTACGGAGTCAGTTCAAATATAAAACAATAGTAATCGTACAAAAAGCGTAAAGTAAAAAAAGTCCTGTCTCTGTGTCAGATAAAATTTTTCATTAAAGGGTCTTACCCATCACAAGGTACAGGGTCATTTCAAAACGTTGAATTACGACAGTTAATGCGCTGCTTCTCCATTAAACAAATTGGCTACGAAATGTCAGTCGCTTCCTTCGTCAATCAATGGAGGCAGAGGGCTCTTACACATTTTTCTCACAAAATACGAGATTCTAGAGAGTTTATAAGTCATTCTAAGGAAACAAAGTGACAAATTATCCTCCTCTAGCTTAGATAAGGATCAACACTCTAGAAAAATAATAGTTCATTGTAATTAAAAGGGAGATATAATTGGTGATATAAGTAATTTGGTGATAGTTTTTAAAACCTTTTGTATGACCGCGTTGGCAATTTTTGTTCGCCAAACGCTGGGACAAATTACCGGAGCAGTGAAAAGGTTTATACCGTTTACGCCAACAATTCCTAACCGGTTACTAAAGTGTTTTGAAACATATCCGCAAATTATTATATCCCAATATATCCCCTTTACCCTACGCGAAAAAACGATCTAACTTAGAAGTAGTTTTCGTTAAATACTTCTAAGACTGTATCTAATATAACATGATATTCTGTGAAAAAGTATAATATTTATTGAAATAAAGTATTATAATGAGGATTAAAAAGATACTTCAACAATTAAAACATTAATTCAAATTTAAAGAATTTCCTGATTAGTATCAGCATTAAAAACTCGGCCTAGTATATAAGGTTAGCGTGATCTTGTGTCTATTACTTCACAAATTAGTCGACTAGTCTACTTTACAAGTCTTAGGTTCTAATCCTGTGGGCGAAAGAGCATTGTCCTAAAATCCCGTTTCCGGTTGATTAGAGACTTACTTTTCGTTAAAACAACAATTTTTGCAAAACCGTTTAACTTAAATGAATATCATAATATATGCATATGTCTTCTCAGTTTGACTTGTAGACCTGAAGCTGCAGAGGGCAATAAAAATTATAAAATATGAATAAGAATGATAATTATATTCCTAATTAAATATACCTCCCCATAATATCAACAAAAACCCACAATCAAACAATTTTTTGTTTTTTTTTTTTACCTTTATGTTGAAGCATTATGTCGGTAGCATGTAAAAGTCGGTAGCCCATTGCACCAGCGTGGTGGGATTCGGTCCAAAAACCCGTAATGGATAGGGGTATTTGGGAGGCCCTATGTCCCAACAGTGGACTATCGCAGGCTAAATGATGATGATAAAACATTTTTCGGCCAAAACTTCACCACTACATGGTATAAAACAAAGTCCGGCCCTGTCCTTATATCCCTATGTAATGGAAATCCTTTCAAACTACGCAACGGTTTTGGGGCGGTTTTTTAACAGAATAGTGATTGGAGGAAGGTTTATATTTATAACTTGTATTAATATGGTTGCATTTTTATCAACATAGCACCCGTGCGAAGCGAGGGCGAGTCGCTAGTTTCCTAAATTATTATTTTATAATTAGACTTTTTACGGTTGCAAAGATGTTATTCTATCAAAACGTTATATTTAAATCGTAAACCATCACGTCTTCGAGGAGTAATAACATCTCAAAGTCTAGACATGATGTTTACTAGCAAGCCTTATATAGTAGCGAACGAAATTCAATTATCGATAACTACGTTTAACCGTAGATCGGTTCACTGCATAAACAGTAGGTAGCCATTGCAAGAATATAAAATTTGGTATTTTAAACTTTATAGTATCCAGCAGTCAGTCTACGGCTCTGCTCGGTCTTTTTAGGTTTTGGAATGGATTCTTGTGGGGTAAAAGCACTATGATCTTAAGAAATACAGCTTACGTGTAGCGAAAAGAATATATATAGGGAAGAAAACTAATACGGACACTAAGGATAATCGATGTCAAACAAAAATAATTTCTTTTTCTTTCTTGTCATTATAAATTGTTATTATAAAATCAATTACAGATACAGAAGGTATTGGATTGATTTAGATATTGGATGATTGGATTTGATTTTTTGCCTCACGCGAAATTAAAACGACCGGCATGAAGGCAAAATGGACCTATGGCGACATAATACAAACTAAAATATCCACATGGACCAGCCTAGCTGATTTATAAAAGGAAATGAGAGCAATAGAAACATCTGTGTCTTCTTCATATTCGCTAGATGAGTCTTTTTGTGTTATTTAGATTTCCCTTTTTGTCTATTCGTTTTTGTTTCCCTTTCCTATTCTTTCTAGTAAAAAATAGATCTAGTCCGTTTTGGAGTTCATACCTGGGCATGATATCCTTTGGAGAAAAAGTAAAGATAATCTACGAGTTTATCTTTTACTATATATATTATTTGGTTCCGTTTTGCCTTTTTGGTAGGCATGTAAACAATAAAATATTTTAGGTTAATATCGAAGATAATCATGCCTATTTATCATTAAGACTAAGTAATATAAACAATTTCCCAAACAAAATCACAAAATCCTCGATATCTTTAACGTAATATAACTGTAGAGCGATTACAAATTTGTTTTTTACATCAAAAGTTGCAAAATAAACTTTCCTCGACAAAACGTGTGCCGCTGCATGACCGCTTCAAGGACGCTGACCAATTCTGAGTGGTGGCGACTGTCAAGTTGCAACAAGTTGGTAATAGATATCACTAACTAACACTAACAGTATTAAAGTTATTAGTTCGATTCGTTTTACTTTCAGGGTCCGGTATACCTTTTTCTCCTATATATATATATATATATATATGGCTTAAGACAAACCGGTCGATTATGTCATAATAAATATTAGTACTTTAGAACGCATACGAACGCATTTCGCGGTTGCCTTGCTTTGGTCTCGTTGCATTTCAAACCGGACGACAGCAGTGGTGACGGGACAGACTGACAGAAGTCAGTCTTGTTGCCAAAGCGGAATTGCCAGATCTGAATTATAGTTAAAAAATCTAATATTTTTGGTGTGTACTCCGTACCTATGCAAAATGAACTTATTTGATTGTTACAGCCGACTTTTTTCAATTATGGGGCCCCAAACATAAAGTCTAGCAATCGCGTAATAAATAAAACATTAATTGTGAAGTGATTCTACAATTTTACATTCATCATTTGCGATGTAGCTAGAAATTATTTCTAATCAAATTCTACAGGAGAGTCAGCAGAGTGTAACCTGTTGATTTCGTGCTCGTAAGTTATAACAGATCTTGAAGTCTAATCAGAATTTACAGTTTGATGAGGCTTCGCATAAATTCGATGTAGAAAGTTTTCAAATTTACTTAATAGTTCTCGAGTTGAGTGCTTTGAACACTGATATTGTTACTACATTTTTGAACAACTTCCCAAAAGAAGGATGTACTGAATTCGGAGCGTACTATTTTTCATTACGTAACCTCATTGCTCCGCTCCTAGTACTCCGATTGTGTTAATTCTTTTTTAAATGATAAGTATTTGTTGTTATTTGGTTCCTTTTTTTTAATAATTTTGTGAAACGCAGCTTAATAGATATTTGAGAAATAGAAAAAACTCTTTATTCTATGTGCATTATACGTGTAACAAATGACTTTTAGAAATTGTATGTTGTTAGCTTAAGTCAAAATGTCACCGGTTCCATGCGTTATCTATACAGACTTAAAAAATTTTACCTGCCTAACAAAACAATGCTAGTTCAGGCTATGATTTTCCCTCTTTTCGACTATGATGACGTCAGATTCTTTGGCCTGGATGCAGATTACCTCAATATACTAAAGTGACTTCTGAATAAATGCATACGATTCTTTTTATCTTCGAAAATAAGACCATTTTATATGTTAAATACATATAAAATTGCTTAAGATAGAATAACATTTTATCCTTTGTCAAGTTTTAATTAGTTATCTGGATTTTTGGATTTCTCACTTTTAATTTTTTTAAAGTACGCCTTCCTAAACGTTCATAAGCACCAGAAGATGATTGGTAGAGAATGCCATCGGAATTAAGTCCACATTTGTACCATTGATATGTGTGCATGTATTTATTTATTTATTTAAACTTTTTGCACAAATAAAGTGTACACAGGCGGGCTTTATGCCTTAGGCATTTTCTAACAGCCAACCTTGGGGAGGTTACGAAAATTCAGAGTAGGTGCACTAGAAAATATTAAATTTACATGGTAAAACTTTGTTCTATTTAAATACACTATATAACTACTTACAGCTTTAATTAAGCTTAATATAATATAACTTATAGAACAAAGTACATAACAATAAATATATAATATATTAACAGCTATAAGTATATACACCTACACACAAATACACATATATATATAGAAAATAAATATTCATAAATTCAAGTGACAATTACTCTGCCAACGCCTCACTCAAAAGATGTTTGCGCACTTTTGTTTTAAATTGAAAATAATTACTAGCCATTCTGACTTCCAGAGGTAGCGCATTCCACAGAAGAATGGATTGTATATGAAAGGACTTGTGAACGAAATCAGTACGATGAATGGGACAAAGAAGAAGACGGTTATTTTTCGAACGAAGATCTTTGAGACTACTATCACTGAGGTATTGGAAATGGGGCGACATGTACGACGGCGAAGAAGGAGAATCAAGGAAAGAAAAGAGAGTGGTGAGGGCCCTTAGCGCTCGTCGTTGTGGAATAGGTAGCCATTTAGTTTGTGTTCGATATGATGACACGTGGTCATATTTTCGAAGACTGAATACGAATCGAATGCAGTTATTTTGAAGCCGGTCAAGTTTATGGAGTTGATCTGCATTCAGGTCAAAGAAGCACACGTCACCATAGTCAATCAAAGGGAAAACCAAGGACTGCACGAGCGTTATTTTAGTTTTTATTGGAAACAGGTTTTATAATCGGTAAAGGGATCTTAGTACTCCTGTAACTTTTTGTGAAACGCTAGTGAGTTGTTGTTTCCAACTCAGTGTTGAATCAAGTATCAAACCGAGGTTCTTAACACTGTCACTGAAAGGTATGATATGATCATTAAATTTTAATAGTGGCAGCAATTTAAATCTAATTTATTCAAAATACGGTTGCTGCCAATAACTATTGCCTGACATTTAGATGGGTTCACTGTCAGACCAAAAAAATATATTAGTTATTATTAATTATTAGTGCATAACGTTAGTTAAAATGATTAAATCAATACCTTGAAATAAACTAGAGGGTGAAAATGCAGTGGCAGAAATCATGGGGTAGTTTCTTGCAGAGAACACGTTGCTAAACGCTTATATTGCGCAAAATGCTGATATACTGTTTGCTGTCGGTCATTTTTTGGTTAAAATTTGACTTGTTACGAATAAGTTTTATTTAGAATATTTTATATTTGAGGCTAGTCTTGTTTGTTTGTAGAATATTGGATCATTTGTTATATTTATTAAAAAAACATTAATAAAGATCTGTTTTAAAGGTTCAAATTAAATATTCTAGTCATGCGTCTACGCTCTAACACCTACTTTGTGGGGACTTGGACTGGGCGCTTTCCGCGAAACCTGTGTTAGATGAAGCTTACCATAGACAAGACAAGAGAAGAGAAACTAGTTAAAATTGAAGTACCACCTTATATTTCATAGACTAGTGTTTTTTTTTAAGGTTTTTGTGAAAGTTCTTATAATAAAGACTTATTGAAGACAGTAATAAATATCATCAGCCTGTGTAAATCCACTGCAGGACATAGGCCTCCCCTTATGCACGCTTTTCCAATATAGTTTTGGACCTTATCCCGCCACGCTGTTCCAATGCGGGTTGGTGGTTGGACCGACTTTTTAATGACCGACTTAAAATTTGTTGAGCTCCCGCAGGATTCGAACCCACGACCTCCGGTTTTTAAAGCACAGGCCTTTACCACTAGGCTGCGGAGGCAGCTGTACTAATAAATATTGCTCTTGCTATGGAGAAGTTAAAGTAAGATTTATTTCTCATCGCGCTTCGAATTCATTCATTGCACATTTGGCCGAATATTTGTTAGTAGAAATCTTTTTATAACTATTTTCGTTCGTGATAAATGCATATTTGGAAGCATAATCTATTGCTATCAAAATATATTTTTATGGTATAAAACATTTGAAAAGCAGTTTAAATTTTTTGCTTTTAATAAAATTATGAATTGATTCGTTCGTTAAATAAACTCAATATTAAAACATATCGTATATTATCGCGTAAAGCAATAACTCAAATAATATATAGTATAATTTTTACATTTTCTAAAATATATATATATATATATATATATATATATATATATATATATATATGTAGCTGGTATTGAATATTAGAAAGTGTTTTGGGGCATAAATATACCAATTTGAAACAAGAGATAATCTTCCTAATTGACTCCTGAAAGGACATTTACCTTTTATCTATTGGATAGCGCTAAAGAAATTGGGTCACCAAAGACAACCATATTGCATTCCTACGTTTTATATTGGACACAGTTAAAAAAATGTTATTGTATTCTATAAAGGTTTGTTAAATAATGATTTACTTATTACTAATAAACTTCCTTGCAATAAGTACTGATTTTCTTTTATTATTCTAGTCTATTTGTGGATCTATGTCATAAATAATCTATAAGTAAATGGGTGAATATTTACTAGGACTAATAAAAAGCAGATAAAAAAGATGAAACTAACCTCACATCATCAGCCTTTGTTAGTCCACTGCTGGACATAGGCCTCCCCTAATACACCCGTATCCATTAGGGGTTTGGACCGTATCCCACCACGCTGGTCCAATGCGGGGTGGTGGGTGGACCGACTTTTTACATGGCCATCCGACGCATGGATTTTCTTACTTTTGAGACAATTGGGTGATCAGCTCAAATTGCCCTAACCAACTAGGAAACAACAATAAAAATTTGTTGCGTCCCGCAGATTCGAACCACGACCTCCGGTTTCTAAAGCACACGCCCATACCACTAGGCTACGGAGGCAAACTAACCTTAAATATAAGTTATTAAGCAATATTATTAAAATATATAACAGCTCTACTACATTATTAATGTTGCAGTGCTGCGCTTACGTCCTAATGAAGACAAATTCTACTTTGCTTCCGACCTTTTAATTTGTGAGTTAACGTAAAATGTTTATTAGGTCATGCATATTACAAGAGCGTCCGAAATACGCAGGGTAAGTAGTAAACTTAGGAACCTATTATCACGGTGTCCATGAAATGCAATTTATTTACAAACAAAACAGGACCAAAATTTGCTTTTAATAGAGTAAACAATTTCATATCACTTCTATTAAAACAAATTATACTTATTATACTTCTTCGTTTACTTTATTTTGCTACTGAGTTTCAAACGAAAATAATTGAATTACAAACAATTCAGTTAATTAGAAAAGTATAAGCATGTGTAAAAATAATTAAAGAAGAAATTTTCACTTTTCACAGGGCATTCTTGCTCACAGAAGTACCACTGTGGTGTTGATTTCTGCCGAGAAATATATTCCTTCTACATGGTGGGCTAATATTTACTTTAGCTCCTAATAGATGGAATTCGCTTAAACAAATTGTAATATCAAGCTCAATTTTGCCCACAAGCGGGTACTTTTATTGGATAAACATCACGTGGGGACTAAACATGGCCGCGGTCTATCAATAACGTGTTTTGTTTTGGCGCAATTGGAGTTTGTCATTTTACTTTACATACATTAATACCTAATATATATTATATGTGATAGCTCAACAAAATTTTCATTGTTGTTTCCTAGTCGGTTAGACAATTTGGGCCGACCTCCTAATGTCTGAAAAGTAAGATGATTCATGCGTCGAATGGGCATGCAAAAAGTCGGTCCACCCACCAACCCGTATTGAACCAGCGTGGTGGGACACGGTCCAAAACCTCGTAATAGATAGGGGTGTATTAGAGGAGGCCTATGTCCAGCAGTGGACTATCACAGGCTGATGATGTGATGTGATGTGATAGCTATAGTGTATGTTCTGAGTACTCTCTGCTTTGAATAGCACTGAGTGGTGTATCACCCAACGTTTTGTGGTCAAGCTTGTACTAAAATAAAAATAGGAATTAATTATTCTAATTGATGAAATTCATATGTCAAATTTGCCTTTTATCTAACGAATATCGGAAATGAAATTGGCTCACCGTATTTCCCCATTCTGTTCTTACTGGCACTGTTGCAATTTACGAAATTGAAAAAAATCTTCGTAAAATGGAAAGTTATCATATCGGTACGCAACCATAGGTTACTTTGATATCAAAATCAATTCCAATAATTTAAAAATATTACGGACACAGAGTTGTGAACAGACAGACGATAGTATATAAATTAAATATATTTAAAAAGTTTATTTGCTGTGATAAGTCGACCGTTACTGTGATTATTTGTCTTATCATTTTAAACAAATTCAAACAATGAAGAAATGGTATGACATTTCCTTCATACATCTTTATCGTTACAACATTAATCAAATTTTTAGTTACGAAATCTTAAACAGTTATTTATATTTTACTTATGGTTAGGTAAATAATAAGTTAACATTTTTTTGAAAAACACATCGAATAAACAATAGACCCTTCTGAACTTTTGAGTACAATTGAATCCCAAAAGTTGGCTATTTCGTTGTTAGCAACTGTTTCAATGTAATTAGGGTTTAAAGAACTCTTAAAGCTTCGTTGGAAATATTCAATTAAACCTAATTTAACTTATATTCTAAACAAAGTATTAACGAATGCGTTAGTATTGAGTGAATTAATTAAAGCTAAAATAAAATTCTTTCTACCAAGCATTGCTGTCGAAAATTTTTAAATAAACGCTAGAAACGTATATAATTTCATTTGTGTGATGTAAAGAATACTTAAAAAAACTTAATTTTAGTATTTTATTCTTGGTTGTTTTTTTAACCTCATTTGAAATTTGTTTCTTAAACAACTGCACTGTCACCTGGTTGCGTCGATACCTACAGGATTTCGGACCTTACTACGTCAAGCCTTGTATTTTTATATGATAAAGGAGTGGGAGTAACAATGAAATTTTCCGATTGCGCTATATTTTAAGAACACGGGATGGCATGTCATCATTGTCGCCATTCTAAGCATGAATTAAAGCTATATTAAAAGAATTTTGTTATTGCGGACAGATATTACGTAAATTATATCTCTTCTCCAATGTCTATTCATATAAGTTATTGGATTAAGAAGTATATTACTAAGTTCAAAGTATTCCGGTCTTTTGTGGGAAAAATATTTTTTTTTATTTGTGGCAAAAATACAAAAATACTATCAGTATCAGTATCAAATGACCGGTTAATATTACTTAAAAAAGTTTTTGCTGTAAAGGCTTCATAGTAAGATTGTCTTTGTCTTTTCTAATAAGCATAAACATAGGTTTTTTGGTTACTAATTATTTATTATATACATGGACTTATTACGTTTATTGTCTGTCTGTTAATTGGGCTTTGTCATATAATCTGTAACTAATACACTGAATTCTTTCAGGAAGTGATTAAAACACGCCTTAATAAAAGAAATTAAATTTTTCTATAACTTTAAATACATCCTCTTGAAACACGTGAATGAGGACTTTTAATGTTGTTTTGTAAAACATCGCTTTATTTAGTTTCAACTTACGTAGTAATAAAGACAAATGTTGCCTTCCTTTCTTTTAATTTGTGAGTTAACGTGAAATGTTTAGGTCATGCATTAGGTCATGCATATTACAATAGCGTCCGAAATAAGCGGACTGAAAACAGTGTACTATTAACAAAGTCAGTAGCAAACGTTGTTTATTAAAAACGTCCTGGATAAATTAACAAGGCGAACCTCTGTAACCTATGTAAGAGCGTGTTTTTTTTTTGTTAAATTTAAACAAAACTTATTGAACTATGCAAATAAATTGAATAGTTAAAACTAGTGTCCGACCGAACTTTCGGTTTCGGTTTCGGTTTCGGCCGAGTTTCGGCTAAAAATCAAGTTTCGGCTGCAGTTTCGGTTTCGGCCAAATTTGGCCGAAACTTTTGCCGAAACCGAAACTGGTTTCAGAAGTGTTTTCAATTATAAAATAGTAGCGAAAGTTAAATGTATCATTGCTACAATCGAGCTCAGATCAGTCGATTTTAGTTCAAACAAACATTCCAAGTTTGACAAAAGAAATTAATGATTCTTTTAGAAAGACGAGGAGAGAACAAATAGTAGTGAGAACAAAATATATACTCCTTGGTAACCAAAAAATAAATACAAATAATACTGGAAAGTGTAGCTCAGATATTTGTTGTGTTAATAAAAAAATCTTCTAGTCTCTTTACTTTTTTTCTGAATGTAGTCATTTGTTTGCTATGTGTGGCGAAATGTTCTCGAAAAAAGAGAAAACCCAAGTGCAACCTTGTCATTAAAACCACTGTTATAAAAAGTTAACAACGCAAGAGATTTACTACGGCTCAAAGGCAACATGAGAAGAGACTGCTCTGTTATAATCAATTGTCGCAAAGTGGGCTTCTTAATTTCAAGTAGGGAGAACGTACACGGAAGACGAACATGGTTGCAGACGTCCATCGAAGCCAGTAATCAACAAGAAACAATAACAATATGCTGCCATATTCGAAAAAACTGTTTTTAGCGATTAAAGAATTACTATCTGATATCTAATCCAAGAAACAAGCATTTCATATAGAGGTACTCTACAGGAGAGATGGGTGCCGAGAATCAAAAACAAAATTGACTTCGAAGATATCGTTGGACAAGTTTTAAGAAGATTCTAAAAACTTTAAATCTAGTTTTGTGGCAGTGGACAAAATGATAAAAAAGATGCAAACTTTGAACGCGTGAGCTGTTTCTTCTTGACAACGTACCGGCGCATAGGTTGGCATTAGCGATGGCCACCGTTCAGCATGTTAGTGTACAATTGGTTGTGCATCCCCCTATTCACTAGATCTGGCGCAATTTTTCATCTTCTCTCCAAATTGATACAATACTTAAGAGGAAACATGTGTTAAAATTATATATATCAAGTAAACGATTCCGTGGTGACCTTTTTGGAGGACCAAGACAATCCTTTTTTTAAAGGAATTGAAGCATTGGAAACTTGGAACGCTGGACTTGGTGTGTAGGTGGACTCGGAGATTACGTAGAAAAATAAATAATTAAGCTATCATAGTCATTATATTCTATCTCATTTTTAATGATCCCCCCTCGGAACTACAAATAAAAACCAAAGTATTAATTAGTAAGATTTCAAAATACCAAAACTTAGTCTTTAATGCAACAGTCACAATTATTAATTTATTTATTAATAACTCATATTGCTATAAGAAATTTATTTTAAAACTAAATTTATATATTTTTAATATTTTGTTACATAAAAATATTATTAGCAACTGAAATAAACGATTACAACACGTTTAATATACTGTCTTCATTCCATGACTAAAATAAAGCAAAATAATAGGCATAAAAGCTTCATATTTTAGTATTTTAAGAATTTTTATACTTGATCACGTGAGTTTCGGTTTCGGTTTCGGTTTCGGCCGAAACTGAAGCCACGAACCAATTTCGGTTTCGGTTTCGGTTTCGGCCGGAAAAACAGTTTCGGTCGGACTCTAGTTAAAACTTAACTTTAACTATTTTAGTTATTTCTAAATTGAAAAGAAAAATCAAGTGAAATTCGATCAGAATAAAAACCTCCAGTTATAGGTTTTTAATCAGAAGATCATTTATAAGACGGTACCGTTTTTCAAAAGCACTTTAGACAGTATAATAGATAAGGATCTTTAACTGGTTTCCAACGTTAGACTACGGTAACTGTGTGTTTGAATACTACAAAGATACATTGGATATTTGGAATTAAATATTATACAACTTTGGATACAATTAAGACTTAATAGTCCGCCGGTAACTAGCTGTTTCACTTTGTTAAATAAAGATACTGTTTGTAAAATTTCTAATTAAAGAAAAATTAGGACAAGTAAAATAAAATTATGATATTTAATATATAAAATGCCTCCGTGGTCCAGTAGTAGTAGACCGTAGAGTAAGAACGCTGCGCGATTAAAACTTTTTATTATCATAATGTACTAGTTTGGAAGCACAAAATCTAAGATGATCGATGCGTTAAAATGCGGAAGAGCATAGAATATGTCGAGTCCCGATTGTCAAGATCATCAAATTAACTGATATCTAATCTATTCATCGATACCTTTTGCGTTCTGTAGGTAAAATGCCAGTGGCTCTGTGTAAAATTTGTTATTTAGAAAAATCAGAATATTACTTTCTGCTACTTACGCGAATACTATTCATGATAAATAATACGATTATTACAGGTTTTACCGAATTTAATTACTTTACAATTATTTAAAGTTATATTCGACGTTTCAAACCCTTCCCACGGTCCATGGTCACGACCCCATAATCAATTTGGTTAATGGCTGAATGCAAAAACAATATAATATGTTTTCTGAGTTTTTATCAACTCTGCACGTTTATAAACAGTAATATATCTGCAAAAATTATTATCATTAAACTTAAAGTATATAAAATAAATATAATCCATGTTCTCCGCTGGTCTAAACTTCTTTTAATCATAATAATATTGAAATACATTTTTGCTGTGCCGCTCTGGAGTCGCACTTAGTGAGAGTAATTTAATTTCACGGCCGACAGAGGGAGTAATAAAGCGCTTTGGTTATTTTGTCCTTAAAGTATATCATTACACGTTGTATAAGTCGAGTCAAAATGAAATTTTTATGGTCAGAGTTCATGAAAATATTAAATATCTATACAAATAAATAAAGTTTCTAAGTGTTTCTAAAACCGTGACATATAACCCATAAATATAACAAAACGATCTTTTTAAAAATTATGCGGATGATAAAATGATTTTCTACTGCCAGCTATTTAAGGATTGAATTTTTTTACAATTAATCTGGTCAAACACGTCTACAATGTCTATGTTAATTTATCGTCTAAGTCATTTCGTCCTATTAAAATACTTACATTAACTTAAATCAAAGCTGTGAGCACTTATTCCACTAAAGTCCCGCGTCATTCGTAACACCCTTTGCGTAATTTATTGCCAAACTTTAACAATATCAAAGATTTCATGCTATATCTCGTGGAAATGTGGTAAATCAGTATCCAAACTCTGCAAGTAGTATTTGTTCGCCATTCCCATAGTGATTGTTTATTACATTAATGTACGCTATAAGCTGTGATGTATATTGGCCGTGGAAAAATTTCAACGTTTATTTTTTGTTACAAATGTTTATGATAAGAAACTTAAACAAATCATTAGTGACAATCAAAACAAGCAATAATCACTGAATTGTTGCAAAACATTGTTTTAAAATATTTTTATAAAATTTAAATTAGCTTCAATGAGAACAAAGCATCATTATAAACATAGTTATTATTTTGCATTTCATTCATTCCATAGTGTAATGTGGTCGGCATAAAATAAAAAAAATATACACTATTATAAATAAACCTAATTTTGTTTATTTACACTTAAAAACGTAGAAGGTATTTAAAAATTATCAAACAAGGTAGGATGAGATGTACGACAAAAATCACTGATTTAAACAACAAAAAGCAAAAACGATGCTTAGGCGTTAGAGTGTTTTCTTCAAAACCTCCATTCTAGATGGCTTATGGCCGAGTTGATTAAGTTGGCAATAGGCTTTCTTTATTTTTAATTATGACTTTAGAGGCTTTTATGCAACTAATAAAAGTGCCTGATGAAGTTATGAATGGTCATAAACTGTAACAAAAACAATTGCAATAAAGTTACAACAGGCGTTAAGAGATATTTTTATTTTCTTTTTAAAATAATTTTGAAACTAAATAATTTTTTAGTAATATTTAAAAAAACATGCTTTAGTTGCGAAATAGTTAAGTCGCATACAAAACTTTGCGTAGGTTATGGAATATATAAAGAAAAAAATATATGAAGCTACATGCAAAAAAATTATGCCCGCTGATGGAGTCAACTTTTTAAGTTAAAGGAGTTTAAAATAAAAATAACAAAGATATGTCTATTATGTGTTGGGGTGGAAATGATAGTTTAATGTTAGGTTTATATTTTTATGTACCCGCATAAATTACGGAATACGCAAATGTAAGCATAAAAAAATATGTTTTATTTTTGTTTTTACAAATGGTTCGGCGTCGTTGTCGTTTCAGCTTGTCAGACCCACTGTTAAGAATAGGTCTCCCCCATAAGTCGCCAAGAGGCACGATCGTGTGCCACCAGCATCTACTGACCTCCTGCACATTTGCACAGGTCGTCACTCCATCTCGTGAGGGTTCGTCCTACACAGCCATGGCCAGTACGTGGCTGCCACTCGAGAGCCATTCTTCCTCAACGGACGTCGTAAGTTATTTTTAAAAGAAAAATATACGCGTTTGCGAACTTTATTGTATACAAATTCTAGAAGTACATACAAGTACGTCGAACAACGTGTATATTTACGTAAAATATATATTTTAATTTATATTTAGAGTCTTTCTCTTAAATTTCAGCTAGCAGTAGCAATGGAATTGCACAAGGTTGTAAATTTTGCCAAGGAATTTTTTTAAACGTCTTTAACTACGTAATAAAAAATTGTTAAAAAAATTAGACCACAGAACAGCTTATTCCTACTGAGTAAAAAAAGAACGATTAAAGTCGGAGCTCTAAAAGACGTGTAACGATGCTAATATACATATACGTAAAAAAACATACGTCCTTATATTGGGAAGTCAGACAAAAGTTCAGTTATTTGGAATAAAATATTATTATTATTGGAAAATATCATTTTAAAGATTCGATAAAACATTTAAACAAAATACTTACGTTGTTGATAAATATATTAAAATGTGCGAACTGTGAAATGTGTGTCAAATGTGTACTTTTATAAATATTTCTTACTTAATTATTTCTATTGTTTACGCGAATATTATACATAATTAAATTAAATGACTTTACGGATTTCATCGCGTTTATTTTACATTTTTAAATTCCCGATGTTTCGAACACTTTCCGTGGTGTGTAAAACAAACGCAATAAAATCCGTAAAGTCATTTAATTTAATATTTCATAATTTTTTAAAGGAATTTTGTGTAACCGTTAATGTTATTGTTACATAAAACTTAGAATAACAATCAATTAGCTTTGGTTACTTTATAAGACCTTATTAATATATTACGTAAATTTCAATCAAGAGCAAAACTAAAAAGCTTAAATTTCGATAGATATTATATTATTGCTGATCGCACTTACGTTGGAGTGCATTTTGTTTGATTTAATGTATTTTACCTTATGGTATGTTTAATAATATTTTAAAGAGAATATATAAAGGGGCAAAAATCGAATTGTAAAAATAGGAATCGAATGTACGCACTAAAAATATTTCAACCACTGCACTGTAAGAGAAGTTAATCTTGTATCACACGACAGGTCACGTCCCGCTTTTAATATGTTATTGGACCACGTTTATCTCTGTTTTTATTTTATGACATTACGTGCTAAGTTCTTGTACGCTTTTTTCATTTAATTTAAACTATAATACGTACGGGAAAAAATATTTCTTTATTTACGCGAATACTGCATTGAAATATTTTGATTAAAAATATAATTTAATTCAAATTACATTAATGTTTTCAGATGTCAGTCATTCTGCGTGACATGTTTTAAGTGACACCAGTTGAATTGGAAGCTGACCTTATGATAACTTGAGCAGGTAAATAGAAAGCAAAATAACTATTAACGATAATGCGTATCTATGCAAAATCTTTAATCCATACAAAATTAGTAAAATTGTAACTCAAATTGAGGAAGTTTAAATAGGATCGTCACTTGTTACTGAGTTTAATTATTTTATTAGGCTCAGCTCTGTATTGAAAGCCGAGTCTTCAACAGTCCCTATTGAACAAAACAATAAATTTTGTTTGTTGTTTTAATTGTTGAAAAGTAAACAATAAATTAAATACTTTTTAAAGAACTTAACTTTTTATTGCATTTAAACCGTTTCTTAAACAAAAAACGGTTATTTAAACGGTTTAAATAACCGTTTTTTTGTTTAAGGTTTTAAAAAATTTTCGCGGACAATCAGAAAAATTACCATAGACATATCAGTCTGTTTATGGTAACTCTCAAGTCGTATTAAATAATTTTGGATCCCAATAAATCGGGTAATATATTTTTAACTCACAAAAAACATGTGCATAAAAGTGTCTTTGGGGCTGATTTTGTCTACGGCAACATCTATATTAGAGACCAGCCTTCTGCGTACGGTGTTTTACTGGTATAGTGGTTGAGCGCCGCCTCCGTGGCCTAGCATTCCGTTCTGAGCCGCCGGCCAGTACGGACCTCTCTCGTGCGTTCCCGCATGAGTTCGTTATTCTCGCTTACGCGTTACAAAGTTAGTTGGTGTCACAGTGCTGCCGTGTTGGTAGTGCTGTGTTTCGTTTTATGTGTAGTGCTCGCAGGCAGGTTCCCGACTTAACTGTAAGTAGTTACACATATACACATAAAGCCCACGAGGCATTTATCTTTTAAATTTAACTTGTGTTTGCTGCATTAGGTGGCAGCTAAGTACCACCTAGTGCTCCTAAAACGCTTACACTTATTCAATAGGCACACCTCCTCACGCAGGTGGGAGGGTTAGAATAACTACACCGTGCCGGCGGGGTCGCCCCAATGGCTAAAATGGACGATTACGATCCCGCACAACACCGCGACGCAATAGATGACTATTTCCGCGAGTCCGCCCCGGAATATTGGGCCAAAATCCACGCTGGTTACCGTCGCCTTGTATTTGAAGGCAAAGCCGCCGCGTCCGCCACCATACCCGCTACACCGAAAAATCGCCACGCCGTCGCCGTCTGCGACACCCAACCGGACCGTAGCCCAGTAATTACACCTGTCCCGTGTCATTATCTTTCGGCGCAGTCAGACGCCGAAGACGAACCAGCCCTCGAAATGGACTTCGAACCCACGACCGTGTCAACAAACGCCGCCAACATAGCCGAATCAGATGGTTTTACCACCGTGCGATCGCGGAAAAGGGCAAAACGCCCCGCCATAGAGAGCGACTCTGAGAGCCGCCCTAGCTCCCCACGCCCGTCACCGACCGCGACGCCCGCGAAAAAGCCCGCGGCCGAGCCGCAATCTAAGCCAAGCACTGCGGACGTATATATGGCCGAACGTAAGGCCAAGGCTCCACCCCCGGTCGTGATTCACGACAAGGGTCACTGGAGTCGTGTTCTTACGTGGCTATCAAAACGAAAATATCGCAGTTCCGTTCCGCTAATACACGAATAGGCATACGGGTCAACGTAGAGACCTCAGATGACTTCCGCGCGTTAACCCAATACCTCCGCGAGGGTAAAATCGCGTTTCACACTTTCGCTCTGCCGGAAGACCGACTCCTTCGAGTCGTCATTAGGGGAGTTCCGAAGGAACTCGAGGATTAGACGAGGTCAATCGGATCTCAAACGGCAAGGATACCCGTGCATAGGGTGCGCCGCATGCACCACCCACGCCATAAATTTCAAATGGACCTACTCATGGTCGAGCTGATCTTTCCCCGAGGAAAATCAATATTTAACGTACATTCAATATGTAAATTAACCGGTTTACGGGTTGAAACTCCACGCAAGACCGGCCTAGTCGCGCAGTGTCATAACTGCCAACACTTCGGACACACAACGCGCAACTGCTTCGCGCGTGCACGTTGCGTGAAATGTGCCGCCATCACAGCACTCCGGTGCCCAAGGCCAAAAGATTCGGTCGAGCCGCCCGCGTGCGCAAATTGCGAAAACGTGGTCACCCGGCTGGTTACAGGGGTTGCTCGAGAGCCCAAAAACCGCCGATGGAAGTTTTGCGCCCATTTTGAGCGCCTCGCGCCTAGAGTGGCGAGAGCAGCGGCAGCTCTCGGCAGACTGCTCCCAATACCGGAGGACCCAGCAGCTCCTGTCGCCGCCTGTACGCCGGAGTCGTCAGGTCCATGGTCCTGGGACCTGATGCAGAAATCTCGCGTCACTCTTTTCTGGCGCGAGGAGGTCAGGTCTCGGGGCTGCAGGCCAGCCGGAAGAAATAAAGGCGAGAGAAGAATTGCGCCCCTGCATACAGGAGTGGAGCTGCGGCTGGAGCACCCCAGCGCCGGTCAGTCAAACCATAGTAGCTATACGCCCTGTTCTAAAGTCGTGTGCTAGAAGAGGACACGGCTCCTGAACATTCCGCGCGACGCAGGTTCTCTCGGGACACGGCTGTTTCGGGAGGTACCTGTGCGCGGCGTGGCCGGTAGGGAGCCCACAGAGGAGTGCTCACCACTGTGGCGTATGTGCCGAAGAGACGGCCCAACACGCGCTGGAAGAGTGTCCAGCCTGGTCGAGCAAACGCCGAGAGCTGCGTAGTGTCAGGGCACGACCTTTCGCTTCTGCCGAGTGCGAGGATGCTTGAGAGCGAAAGGTCGGGGCGCGTCCTGCTTTCTGCGAGGACGTGGATGGCTCCGGAAGGAGGCCGCGGAAAGGGACAGGAGGCCGTGAGCGCCCTGGCTATCCGCAGAAGGAGCGCCAGGGCGCCGAAGAGTGGCGTACGCGCGCAACCTTCCCCTGACACTGGAGCCCCTGGGCGGCCTGGCAAGAGGGTGCCCGCCGCCCAGAGAAGGGCCTGCAAGAGGGGCGCTGCTGTTTGTTCCGCACACCGTCCCAACACACCCAGAGAGAAGAGGCCCGAGAGGGCCACGTCGCGCCGGGGTCGCTGATGACTGTAATCAGTGCCCGCGGCCCGGCTACAGCCACATGAGAAAGGAACAACCGTTGGTTTTTAGTGGGTATACCGGCTGCCCATCTTGGTCCGGGAGTTCCCCACATATCCCGCTGCCCTCACTCTTGGCGGCGGGAATCCAGTGCTGGATTTTTCCAACGGAAAAAAAAAAAAAAAAAGAGCACCCAAAACAACTGCGGCCATCTCGCCTCACGTTCCGCGAACTCCGCGAATTCCGCGGTTATGAAGCTGAGCTTTTCCCCGCACCTGCACCGGCAGTTAGTGCAGGACAAAGCCAGTTGTTTTCCTTGGTAATCCGGCGGCTTGGGGAACGACCAGGGGTCCCAAAAGAGAAAACCGCACCCGGCCCGCCCGCGCAAATCACGGCCCCCGGCCCGGTAATTACGCCGCCCGCCCCCGTTGACTTAATCTCGAAATATTTCAAGCACAAAAAAACTTTAAGATACGAGGACCATAAAACCTAACAGCCCGAAAAAATAAACCTTGTTCCCACGCCGAAATTTTAAGCACTTAAAATTTAAAAAGAACC
Source organism: Lamproptera curius (assembly GCA_029286875.1). Classification (NCBI taxonomy): domain Eukaryota; kingdom Metazoa; phylum Arthropoda; class Insecta; order Lepidoptera; family Papilionidae; genus Lamproptera; species Lamproptera curius. Next base: position 429,766 of record JAGSMT010000212.1, read on the forward strand.
GAAACAGACAAAAAAGTAGGTTAACCGTTTAATGGCTACCAATTAGGTAGGGCAAACCGCGCCTCTAGTCGTATCGTATTTTAACGCAAACGGTTTAAGAAGCAGCGATCCGAAACGCCAAAATTGCAGGATTAATATAAATATTTAGTGAAGAGACCTTTAAAAACCTCCCAATAGCCAAAACTTAGGAAACAAGGGTTGGCCCATTACATTATTAAAAGGAAACGAAATTTGCAAAACTCAGGGGAACATTGATTACATAGGCCACAACCGCATTTTTTGATTTCCCCTAAAATTACTAATCCCCTAGAGGCCCGGCCAGGATAACCTTACCGGCACAAAAGAAACCCGACTGGGGCTTCGCCCCAAAAGGGAAAAATTGTAAACTGGGGGCCACTCCAAAACCATTATCCGGGACCCCAATAAACTCGACTGGATGGGGCCCACACAAATGAATTAAATTCTGATGGAGTGAGGCACCCTTTATTGATGACCATCCCATTAAATTGGGCCGGGGTGGGTCCCTAGACCAAAACCGAAAAATTGGATTGTCTTGAAGCAAACCCGGTATGGACCCCAAAGTTTTCCTAACTTACCGAGGTTATTAAGTTAGACAGCATATTGCCACCGAAGTATAAACGAATCCATCAGCCACGAGACCGAAAGGACAGTGGTTTCGGACCCAATTTTCCGCCGTTCAGTATTCTTCTGATAAGAGAGAAAATACACTAAGCGGGGTTTTTATCGCCATCCGTCCGAGTCAAACCATTTGTTTGGGAACTTAAAGTTAGAGGTCAGAGACAGGATAGAAACACCGCAAAGAATCGTGGTTAAGTCGAGGAAGATTTAGAGCCATCGCCACGCCATTGGCAATTCCGACGGGGAAGTCGGATCCCCGCGACGCAGGCCATTATCAAAGCCAACCGGGGGTTTTAGCTTTCGATGACTTGAAAAGGCCGAATGTTTACCGATACGCCCAGAAGAGCAAGTACGCCATCCGCGACCGAGGGCCCACCATCGGAGGGGACCGTCTGTCGAACTTAGGGCGCCACACCAGAGGGCGATAATTTAAAGCCAGTGACCCGGAGGAGGTTCGCGATATTATTAGGCCCAAACCCCGGACCCGCCCAGAGTATCTCAAAAAATCAAAAACTCAGGCCCTATTGTCTGTTATTTCAAACAAATTTTATATCAACGCTTTTCCATGCCTGGAAAGGCTTTAATCGTATGGTATTCCTGCCGAAAAAACCCTAACCACTTTAGAGTTATCGTCCAAAGCTTGCCAATTGTTGGGCGCTATATGAACGCAAATTTTCCTTGAAAGACCACACCTTCCAATAACTTCATCCCGGAGAATTCGGTTTTCGTCCGAAGCACCCGTTCCCACCAAAATTTTCCCGACGGAATTATTCTGAATGGCTTTCACAACCCAACCCTGCATGGGGTCTTTTCGATGTCGCAAAGGATTTGACAAAGTCGGACAACGGCTTGATTTACGGAACCTCAAAGGCGAATTGGTTCAATCATCCAAGCCTTTTGTCAAATCGCTCTTCCGATACCGGTCGAGGGACCCTGTCCACAGCCCCGCCCGCGGGGGTCCTCGGATCGGTCCATACCTTTATTCGCGGTTCACAGGACATTCCAAAGCCCGAGATGTCAATTCATTTCGCCGGACACGTTGTATTGTTCGTCGCCGAAACCATATCTAAAAAGCCCAGAACCGATCAATCGGGCGAATGGTTTGAATGGAAATCATAATCCCGAAAAAGTGTAGCAAACATTTCATCGGTCAATTACGTCGTGATTACACGAACCCCCGGTCCTCAACCCAGGGTCAGGATAAGGCCACCGCTGGCCGACACCAGACACTAAGCAACTAAAACTTTACGGGCCAACGATCCCATGGAAAGGAAGGCCAAAACCAGGCGTGACCTTCGACGCAACATGTCGTTCAAAAGTCATATTCAGGACGTTAGGAGAAAGGCTTTGTCTGTTCTCGACCAGACTCATCACCCAACGAATTCTAACAGTAAAATGTCGCTAAAATATAAACTTTATTGACAAGGCTGCATGCACGACCAATCATGGCTTATGCATGCCAAACTTCGCTCACGCATCCTCCACACTCCAAATCAACTACAAGTAGTTCAAAATAATTCATCCGCCGCGCCACTGGGGCGCAGTGGTACCAACGAAATGTAGACTTACACAGCGACTGCAAATTGTTGACACTCCGCGAGCACTTTAAAAAGTTAACTCGCAAACACATGGATAAAGTAGTCAACCACAGCAACCCTCTGCTGGTAAAGCAGCAAACGTATACGGCCGATCCAAACGCGTCTAGCCAAAAGCGTCGACCACGAAACGTTCTTTCGACCCGACCAGGAAGGGTCGTTGAGACTCCGGACCCAACGGGGGTCCCTACATCAGACCCTACACACCACATGAGTAGGGATAGCCACACTCACCTGTAGTTCGCCCTCGCTTACGAGCACAGCGACACACACACACCGCGTATACTAGATACACCCGTTCCAGGGCGGTTCTCACCGCCCCAGCAATCGATTATATAGTCGCCAGACCGTCGGCGTCCCGGTCCGTAAACCGATCGTCGACGATCCTAGGAGACATAAACTAATACCTAACTGACGTACTTTCTGTCGTGTGGCTCCATTTTAGCAAAAAATGTGGGCCACCTAGTTCGTGGGACGGGAGCTCGCGAACTCTGTGTTAGATGAAGCTTACTAAGACATGAGTCTGAAGCATAACTCAAGGATAAAAAAAAAAAAAAAAATCTGTGGCCTAGCGGTATTGAGCACTTGCTTAAAAAAAATGTTTGCATTATTTAATAATTATCGAATATAATTGTTATCGTTATTTTCTGGTTGGTTAAGACAATTTGGGCCGACCACCCAATTGTCTGAAAAGTACGACGTTTCATGCGTCGTATGGGCATGTGAAACGTCGCCCTAGGTTGTCTACAAAATTCGATCGGTTGTTACTGTAACAACGTTTTTTCTAGTAAAAAAATATTAAATTTCTAAAACGCAAAACAGACTACCGCCTACTCATGGGTCCGCCGCTTAAGTTAAATTTATTTACGTTTCAGACTCGAGGGAAATCTGGTTAAGCTGTTATTGCGTGATTCAATTCGAGGTCATAAAATCTTTAACGTTTCTTCGCAACACTAGACACTAAGGACGACAATCGATTCTTTTATTATTTCTTAACACGTTATGTCTTTGTTTACTTCTTTATCTCTAGAGTAAGCAGGCCGTGAAGATTACTGTATTACAAACTTTGGAGCACCGTAGTTAGCATAAATACTAGGTAAATAAAAAATATTTTTTAGGCAAGGGATATTATTTTTTCATCAAGCAAATGTCTTATTCATTTCGTCGTTAATTTTAATTAAAAAAAACTAAATTAAAACCTGTAACAGAATAAAATTAATATTAAAAAACAAAACAAAAGAGGAAAGGAAACCTGAACTCCAAACTGACTGAAGACATTCTCTGTGTAACCAAATATTGAAATGGACAAATGGATTTCGACGTTCTTTTATCCCTATCAGAATCGTTATAGGATGTACAAAATGTTCGGACTAAAATAGAATATTTTATTTTGATGATCAAAAGGAAACAAAAGCATCTCTTTTTACATTGCAGTAATGATAATTTGAGATAACATTTACGTTATTTAATACTTCCTTTTTTGCTCTAAAATAAAGATATTGAATTTCACATAATTACCAACAGTCCGTCCACAGCTCGGTCCGTGTTATTTTAGGATTTTTAAATGGGGTAAAAAGTTAGGGATAACAAGCCACTCAAAGTGAATGTAGCTTTCTAATGGTAAAAGATTTTTTAAAATAAGCACAGTAGTTTTTGAGTTTATTACACACATACGCACAAAAATACAGATCTTCAGCCTTTATAAAATTAGTGTGGATTTAGTTTTTCATAATTTTTTCAACGCAATAAAAAGAGATAGGAGATAACAAGGACAGATAAGTCGTTGTCGACTACAACGACTTTTAGGAAAAAATCGTATTTAATTTACATATTTGTTATTGTTTTAAAAATTGATTTAAAATATAACCTTCAACAGACATTAATTAATTAAAAATTACCAACAAAAAGACCAGTAGTTGTATTAAAATATTAGCGATTTGTGTCACCAAAGAATCTAGAAGTTGATTAGTTACACGACGATAATACAGACTATATCGGAAAAATTTACGCGTGCTTTTTTCTTATCGGTACAGATAATTAAATGCAATCCGTTGACATGATCGTTTTGGTCACGCGGCCAGCGAATAAGTCGTAGTGCCAAATACAGTTGCGCTCGGATGCCTCGTATCGAGTATACCAAAATAGACAGAGTGATTCAGACACTTCAAAACGTTTATGGTCCATGTAATTGCAAGCGTTTTCTTGTTCAAGCTAGTGTCGATGGCACGGTATCGATAAAGTGCATTTGTTGCAACGAAAATTTACGCAGTACATTTTGCGATAAATTCATCATCATCATTCGCCTGTGCTAGTCCACAGCTGGATAAAGGCCTCACCTAATGCAGCGTGCATTAGGTGAGACCTTTGTCTTTGTTAGGAGGTGTGAATTTTTCTATTGTATTTTACATGCGCATCCGACGGATAGATCATCTTACTTTTTCGAAAATTGGGTGATCGGCCCAAATTGTCCTAAGCACCTTGAAAGCGACGATAACACAAAGTTGTTTCCTCACAGGAATCGAACCTACGTTCTCCGGTGTATAAAGCAAGGGCCATTACCGCTAGGCCATGGAGGCGGTAATATAATAAATTCGTAGTATTAACTAAATATTCAAATAACTAGTTACTGAAATAGGATCTCGTCTCTAGGACTCTCATCTACCGTTAGGTAGCATATTGCCCCATTTATACGATTACACTACATGCCTTTTATTTAAAGATATACAAAAATGTCACATCTAGACTAGGTAAATAAAATATGAACATCTACTGCATAAAAAAATAATTTAGAATTTGAATTCATATTTGTTTACGTTATTTTATATCACATCACTAGGATTATGACGCATAAGTCAATGAGCCAGTGCAATTAATGTTAGATATAAGTACTAACATTAATTGTGTTGACAAGGTCTAAGTAATTTAATAAATACTCTTAATACTTCATAAATTCATTTGCCACATTTTTTATCATTCACATTGCTTGTTCTTGTGATTAGCTCATTCAACTGCCAAAAATAAAATTGAATTGTTCCGTTTAACATATCAGTATCTATTTTAAGTTAGTTTACAAGAAAAATACAACGTAATAATTTTAAAAGTATTCCCTAAAAACCGCCTATACCTTTTCTCATAATTTATTGTTAAACAGTCACGTGAAACGCTTCCGAATTCGACTTTTAATCGATCACAAGCAGAAAAAAATGGGTTTAAAATCGAAAATTAAATAAAACATTGTATTTAAATATCAAAGCAATAAATCTTGCTAAGCTCAATTATAAGTTAAAAATAAGATTGGTTGTTTGCAGTTTTAAAAGAACAAAGTTTAAACGTCGAAAATCAAAATCTTGTTAGTCAATCGAGCAACTGCACTCATCGAAGTGTATTTCCGTGGCGCTTCTGAATTCCTTATAATAAACATTTCGATTGAAATTCAAGTCAATGGATGCACTATATTCGTACCACTTAATGTTAAGTCTTGTTTCTGTACGTGGGCAATTGAAAATGTTTGGTATAATAATGTAAACCGACACATTATTAATGGTTGTAAATATATCGTATATACACACGTAAGAAAAAAGGTAATTTATCTGTGATTATCATCAGCCTGTGTTATTCAACTGCTGGACTTAGGCCTCCCCTAATAGGAAGGTTTTGGACTGTATCCCACCACGCTGGTCCAATGCGGGTTGGTGGGTGGATTGACTTTTTACATTCTCGTCCGACGCATGGATCATCTTAATTTTCAGACAACAACAACCCAAATTGTCCTAACCAAAAACACAAAGTCACTTTTCCCGCGGGATTCGAATCTACGACCTTCGGTTTATAAAGCAAGGGCCGCTACCACTAGACCACGGAGGCGTTAATTTATTTATATTTTAGCTAAAGTCGAATAATACTTGAAATTACAAAAAAATAACAGATTTGACTAATATGACCGCTATGCGTCTTTCCGCCAAAATATTTTGAAGTAATACTTAGTTACGATAAAATATCAATATTTTATAATATGATCAGAAGCTAAAAGGTTTTCAACAAAAAGTGATATATAGTCATAGTGTTTAACAAGATTCGCGTTGTTTTTCTAACCCTTTGTAAATCTGTAATGCCTTAAAAGAAGCGTTGTCTATCATTGCATTTTGTTAAATTCTATGTTGTTATTTTGACTTATTTGTTATTTCAAACGTCTGCGTTTAAAACTTTTTTATTGAAATTTCTGTTCCGTTTAGTATCAATAACAGCGAGCGAGACATTTAACTATTCAAATGGACTAGTATTTAGTTCATAGATAAATTTACTTTCAGTTCAAATAGGTAAATAAATTACTTATCGATAATATCAGAGGATTATTAATTATTATTGTACCATAGCAGTTTTCCATATTAATATCTGACACGAAAAATGTGTATTAGGGTTCATAATATATTATGTTTTGGTCACTTCATTTCAAGCTATAGTGTAGCCAATTGCGAATCAGGATAAAATGTAATGTCTAACACTTATGGCTTCATGAGCGAACCTGCTTATTTGTGAACCGCGACCATTTTCAATCCCCACGCGATGATTTCCCTATATGATCCACTTTTTGGAGTCAATTGAGTTTTATATCAGATTATCATTATGTATATTACATCTCTAAATTGGCTAAAGAATACGTAAATACCTAAAATTCGTGCAAATATAACAATATTTCTCCCTAATAAATTACTAGATGCCGGAATGTTTTCAAACAGACGCAAAAAGAAAAAGGAACAATTGACCAAACTTGAAAAACCGGCCATTGTTCAAAAAGCTATCACAGCTGCATCCATTAAGAAAACGCCTTTAAATTAAGAGAGAACAAAGAGTTAATTTTGAAAAAGTCATCGTTTAATCTAACTTTCGCAGCCATAATAGGTATCGTCATAAAACTTCTGACCAGTACTAAGTATACTGGCCGCCCAAGTTTATTATTATGGCCTTGTTATGATCAAAAACCCTTTTTTATCAGCGTAGGGGCTTGTACAAAATGAGGTAGTAAAATTATTATTAACTGGAGTATATGAGACTGCGTACACAATATGGTTACGGTACTATAAATGTAGTGTATGTTGTGAAGACAACCTTTTATTATTTAATAAGCTAGAATAGAATTAAACATATGTTGTTTTTTACATAGTTTTAAAGATCATAAAAAATCTCGTAAGTATAAATTACACTTGTACTTAGGCAAAATTTTCACTTATAATCATGCGTTAAAATTTTTTGAACTTTATGGACTTTGGCAGACATTGTATTTAAAATATTAAAGTTATTGAGGCGTCCAAATTGTAAAAGTAATTTTAATGTTTTCTTCTTAATGTTCTTAAGTACTGTTGTACTAACTGTATACGTAATTCTTTATATAAAAAGTAAGGAAACCTGACTAGTTGATAAATTCAATTTCCATATTAGGTTATTCTTATATAGACGATGGATGAAATATAAAGAAAATGACGCATCAAGGTGTTGAGTTTGGGCCATTTCTATTGTTCATACAACGCTCTTTTAACATTGACAACGTGATTAGTGTTGCAGCCGGCGATCATTAAACATTTGTAGCATAGTAAATAGGTACAGAATCTAATCCGATTACAGGGAAATGTTAAGTGATTAGAATTATTTTATGTTAATTTTAATCTAGGTATTAATATTCTTCGTTTTTATTCAAACATCACCGCTATCATCATCATCAGCAGCCTTTAACAGTCCGCTGCTGGTTTACGTCAATAAACGTCAAGACGCTCAATTTCCTGCTAACTCTCTTCTATCCTAAACCAGCATGGAGATGGTCATCTCACCTTTTTTACCGTGGGGAAATCCCTACACATACCCGTCCTCACGGGGGCAAAGACGGGTTATATCGGACTCGCACCGACTAATACCACCACGTAGTTCCTTTATGGCGCCTTAGAGTTGGGGTAAGAAGCCCGCCGAAGCATCTCGGCTCTCGGCCATATGTTTGCTTTAAGGAGCGTCGGAATTAACGCGCCCTTTGTCTCGGCTCCCTATACACAGTTAACAGACTTCCCCATTCCTTTTTCTGTAATCCTATGATGTGTAAGTTAAACGCCATCGTTATTGCAATCGTCGATAACACATAACTATATAAACATATGGGTGGTGAGTAGATTTATGCTGAGTTTTACACAAAACATCGGTCATCAAAAAGCAAAAACCTTCAACTATCAGTGGAATTCTTATGCCTTACCTATTTGAATAATTCACTTGTAACGTTAAATTGATGTCCTTTAGATAGAATGATTAAAATATGAGCAATATCATGCAATACATTTAAATGTATAATAGTAGTAGATTTACAATTTATATAAACTAAGCATTACTATTATCTTCACGAGTAGTTTTCCGTGCCGTTTATTATCATATTGTAATTGTTTATGTCTTAGTAGATTTACATCGTTTCGCAAATAGATTCATCCTCTTTTAGCACTAGTTCCAATTGTATTAAACACGTACCCGACTGAGCATTATTGTGAATGACTCAGTATTTTACTTTTTACGTAAGGCAAAGTAAAGATTGAATTAATTTAAACAATGTAACCCAAAGCAACAAGTAGCGTCGAAAGTATGACTAGTTGACCGTCACTCAGTGTTTGAAATTTCAGTAACAACTCATCGATATAAACCCTAGTCACTGGGACAATTGTTAGGTAAAACACATTGTCTTTTTCTACAAAATATATTAATTTTTCTATAATTAAAATGAAATGAAAAAAATATTTTTGACGCATTCATATTTTAATATAGAAACTTTGCCTTTGTCAAAGATATCTTTGATATCGCTGTTATGCTTTTATTATATATTATCGGAAATCAATCAAACTTCATTTTCTACGTACTCAACGCATAAACAAATACGTCAAACGGGATATAGAAAATTTATAATTAAAAAATTGCGAAGAAACTCATGATAATGTTTCAACAGCTTCTAAAACAATGTTCTATTGTTTTACATGTTTGGCGATAATTTTCCACGAATTTTAATTTAAAACCTTTGCCCGATGTATAATTAAAATTCTGTTTTAGCTTATAATCAACTTGTTTTGTTTAGGTAACGGTTAATAATTAAACAAGTATTCGATTACCATACACTTTCCCGCTTTTAAACAGCATAAAGAGCTAATTGTCCTCTTTCTAAAGCTGTAGAAGAAATGTCAGTATTGACAGTTTTCCAAGAATCGTCGGAGAATTGTATATTGTAATCTTGACAAATAAATTAATATTTTTCGATCATGTCTTTTAATATGTTGTTCAGATCTTACCTTAAGTTCCTCTTACTCAGTTCTTATAAATCATCGGTTTTTGAATTTACTTGCCAATTTCATAACAGTGAGAGATGAAAAGAAAAGGATTTCGGTAAACAAAATATGCAGAATTTTTGGTTGCATGATATAAGAACTGCATTATACAGTTTTTTTTGATTGATGAGATTTGTATTAAGATTATAACAACGAGCTAAAATCACCAACATGTCATTATAGGATCTCTTGAGATAATTATTATGCCAATGCATCATTTTAGACATCTCTTTGTTTATCGGGGCAATGCTCTGTACGCTTGCACTCAGAGCATTTGTAAATTTTACATATAAATCATAATAACAACCCTGTGTAGGGAAACCATGAGTTAGGGAAATGGATATTTCTCTATTTCTTGTTTTACTTACTAGCGGTTACTCGCGACTTCGTCGGGGCAGAATAGGGGAAATATTTGCGAGGTGTATTAAAATATACTAGGTATATAGTTAATTAGGTTACTATATAGTTAATGTTTTTATTGTAAATAGCTATCATTTACAGCTCTTGTTTTGACGACGACGAATTTTTTCACTTTAATAATTCACAACAATTCGCTTTAATTAATAGCCTATGTCTTTTCTTGGAATCTATCATAAGTATGTACTGAATTTCATTGAAATCTATTAAGCGGTTTTAACAGTAAAGACGGACAGACACAGACACAAACGCAGTTATTTTCACATTTATAATGTTAATTATTGATTAAATGAGAATAAGATATGTTGCTTAAGTAATATGACAGTAACTTATTTTTTATTTCGTGCATAATTTTGCATAAAAATGCATCACGGTGTAAAAATAATTAATATTGCTCTTTATAATATTTTCTATTTTCCGCTTTTTTGTGCAATTAGTATTTAAAATGTACTAAACCTTTTTCTCAGTTATTGTACTTATTCTCAAGTAACGTATTGAATATTTTTAGCTTTGTTAAATAACTGGCTATTATCGTTTATTAAATATAAAAAAAAAAAAAACAAATAAATACTTTTGTTAACCAGGCAAACTTGTCAGAAAGTATTGAATATATAGTCAGATGGCCTAGTAATATGACCGGCCTGTACTTAGGCAAATACGAAGACGGTGTAACATAAAATATAACATTAATTTGTTTAAAGCATCAACATTCACATGTTCTAATGCAAATTGTGTTAATTATGTTGGTTTTTTACTCATGAAACTTCCATAATTGTATAAAACGTTTGGTTACGCTGGTCTTAAGTGATTTCGCCTTTTGGTAGTAATACAACGCCGACGTGAATCACCAGAGTGGTTGCAAATAAGTTATTGTGCTCGTAGAACGGGCTCCTGTTCGTGTGTTGCAAAATTTGTTTTCTGCTGAATATTCTTTGAAAATTAGCTACTTTAGGTGCCAGGTATAAAACAAAAGATAGTTTGTCATTAGTCTATCGTTGGGAATCTAAATTTCTGCATCTATAGTCTATGCTTAATTAAACAAGGAAAAACGGAATTTATGTAAACACTGTAACCCATAGCAACGTAGCGTCAAGCGTTTTGCGTTCTGGATGATAAGTACCCGAGGTGGTAGTCATTGAGCTGGGCTCAAATGATAACATAGAATAGATTTTGGTTGTCTTTGTTCCATAAAATAATCAACAATGTATTATGCGCTATACGAAAACCAAAGCTGTACGAAAAAATGTTATCTAGAGTAATCGTTTAGAAGGGAAACGATCTAATTGTTTCTTTTATTCTAAAAGGTTCTGCGACCACTCTCATCATCAGCCTGTGATAGTCCACTGCTGGACATAGGCCTCCCCTAATACACCCCTATCCATTAGGCTGATTTGGACTGTATCCCATCACTCTGGTCCAATGCGTGTTGGCAGGCGGACCGACTTTTTACATGCGACTACTCTACCGACTTAAAATATTTTTACAATACTTCAATGTTACAACACCCTTATGTCGCGTAAGCTACATTTTACCACAGAAAAATCCATTCTAAAAATCGAAATGCCATTAAAAGTTGAAATTGATGTTAACGTCACTACACGAGTAAATATCGTCACACACAAATAGTATTAGATAATTAAAAAACGTAATTTATACTTTTGTGCCATTAAATAATTCCCGTCTGCAAGTGTTCTATAAATTCATAAAATACATTGAAACAACAATATATAATAATTTAGAGGTTGTATGGTTTTTTTGAGTTACCTTTGACTTCTTAAGGCTTAAACTTCTTGTTTAAATGTCTGTTTATTTGTGACGATGCAGGTGCGTGACTTTAAAGGTCAAAATATCATTGCTCGGGAACTAACTGGATACAGGGATTTAGAGCGAAAACGGAGTAAGACGTTATAGTTGGATTTTTTCAGATTTTACTTACTTATCAGTATGTATCATTAGATAATTAACACATTTATACATACTTTGTCACGTTTAATTATCTAACCATTATTTTAAAATTATACCCGACATTTCAGACCATTTCAAGGAAAGAAAAGGGGTCAAGGGAATTGTAATTAAACGCGATAAAATACGTTAAACTGTATGATTTACATTTATCATGAATAGTATTCGTGTAAATAACAAAAAGGATTCAATATATAATTACTTCTGAAATAGGGTTCGTATAGTGAAATAATTTTCTTATACATTCGACGGAAAACTCGTGAGATTTTTGGAGGTAGGCCTCTTTTTAACATAACAGGGGGCCGTCTGGGGCGGTACTACCGCGGTACTTGATTCTGCCGAAGGGCACATAGTCAGCGTATTTTCTAGTTAATTGAGTTGTATCATCCTGTCTCTCACTGCAGGCAGCGTTAGTGATACCCCTGGTATTGCCATTGTCCATGGACGTCGTTGGCCATCTTCCATTTAGTAGCCCGACTACTCGATTTCTATAAAAATAAATCAAACTGTTTCACAATTTGATTAAATTTTTGAACACAGTAATTCTAAGAATATTTTTTGCTAAAACGTTACTGTATGTAAATCTTTAAACATTGAAAAACTAAAAATAAATAAATCTCAAGTTAAAAGAAATTATTTACCATAAAAGTAACATTTAGATAACACATTATTTTGTGTAATAAAACTGTTTGAAAGAAAAATTTTTCCTTTACCCATCCTGTAATATTTTATTCCCAAAACATATAACGCACTGTTATTTTTTTATTGGCTTTGCAGGTAGACAAGCATTCAAGTGGAAAGTGGTCACAGACGCTCATAGACATTTGTAATACCAGGGGCATCACCAATGCGTTGCCTACCGTGAGACATAGGATGTGAAGTCTCGTTTACCCAGTAAATACGCTGGTTACAGTACCGTTCAAACCGGAACACACTAGTGTTTTCACACTACTGCTTAGCGGCTTAAATAGGCACCGCGGTAGTACAAATTAATGTATTCTGTTTTCACATATGCATGTCACCTCCTAAAGTTTCATTTAAAATGATAGCATTAAACTATCACAATGTATTTTTTAAATATGTCAAAACGAAGAAGTAACAATTTTATATTGTGTTTCTTTTAATAATAAAACGTTTTAAGCTAAGTTGTTTGTATTATTGAATATATACGTAAATAAGCTAAACTGTCCTTAAACATTCATAAATTATTCAAGAATGACAATTTAAAAGTAGCTATTTTTCGTGTTTGATATTAAAATTAAAAATGGATGTACATTTGTGGTTGAAATTATTTATATACAAAGATACTTCAAGGGTAAATTAACAAATAATCCATCTGTATGTAAAATTTTATTTTAAGAAGTTTTTTCTTCTGAAGTACGAAATAATTTTAAGAATTCAGTATTTTTATAAATGTAAAAGTGTCACGCTATTAATTTTATGTTATTCTAAAACTTTATTATTTATGATATTAGTAATAAATACATTACATTTAATGGTTACCACCAAACCAAAACAAATGCTTTTGTTACCTTAATAACTTTAAGAAGTGACTTAAACCTTAAGACATGACGTACCATCTAATATTTAATATTAGTAAGCGAAATTGCATTGCATCTTTTATTTACAGAACACATCTATCACCGTTCCGTTATTTTGTTTTTGTGTTACTTTTTATAGAGAAAAATATTACACAAGTATGACGTTTTATTATTCCATTATTCTTTCTTTTACACATAAAACGGAACGGAATGAGCTACGAAAGGGAAAATCTGTTTCGAGATTTCATATATTTACTTCGGATATCTAGGAGAAATATAGCAAAATAAATCAAATGTAGAAACATCTTTTGATACTTCAATGTTTTTAACCAAGTTTTATTATATATTTAAAAAAGTTTAAGTTTTAAAAAATATAATTTGTGTTTTTTTTTTGTTTTTCTAAATACTACTAAGTATTTTTATTTTCAGATTTTTTAACTTTAAAAACATTTTATTTATTATTTCAATGTTAAAATTTATTATTGATTAAAATAAAATCTTTTTATTCACTGTTAATAATAGTTAACAGTCTATACTAATTCTTTTGCGGTCGTTAATATTTCAACATGTTTACATAAAGGATAATCGATATTTAGCTTAAAGGTCTTGTTAACAGGCCATAAAATCTTTAAAAAAAAAAAAGTAGGTAAATCTATATACTAAGTCCTAGCTGAATTTCCTAATAACGTATTAAAAAAAATAGGTTCAGTCCGTCCCACAGATTAGGGTGCAACGGCGGGACGTCAGCGGGATCCGGTTCACTTCCAAAGCGAGCTCCGTACTGTCCGCCCGCGGCGACCCTGCGCTACGTTCGCGCCAAAACCGACGACAGAAAAAAAAAGAAAACTTTCGACAACGCGCGAACCGTCTCAGCCCGCGTCTCGTGTCAAATTAATTAGTTATTGTTAATCGTGTCGACTGTGACGAATTTTAAGTGATAACTCATGTCGGAGACGTCTTAAGATAGTTTTTACCTTCGCCCGAATTCATACCTCAAGGAGATAAGCCGACCCGTGGTGATATCGTAAGTAATTAATTATGCTTAACACCAATTAATGCGGTGTACAGTCGTTCACTTTATTTTTAATTAAACGGTTTTTGTAGTAGAACTCCTTGAAGACAGCTGTTTAATTTCTGCTCGGTTAAAATACTTATTATGTGTAATCTGAGATGAGTAATGACAGGAAACTTGTTTTTTTTTTACTGTGATAAACAATGGACAGCAATTATTGCGATTGAACTTGACGATTAATACCATTGTTTTATATCGATTTTATTGCTTTTTTGCCGAGTATTTATTCCTTCGCTCTTATCGTCAAGGAAATTTATGTTTATTGCTATTGTTTTAAAACAGCGTTGAACTTCTGCTTGCTATATTTGGTTAATGGTCAATAAGTACAGTTTTTAAAGTCGGAAAGATTTTTATCCTTTTTTAATTGTACACTTGTTTATACTTTGCGTAACTTTTTTCTCTTGCCGTTAAAAGAAGTAAGTAAAAAAAAGTAATAAACGAACTGAAAGTTATACATTGCTACTTAATTAAATTAAAATAGTATTATAATATCAATACAAAAGGTAAAATACTTCTTAGAAAATGTCATTGGAAAAAAAAGAACAATTAAAAGTAATTATCTTAAATCGTTCAATGCTTCAATTTGACATTTATTAATGGATTCTATATTTTAAAAACATACAGTTTTAAAAATATATTAAGCTACTTAGGTATCTAAAATTAAATCTATGCATATTGTTTAGGATCTAAGTTTTTTTTGCTTTATCAATTAACAAAAAAATGGGCTCTAAAGATATACAATCAACTATAAATAACTTTTCAATTTGTTTCGTTGAAATTGCGTATCACCACATTGTATAGAACCAAGCCGCTTTCTCTGTCCCTATATCCCTTTGTATGCTTAAATCTTTTAAACTAAGCAACGGATTTAGATGCGGTTTTTATTAATAGATGAATAAGGAGTTATTGAAACAGAAAGGTTCATATATATAACGCGAAACGCTGGTAAATTTATATATTTTTCCATAGATTTTACAGATATCATCAGTATTGCACCCGTGCGTATATGGGGCGGGTCGCTTGTTGCTTATAATAAGTGTACCAAGTCTATTATTAATTATTTATTTCGTCCCAAATTTTCTGTTTTTGCTGATAACGAGATGTTATTCCATTTTATTTACTCCTATATTTAATTTAAATATGAATGGGTGCCTTATTTAATTTTTATATTTACAAAATAGACACGATAAATTTACAAATAGTTATAAATACAATAATTAGTCATAAATGGTATGTTATGTTACGTAACTAGTTACAAAAATTAAATAAACCAAATACTTAATAGATTGAATAACGTCCATAGACAGCGTTTATCGGAAATCCCAATAGTTTAGCACAAAATTCTGTCACAGTTCATAATGGCAAATGATTAATGATTAATCAATCCTTTTCCCGTTTTGTATAGGCTTTCCCGATGTTAGCTGATTCAATTAATTTCGGGGGTTATTCCGTTAAACTTCGAGGCTAAAATCAGCTAACCATTTATCAAGCAGTAGTCAATAAGTACATCCTTGCGTTTTAGCTTTGTATCAATTTACGTAAAAACAGGGGATCTTGGACTTGTGGAAACTGTCAGATCCATTTGAAATTAGGATGAAAATAATCTAAATTATAAAGAAAACAATTAGTAAACAGTTATTTTTTTTTTATTACTTTATGTATTGTTTTTTTTTTTATTTTAAATCGTCACGTTTCTTAGGCAATGTTTTGTTTGGATAAATGCTGTTACATTTTTTTAATGTTAAATATAATTATAAAATATTTAAAATATTAAGAACTAACTCAGAATATATCTTGAGGAATGTATTAAAAAAAATGATTTAGTTTTTTCTTTGTTCTGTAATCTAAAAATACTATACTATGAGCTAAGTCAAACAAGTAAAATTTTATCAAATAAATATGACCGACTTCAAACAGCGTATAACTCTTTTCTCTCACGGTCAAAATTTTTTAGCTATTTCTGGCACAGCATTTTGGATTTCTGATATCATTTAAGGTATTCATTTGATCAAAATGTCACTTAGGCCATAGAATAAAAATTTTTTTTATGCAATAACTTTTCTGTGAACTTAAACTGTATGTTCGGTATTAAATGTGCTTTGAATATGCCTGATTTAAATTTTTAAAATGTGTACATTAAAAATTCTAATTATAGGTTATGCTTAAATCATAGACATTTGCTTTAGCTTCATGGTAGGCTAATTCAAGTAGTACGATTATGTAAAACGTAGTTTAAGTTTAAGTCTTAAGTGTTGAGCAAGCGTTTGCAATTAAATCGCACAAGGTTGTGATTTTTGACGCCATATTTTTTTTCCATATTTCTTAAACATCTATCAATCTATTTTTCATAAAATTATTAAACCATTTGTTTAATCAAATGACAGCTTATATCTAAGAAAGTTAACGAAATGGGACTACTAGGAGCGGAGCAAGAAGGTAACATATATAAACATGTAAAAAAAATATATACGCTCCGATATGAGTACCTCCTTCTTTGGGAAGTCGATCAAAAACACAAAAGGTATTTTTTGTCGAAGCTATTCTCGAAGTTATATTTAAAAATTCTTAATAAATTTATTACTTCCGATACCGATCAACCCTTATATTATCATAGAAATCATAATAATAAAATATTAATTAAAAACAAAATTAATAGTAAAAATAACGAGAACACAATAAAACAAGTACAATAACAAAAAAGTATAAACTAGGAATGCTGCCAATAATACTCACTAACAATAACGCGCTGTATGTCAAGGTACAGAGATACATTCGTACGATCGTGTAGGAAAAAAATATTGTGTCGAAAATTGTGAACGGCAAACTTCAATTTGAAACTGCCACGACAATATTGCAGTTATGATCCGGCATGTCTAAATAAAAATGTTGTCACAACACAACCCTTTTGGGCACGTATCGGGTTGTTTTAAATTTGAACGGAGATTGCATACAGGCAATCAGGCATTGGATTTAAATTTGTTTTTTATACGCAATAATTGGTAGCCGTGTATGCCTATTGGTTTTCATGCCTGAGATTTTAAGGGCCGCTATTTGATTGGTTGATTAGATTTGTTTTAATATTAATGTTATTTTTGAAATTGTTAGTAGAAATCCAAAGAGTACTAAATTGGATTTTAAATAATAGATTAGCTAGGTTACAAACTGATATAATTAACCATTTTTGTACCGCACGTTTCACCTACAAAATCTTCAAGAAATACATTTTATGGTTGGTAGATACATTAGGATACTTCCCGATAATTATTTCTGTTGCTTACGCGGATCATAAGCTTGATAAATAATACAGCTCATATATGCGTTTAAATAAGAAATGCGGATTTGGTCTGTTTGAGTCTCTCCCGTGATTCTGGACCTTGGGAGGTGTTTTAAACGTCTGGCATAATTTTAAATAGTTGTAAAGTAATTAATAGTTGTTAAATTCGTAATACTGCATTATTTATCATAATTCCCTTTGTTATGCCTAGCTCTCATGGCAGATCATACACTTGATATATTACACGTACTGTTTGAAAATTTGATACATGGATTGGTTGACTGCAGAAGAAAAAGAATGGAGAAAGTTGTCCCTTAAGTGGTACGAAATTGGCTTGTAAAGCAATAACCAATATCAGAAACTTTGTGGCGCTCAGAAGATATCAATATATATCGTAGCAAGTAGATGACCGTTTTAGTTATCATATCGACTCACATAATCCGCCTGTATTGCATAAAAAGTACAAAAAAGTAGTTATAAAAAGTAAAGAGAAACGGGGCTTGACATCGTCCTAGTTTATGAGCGTCATCCTCGTGTCACAATGTTAACCTCGTCTACTTAGAACTAAACATCATCATTAAGTTGTTACCAAGTTATGTGGCGAGTGCATTCAACAAACTTCACAGGTATTAACAGCGAATTATTATAGTATACTTACATAACCTGGTTTGAACTTGGTCGGCCCCGAGAAGGATTTTTTTTACATATTTTCATTGAATATTAATGTTACTTGACGGGACTCTTGTTAATTGAATATCGTTTTTTTCCCATATTAGAAATCAAAACGACGCCTTTTAATGCGAATAACAAGTGAATATAAAATTTCGAAAGATATAAAAAAATATATTAATAACTAAATAATCGTGACTTTTTCTGCCTTAAATTAGTATTGTTATAAACAGTACTGTGTTACGGTTTGAAGGGCTCCTGAACTAGGGAATTTAATGGCGAAATAAGACGCAACATCCAATGTACGAGGGTGGTCTGAAAAGTTTCCGACCTCAACTCAAAGATGGCGCCACTCGTTAATAAAAGCTAGTGAATGTAGTTGTGCATATTTTAACAGTTACTCACCAAAGTTTCGGCCATTTTGGTCGCGCAGTTTTCGTCTACAGTCGTTTAAGTGAATAGAAGTGAGTGTTTTTGTAAAAATGGAAAAAATTAAGTATCGAGCTGTTATTAAATTTTTGGTTTTGAAAGGCAATACGCCTACGCAATTCAAAGATGGGATGGACTCTATGTATGGGGACTCTGCACCATCATTTACCACAGTGAAATTTTGGGCAGCTGGATTTAAACGTGGCCGTAAGAGTTTGGTTGACGATGAACATTCGGGACGTCCAAAAACTGCAACTACTGACGATATTGCTAAAGTTCGCAAAATGGCGTTAAACGACCGCCGAATTAAAGTGAGAAATATAGCAGAGGTTATGAAAATGTCCAAAGAACGTGTTTGTCACATATTAAATCAAGATTTAGACATGAGAAAGAAAGCTGTCCGCGCGTGTTCATGTTCGAATGAACATTTCCAAAGCTCTGTTGGCGCAGTTTAGGCGCAATAAATCCGAGTTTTGCCGCCGATTAATTACTGTAGATGAAACTTGGATACACCATTATACGCCCGAAACCAAACTACAGTCAAAACAGTGGACTGCAAAGGGGGAGACAGCTCCAAAAAAAGCAAAAACTGTTTTTTCGGCTGGGAAAGTGATGGCGACTGTTTTATTCATGGAGTTATCTTTATCGATTATCTTCAAAAAGGAAAAACCATTACAGGAGCATACTACGCATCATTACTTGACGAGCTGAAGGCACAAATTTCAGAAAAACGGCCACATTTGCAGAAAAAGAAAATCCTGTTTCACCAAGACCATGCGGTTGCCATGGCAAAAATCCACGAGTTACGGTTTCAACTGCTTGACCATCCGCCTTTACTCACCAGATCTGGCACCCAGCGACTTCTTTATGTTCCATCATCTGCGCTCGGAGGACAAAGATTTTCGTCAAATGAGCAATTTGTGAACAGTTATTTTTCAGAGAAAAGCGCCAAGTACTATTTGGACGGGTTACAGAGATGGGAGCATCGCTGGGAGAAGTGTGTAGAGTAACAAGGAGACTATGTAGAAAATAAATAAAAAAGTAAGAAAAAATCTTACTGACAGGTGACCATTTTGCTCGTCTTGTCACCGCATTTAATTTAAAAAAAAGTTTCGAGCAAATTGCTAAAAACAATTTAGAGTTAAATCCGCGGAGTCATACTCAAACTTGCAGTTTGGTAATGCGAATAAAATTACCTGAACTTCCGTTAACACCTTACATATATGGGGCCATGCTACGGAATTAACAGCCGATGAGACGAGATAACGCGTGCGGTCGTCGCAAAACATTTTTTTAATGTCAGTCATTCCACTTGAAGAAATGTAAATTGTCACCACTAAAAAGCCGGTACAGCTAATCGCGCCTTAGCGACATTTGGAATTCAACTTTTTTACAGCAATTGAAATACTCTGACCAAAGTTGTTCGCGCAGTAGTTTTTATTTCGTCGAGTGTAATATCGTTGGCAGCAAAATAAAATTGCTATAAGATAACATAGGTTATGTTGAAGTCGTTGACATTCTTTAAATCTGTAAAGGTCCTAAAGCGTAAAGCGTTTGTGTAATATAAACTGATTTTATCTAAAAGTTTTTTGTATTATATTTTCACGTGCCACTGGTTGCTTTGTAACACTAGCAGTTATTTTAGGAGAAAATATTAAATACAGGTCGAGGGTTCAATTTGAAAAAGGATGTAGTTATGTTTTTATTGTGCGTTGGGTAAACATGACCTGGTCATTATTATTTCTTTTGTTTACGCAAATACTATACATTATTAAATAAAATGACTTTACGGATTTTATCACGTTTATTTTACATTTTTAAATTCCTGACGTTTACCCCGTGACCAGGGCCGCTGGAAAGTGTTCGAAACGTCGGGAATTTAAAAATTTAAAATAATTTTAAAAAGCTAATTAAAGTAAAGTCATTTTATTTAATAATGACTTTGTCAGCCAAGCAACTGCCTTGAAAGTAAGATGATACATGTGTATATAAGACATATACAAAGGTAGTACGTCGGTGCGAACAAATGTGCTTGGGAGAA
This sequence comes from Lamproptera curius, assembly GCA_029286875.1. NCBI lineage: Eukaryota > Metazoa > Arthropoda > Insecta > Lepidoptera > Papilionidae > Lamproptera > Lamproptera curius. Next base: position 450,745 of record JAGSMT010000212.1, read on the forward strand.
CATTAATTCATGTAGTTTACCTGTAGGTTATTGCAGGCTACAGTAAATAGGTCAAATTCATTAAAATGTGATTAACAATGCATAAAAAAAAAACAGTTTAATTTTAAATCGTCCTTACTATAAACATTTTTATTTTTGGAATTTTAGCATTTATTTAAATGGTTGCGATGAATTAAATAAGCAAAAATAAGACTAATTACTAAGGTTTTTTTGAAGAGTGAAATATTTAACTTTTTATTAAATTATCGAATTTACCAATACAAGAATCAATAGCTAGTAAACAGTAGAAGGTAATAGTGCATGTAAATACACTCTACTTGCCGACGTAATATGTTGTCTCAGCATTCACGATATCTTTATGAAAACCAGCAAATCAACACAGACCAAATCGTTCTCATTTATAATATGGACGCCTAAATGAGAGGTAATACTCATTTTCGTTCTTATCTAAAGTCATGAATTGGTGACATATGCGCTATTCCTTCGATCTAATCAAGCGGCCACACTAACACTAGAGCTAAAATATATAACTTGGTAGATTTTTGTACTAGTGAATCGTAGGAATTATTAGCTTAAGGGAAGTATTCATCGACTGAACTAGATTCAAAGTAATATTCCTTACGCCTTAATACACTCGCGTCACCGCCTGCGGTAGTCCTATCAAAACTTTGATAATATTCATTTCGTGAGTAGTTTGATAAGCTGAATGTCGCTATTTACATTGAACTGACATAAAAAAAAGTTTTCGTTCTAACGCAAGGCTAACCTTCACGGATTAGAGTAGAAATTATGGTTGTCTTTGATGAGGCCATTAATAGTTGATTTAGCACCTTACTCGCGTTAAGACATTTAGTTTCGGTTTTTATATATATTTGTTTAATAAAAATTATTATTGTTTTAGTCACGTGGTGATATTTAATGTTTCTGTTAAATTTATATCATCTTCATCATCATCATCATTCGCCTTTATCCGTCTAATGCTGGATAAGGGCCTTTCAATGAACGCCAAGACGGGCCACCCGCTGCTACTCGCTGCCAAGTTGAACGGGCTACTGCACGGATCGCTATCCTACTTGGTCGGGGGTCGACCAACACCTCGTTTTCTTAAACGTGGCCTACACTCTAGAACCTTGCAGGCCCACTGCGATTACAACGATCTAATCCTTTGCACTATGTCGGTGATTTTAGTTCTTAAATTGATAAACATCATCATCATCAGCCTATGTTAGTCCACAGCTGGACATAGGCCCGGCCTTATGCACGCCCTCTCCATTTAGCGGGTTTTAGGACTTTATCCCACCACGCTGGTCGAATGCGGGCTGGTGGGTGGACCGACTTTCCACATTCTAATCCGACGCATGGGTTATCTTGATTTTTAGACAATTGGGTGATCAGCCTAAATTACCCTAGATAACTAGAAAACAACAAAGAAAATATACTTCGCCTTCTATGTGGAAACTCGTATTTTTGCTTACATATAATTATATACACAAAAAATACAACGAAAAAATAACACGTTGTTTTTAATTGATCAAATTGTGAGATTACATTTTACTATTTGTACAATTAAAAATAACGTGTTATTTTTTCGTTGTTCCCTGTAATTATTTATGTATTTATTTAATTATAGCAAAGTAAGTTAATCTATTTTTCAGTTATCTAGTTTCCGTAGCTTTGTTTATTTTGTGGCCATATTGTTGCAACATTAAAGAGGTTTAAAAATCACAGGCACGATACGTATTGAAAAATAAATATGTAATATCATATGTACTTCTGTTATTTTATTTTATGTCATTGAGGTTTTTTGGGAACTTAAACAACGAATACAATACACGCGAGCAAATTCGAAAACAAATTTAGGATTAAGATTTGTTTTCGAAAAAGATATAAGCGTATCACAAATGAAAACGTTTCATCGATTCTTTGTACATTTTCGCTTCGATAAGTTCAATACATTCATTCTTCATTCTCCGAGATCCGATGTACACAGTCTAACACTAACCGGATTATCTTATACAGAATCTGATGTAATATTGACACAATATTTTCATCCATACTAATATTATTAAGAGAAAAAATTTGTGTGAATTGAATAGGCAAGTATCAAACCGATTTAAAATATTTTTTTACTACTAGAAAGTAGTCACTATTCATAAATAACACAGGCTACTTTTTACCCAAAATCTATAGTAAAAATCTTAAGATAACCAGGGTAGAGCCGTGGACAGATTTACAGCTAGTCATTTAATTAAAGAAAGAAAACAAAACACTATGTTATCTGTTACTAAATTAACTTATATAATAAGGAGGCTATTGACAAAGAAAAAACTATCTCACTTCATTTGCCTTTACACTATACCAATAGATAGGGAAAATATGTGCTCTTTCATAGATCCGTTAGAGCGCGCATATCCCTCAGAGTTTCTTATTCTAGACGACATACGCTCCGAAGAGTATATTGTAGAAATTATTAGCTTGAATGCTTTGTTAAAGAGTTCGTCGATGAAGCTATATTCAAAGTTGTGTCCCTTATGGCTGAATACATTTGTTTCACCGTCCGAAGTTGGAAAAGGCGATTGTTTTTCGCTTTGATTACGGTTGAAAAACTTTTTTATATGTGAACGCGTGTACACCACGTCATATTATTTATTTTTTCTGTGGAAAAGAGGATTTGTACCTTTTTAAAATAAATAAAATTTACTAAAACTACACATTTTAATAAATAAAATAAAATTGTACGCTGTTGGGGTTTAATCAATTGTTCTACAAACAGTGAAATCGACTATGATCATTATTCACTGTGACAATTTAAAAATAACAAAGAATCTAAAGATGAAGATGAAAATAGCGTAGTTAAGCAAAGTGATAGAGAATGCTATTTTGAAAAATCCGAGAAATACCTCTCGATAGAAATAGACTGCATTCTTGAATAAAATATTTTTTGAGTTAACTAGTGATGTGACATGCTACCAAATCAATTGACGACTAAAAATAATATCGATATGGTTTTAATACACCAATACAAATAGTTATTCAGCACACAGTTCCTTTTATAATTCGTCATATAAAAGATACTATAATATTATTTGCTCTATGGTGCGAATATATATACCTTATCTTAATAATCTTTTTTTAAACAAGTTTATACAAAAGCTACAAGTATTTAAAATGTATCGAATTTTATTGCTTAAAAAAAAGTTATAAATTAGTGGATATGATTTGTATCGCATTTTGTTTCCAATAAAATTATCTATTTTAAGTAACGCCAATTATTATTTTCTACCGAATTCCCAAAAAAGGAGATATTCCATTAGGAGTGTATGTTTTTTTATGTATTTAACGAAGTTTCCTTATGTTAGTTCCTCCACTCCTAGCGTTCCGATTTTGATTAATCTTTTTTGCTCAGTAAACAGTTATGTGGACACATTAAAAAATAAGGTATATAATTTTATAGAGATAAGTAGTCTAATACATATTTAAAGAATTAAAAAAACAAGACAAAATTTGACGTTGTGGGTTAAATTGCAAACATATTACTATACTTAATTGTATTCTTTGAATTGTTCTACAAAAAAGTAAAAAAGTAATCGCATATATCTATATTTTAAGAATTACCTACTGTAATAATTTAATGTCAATATTAATACAAATTAATAAGACAAATTCAAAGCTCATTTAACAGTAATAAGTAAGTAACAGCGTAATTTCTTGTAAAAGAAAATACATTTAGACAATTCTTCATTCTATGTTTTACTTGTATAGCACTTGTGGTCACGGATAATTCTTTATAATATAAGTAATCTGATAAAATTGTTTTATTTCAGGTGCTATTTGTAAAAGTGAAAAAAAAAACTCTTAAGTTATATACTAAATTAATATTTTTAAATATTTTATGGAATATAGTTTATTTTTATTATAATAAGGTTATAAATAATATAAAAAATATACGTGTGTATATTTGTATTTAATAAATGCCTACGTACGTAAAAGGCAATGAATAGGTGTTTTTCATCTATATTCTGTTATAACATAAAAACTATTTTAAAACATTATCAAACAATTTTATAAATAATTTAAATTTGCCATCGTCGAATGACTTCGTATCGCATCTAATCCAAAAGCAAGCTAAAGACACAAAATCTCAACCGTCTTCCATTACCATAAAGGTTTCTTTATTGAATCTGCGGGAACACGTTCTTTTCCAATTAGACCTACATACCCTTTTACAAGGTACTTACTAGAATACGTGGACAACGGGAAAAGTCTTAGGACACTTTCCTTAATAATATATTAGGTGTAATTATTTCTATTGTTTACGCGAATATTATACATTATTAAATAAAATCGCTTTACGGATTTTATCGCGTTTATTTTACATTTTTAAATTCGGGGCAGTCTATCCCGTGACCACGGCCGCTGGAGTGTTCGAAACGTTGGGAACTTATAAATGTAAAATAAACGCGATAAAATCCGTAAAGTCATTTTATATAATAAAATATATTAGGTTTTATAATATGTTTTTGTTACAAGATATGTAATTTTTTGGTTGGTTGCATGGTTTTTCAGATTTAACATAATGTATAGATTGCATAACTAGAACAACCTTAGTATCTATATTGATAAGATTTCAACTAAGTTTATAATGATCGAAGAGGTTAAAAAATGCAATTTAAAGAATACTTGTGAACCTCATAACTGTTTAAGTTTGAACATTGACTTCAATTTTAATATTTACTAAATATATATTTAATTATTTCTTTTATACCAACATCAAAATTAAGAAATCGAAAGATATGTCAATTTTTAAATAAAACTGACGGTTATTCGAAAACATACAGAGATACAGACATATACCATGGATGCTGAAAAGAATCTGAAACGTCGGGAATAAATATATTTAAGTAACGCGAAAAGTAAATAAGTGGATTTCATTAATATATATTCATTAAAATATATAATCATGCAAACGTTTACTGAACTACATTTTTACAAAATATGACATGATACATTTTGGCATCGAATAGCTACAAACGATTATCGTTTCAATTATTACGCGTACTTATGCTGTTTAACTATTTCCTCATATTTAATAAACTATTATACTAAATTTATATCTAGGAGTTAATTAATTCAGATTATACAATATGTTTTATGCAAGATGTGCTTAAATTAAATAATTTTATTTACATACGTTTCTTCAGTTTATGCATCTGAAAACGATTAAAAAGTGTCTTTTTCTTGTAATTGCCAATTGCAAATTATTCTTTTTGCGTATTATTATATAAATATAAACATTTCAAAACAAATGGACATGAAATAAGGTAAAGGGCGTAAACTTTTTAATGAAGACCAATTAGTCTGCTTTTTTATTGTAAAAAAACAGCGTGAAAATTTTTAGAGAATAAGAAATTTCCTTTTGAAATTGAATAAGAACCAAGAAAAATAAATCAGTAAGGCCCATTGAGAACTAACCTTTACATAATTTATTTTTAAATACAATTAATTATGCTATTTCATTATAAGTGTGACTAATGATTATTGTATAGAACATTTATCATAATAGATAGATTTATGTATACTATACATAATTTAACTGTAATATTTGACGTTATCTCTTTTAAAATAATAAAAAGTGTTAGCTTTAAGCTAACTTAAGACATTTAGCATTTTAATAAATATATTAACCCTCATAAACTTGTAGGATTGGAAAATTAGTATCTATACATAACTACATTTAAGAAATTATGTATGTGTGTCGTACAAAATATTTTTGTTATGTACACTAATTATATTATAAAAACTATTTTTCTAAAAAATCTTAGTAACTTTTAAATTTCAGTGAAAGTCCCGTCAAAATCGGAACAGCCATTTTAGAGATTAGTAAGAACAAGTAGACGGACAGACAAAAATATAGGAAAACCGGTGGTAGGTCCCCTGTTTACAGGAGACCGTCTGGGTGGGTACCACCGCGGTGCCTATTTCTGCCGCGAAGCAGTAGTGTGAAAACACTGCTGTGTTCCGGTTTGAAGGGCGCCGTAGCCAGCGTATTTACTGGGTAAACGAGACTTAACACCCTATGTCTCACGGTTGGCAGCGCGTCGGCGATACGACTGGTATTTCCAATGTCTATGGGCGTCGGTGACCACTTCCCATCAGGTGGCCCGACTGCTCGTCTGCCTGCGTAAGCCATAAAAAAAAACGTTGTTTTGTTTCGTGTATCAGTTATATAACAATGTAATAACCATTTAAAACCAGTATTTTTTATGTTACAAAAGACTCTCTTAATTTATTATTTTCTATAGATTATAAGTAATACGAGACAAAAGTAACAACCTAAATGGGATTATAGGTATATGATACAAAAATTATATACTCAAACGACGTAACGGATAGCTGTTCGCAATAAATATGAGTATAAATTTCTATTAAGGAATGAACGAAGGCTTTTACACTTATTCATCGTACCGCTTAACGATAGCGATACAAAAAGAATGAAAAAGATTTGCTGCTTTGTAAGGCCACGAATATTTTGTGTGAATACATATTCATAATTGATTGATGATAAGTCAGGCGCTTTTAAGTGTATGTATAAATATTATTTAAATGGTATTGTTGGTTGGAAATTTTTTAAGCCAATGGTTTAGTAAAAATAATATATATTGCGTTTTTTGTCTATTTAAGTTATAGACTACAGTGTGAAGACACTTTTGTTTTTACCTTTGACGTAATCTATGGCACGTTTACACTTTTTTTTTAAAATAAAACGTTTGAATACAGTCGTCGGCGTCGATTTGTAGTATTTTATAAAACAATTATAAAAAAATATTTCTTAATCCGCATTTAATCCACTTCTGATGATTTAGAGACACTTTGTACATATACAAAAATTAATTTTACAAGAACGTTGACCGTTAGTATCTTTGTATTATTCTGTCATAGAAGTTACAAGTCAGTTTTAGATCATAATCATTTGCAATTGCTGTCAGAAAAACGTTTAGTTATTCACAAATTTCAGTAACTAACATACACCCCGTATTCAAATTCTTTTGAGTAAAAATTCTAATCTTCCAATTATCTCTAATATTTTAAATTTTGCAACATGAACTACCAATAAATCTTGTTAATATAAATAGCTCTACACTTCCGCGTTCGACGGTTTCATTTTAGGGCAAGCAGAGGAGTAATTTATTAAGGTTGCAGATATCCCTTAAACTCGATTTATTGATGAGGTTGTAAATTTAAAGCGTCCTTTCGAATCAAGGTCGAATCCTTGATTTTTCGTTCGTGACCTGATAATTTAAACTTTCCTCTCATAAAGGTAACTAACAAAGTAATGAAAGTCAACAATTGTTTTGTTTAACTATCCATTTACTTAATGTATTGCTCTTACACTCGAAATATTTAACGTTGGTTATTCTACTAGTAATTTTTAGTATTGAAAAAATATTCTCAATTCTAAACAAGTTTTCTAAGTTTATTGTGCTCAGTTTTAATTTCTGTGGCGATTTCGGAACTGAACTCGTGCGAATAAAATTTAGTAGAATTTGGTGGTAGGTCCCCTTTTAGAGAGGGCCGTCTGGGGTACCCCCGCGGTGCCTATTTGTGTCGCAAAGCAGCAGTGTGTAAAATATTAATGTGTTTCGGTTTGAAGGGCACCGTAGCCAGCCAATGTATTTACTGGATAAACAAGACGAATCATGTTATGTTTCACTTAGACAGCGCATTGGTGATACCCCTGGAATTGCCGATGTCCATGGGCGTCGGTTTCCATCAGGTGGACCGACTGCTCGTCCGACAATAATAATAAAAAAGTAATAAATTATTGCTAAGGCTTATATTTGTTAGGAAACATTTAGAGAAACGCCCTTATACGTATTGAAATATTTGCAAACCAATCTCAGTACCGTAAGCATACAGTTACCAGCTTTATTTGCCTTATCGCCGATTCACACACGGCTCTGACTTTGACGAAGTGAGTAACGGAATTGGGCCTTAAGACTGCTTTACACCCGAGCTGTTTCAATTTTGCTCCACATATTGTACGCAGTGAGTCCGGATAGAATTTCAATATCCGTTTATTGTCCGTCGCCTCAGAGCCGGTTTAGTATTTACACCTTGCAGATACAAGCGATAACCGGATACAGATCAGTTATTGTTTCCTGAAACATTTACATACGTTATTAATAAACAATCGCGTTGTATAGATTCTTAGTTCTTGATGTTGGGTGTAAAGAATTGGTATCATCTAAGTATGATTGAAATGTAAGATATCACTTCGTATAAAATGTTTGTAAACATACACTGCCTCCGTAGCCTAGTGGTATGGGCGTGTGCTTTAGAAACTGGGGGTCGTGGTTCGAATCCTGCGGGACGCAACAATTTTTCATTGTTGTTTCCTAGTTGGTTAGTGCAATTTGGGCCGATCACCTAATTGTCTGAAAAGTAAGATGATCCATGCGTTGGATGGGCATGTAAAAAGCCGGTCCACCCACCAACCCGCATTGGACCACCGTGGTGGGATACGGTCCAAAACCCCCAAATGGATAGGGTGTATTAGGGAGCCTATGTCCAACAGTGGACTTTTACAGGCTGATGATGATGATGATGTAATCTATGGCACGTTTACACTTTTTTTAAAATAAAACGTTTAAATACAGTCGTCGGCGTCGATTTGTAGTATTTTATAAAAATTATAAAAAAATATTTCTTAATCCGCATTTAATCCACTTCTGATGATTTAGAGACACTTTGTACATATACAAAAATTAATTTTACAAGAACGTTGACCGTTAGTATCTTTGTATTATTCTGTCAAAGACAGGCTGATGATGTGATGTGATGTGAAACATACACACATGCCAAGTTGTTTTCAGTGCGAGTTAAAATATATACATTATCATTGTGTAGTATATTAAGAAAAATATTAAAACCTTCTTGTATAGTAAAAATACTTGACACACAAAAAAAATCTAGTATTCAAAAAAATGTGAAAAAAGTTTCAACTAATATAACCTAACGGAAATCTATACTTTATATCTATTGCACCTAATAACTTTTATTTTCCGCTGGCCCGTATAATAAAGTCGTTATGACGTCTAACTGGTAGTTTGGCTGAGTGTGATAATAGGATATTTTTAGTCACCTGGAGAGTTATAAACGTTGATCGTATAGTCAACTTGGCTTTTCTGAAGATCTTTACTTTAAGTACGTTTTTACTTTAGGTTTGAATTTAATAATTCTTCGAAAGCCAAAATTAATTATGTTTAAATTATAACAAAATGTTTAAAACAAAAGAGCGCAGTAAGCGCAAGGCTAGAGAAACTGAAACCTTTTTGCCGACTTCCCAGTAGAAGAAGGTACTCAATTCGGAGAATATGCTTTTTAATTTTTTTATAGACGATTGCCCTTTGCTCCGACCCTGGAGCGCTTTTTTTATTATTTCTCCAAATGATAGATATTAGCTTCTCATTGGTCCCATTTTTTAAAATAATTTCGTGATAAGTAGTTTAACAGATAACTGAGAATATAAAAAATTACGGTATTAAAAATCACAACTCGTGCTATTAAATTACAAACGCTGCTAAAACCGTAAAAAATACTATATAAAGATTTAACGTATGTTTTACAGAATTGGATTACTTAAATTGGTCTACAATAAATTCCGCTTCTTCTATGTTTTGAGGATAACTTGAATAAGCAAAATAATGTAAACTTTCTTAAAAATTGCAATCAGGCACATTTAAAGCTTATTTAAGATAATACAGTTGAAGTTCACATAAAAGTTATTGCATCAAAAAATTCTTCATCATATGTACATACAACGTGTCATAGAGGACATTTTGATGAATTGCATACCTTAAAAGTTAACAGAGATTTAAAATTCGGTGTCATTAATCGCACGGCAGTCTAGTGCACAGAGCACGTTGTTACCTGATTATATTGCGTAAAATAGTTATACGCTGTTAGAAGTCGGTCATATTTTCTGTTAAAATTTTCTTCTGTATTATAATGTTCTGTTAGTGAACTCTTACTAAGGAAAAAACGTGCTACTGAATAAGTTGTCATTATGATTTGATAACTTTTGCTTTACCTGATGCTAAGATAAATAAAAATAATAAATATTGTGACTTTTTATGTTTTATTGCGTTTATTTATGTATCAAAATATATTTCAACGCCCGAGTTTCGAACACTTCACAGAGATCGTGACCGAGACCAAAGGGTAAAATAATTTTATTGTATAATATATTTGCGTCAATAAAAAAACTAATCAGGCAAATTTCCATCATTAAAAACATCAAACGTGGTTTCGCACGGGACAAAAAAGGTACAGAGCAAAAATATTAATAACGATGACGGCCCAATTTCAAACGATTTCATTAATAGAACGGGACTATTAAAATACAGGATTTATTAGAGCCAATAAAATTGTCACTTGCGGTCCTTACACGCCCATAATTAATCAAATATATCGAAAGAGTGAAAGGGTCGTCCTCTTTCATTGTCAACGATGCGTGATTCATGAAATTCATAACGCACTGATGGGAACGATCTGTTTTGAAACGTCCTGATTTGTTACAATTAGAACTTTTCAATTTTCGAACCTGTATCGTTTTTAAAATATGATGCAAATTTATTATGTACAGAATTTAAGAGTAAAAGCCAATATGTTTTATGCAAATATCCATCATTATCACACTTTTGAAGTCGTTTATAAACAAAAAGCTTAACTATTAAATCGAAACATTAATACAATTTAAAAAAAATGTACTTTTATCGATCATGTGACCTTGAACACCAGGAAGAGTCTAAAACGTCTTTAAATAAATTATTTCAACACGATAAGTTCTGTAAAACTGTATAGTTTATATCATTTATATAAAGTTTTTGAGTAAGCAACAAAAGTGTTACTAAAATTAAACAGCTATTTTCTTTTCGTTGAAAGATGTCGGCTTTTGTGTTAAATGTTTATAAGCTAACAGATAACATGTGTATTAACTTTTTTATCAACGTCTTATTTTTACGTTTATGAATAAGCGTAAGAGGAGTAAATGATAATTTAAAAATTTGATCCCGTCTTTATTTGTTACAACAATAAATATTGTAAACATACAAGAAATAAAATAGTTTTTCTTCATTTTATAACTTGACGAACAAGTAGAACATTAGTGATAGTAAGCTCTGCTCATAATAACAGAAGTATAAAACACTTTAAATCATAGCCAATTAAAGCAGGATGTCACCGCTCGTGTCCTGGCTCGTGTCCTTAAATCGGAACTGTCGTGTTTGCACACAACAGATATGCGGTAGAAAAGGTACTGTGGTATTCCATCGTTGGTAGAGCTAACTTTAAAATACATTTATGAAAAAGTCATTAACAAGAAACATCCGTAAATTATCAAAATAACACGAATTAAGGTATTAGAAGAAAATATATACGAATACTTATTATTTCATCTCATTGAAATTCGGAAGTCGAAAACTTTTCAATCAAGTGAAATATTTCGTGACGGATCAAAGAGCAGACGCTATTTTAAGGTTATTTGAAGTCAATTTACATTTAAGCTTTGTTCGGAACAAAGTAAACGCTGTTTATTGGAATTGCTTATTAGGTTTTTTATATATAAAGAAGCTAAAACAAAATATTGAATTGCATGTAAATTATATTTGTGCATCAAATTTGTTAGGTTTCTTTTTAGCTTCCCCAGAGTCTAAAAGTCGGCGTATGATTCAATGTGGTACTGCTACTAACTTCTACAGTTCAAAAGGATTAACTGTACTCAATAAATTAATTAGATGTCAGAAGAAAAGATATAAGAAGGCTCTGACGACCGTTAAGCCTTTTGCTATTAATAGTTTGCGCTTTTTTTATTTTAATTAAAAATGCGAACTTAGCTGAAAAAACTAACGCTGAAAAAGAGATATTATTTAAAAAGGCCTTAAGAATTCGGTACTATAGAAACTAGCATTGATTTTTTGTTTCATATCACATTGTATTTAAATCAGTTATGTGGTTTTCCGATAAACGTTAAGTGAAATCGATAATTTAACAATGGCGCCTGAAAGCTTTGTCAAGTATCAGCTTTGGCAGAGACTGAAAGGATTTTGTGGAAATGCGGTTATCTAAATATGCGTGTAAAATTGGCACGCCAATCACTTAGGCTTATTTTTGGTGTACGGACTTGAGAGCTGTTTTCGCTTCGTTTTTTTGTTTAAAATGGGACGCATTTCAAAGGGCTTAAAATAAAGATACTCCGTTCGAATTTTTTTTTTACATAAGCGCCATTAATTATAATATATTTTTAATCCAATCGAATAGAGATAAGTATAATTGTTATTTGTATAATTAAGTAAAATTTTACCTAAAGTATGACCGACTCAAAACCAAGTAGTGCATTGTTATAATCCTTTATCCTCTCTTCAACGTAAACCTAGTCGTAGCTCATTTGGCTCCGTAATTTTAATTACTTATAAGTTTTAAAATGTGTCAAATATATTAGGCTCTGTGATTTGTACATGAAGGACTATGTGTTGTTACAATAATGTGCATTTTTAACTATTTACATAAACTTTATACATATTTAAATTATTTTGTTAGCTACCTAACACACGATTCGTTAGACATATGATTATTTTACAATTGTTACTGTCAATTATTCTTTGTAGATAGATATTTACATTATCTGTCCATTTTGTAATACTCTGCGAGTAACCATCTTTGGTCGCCTATGCCGTTCCGTCTCAGAGCTAATTTCATTCCTTGTTATTGTCGCGTAATTGTTTTTGTGATCTCCTAACAAATTATTGGTTCAAATATTATTCACATTTATTTTTGAATATTTTATTGTGATTACATGTGATTTTTAGTATAGATGCGTCTTATGTTAGTAAGCTACATAAATCAGCGTACACCAAGAAGTGATTTAGCTATCAATAAATTTACTGCCTCACTCCGTCGCTTTGTAAAATCAATTTCCGGGCCAATACTAGTTCGGATTATTCAAATAGAGCTTACTTCCACCTTAGAGGTCGACAACGCTTTTTCAGCTCCGCTGGTGTTAAGGGTATTATTAAATTTTATTGAGTCCTCCTTTATAAATATGTTCACGTTTCAGTTATTATTCACTCTTCATTGTATATTTGAATCTTTATCTGCACTTCGATGCCACCGACCGAGGGCTGTTTATTCCCTTTTAATTTTTTCCTTATTACTTCTTACAGAATATTTGTTCTAATGATTTGGCCCTATGTGCTCCACCAATATTGGCGAATGTGGTCCCCTTCCGAATGCTACGGCTGAACGCATAGACAAGAGTGTTTTGTGCAATCTTGTTTTTCTGCGTTCTTATTACAATAAGTACCTTGGTGTTTTAGAAGGAATCCCCTCCGGTAAATAAGTATGATCAACATAGTGATTAACGGGGTAAATTTACATATAAGTTTTTTATATTAATTTAAATTAATTTTTAACATATTGGCATATCAGAAAATCACGTCGCAGGCAATGTTTCATAATAATGGCCTCAATATCGAATCATGTGGAACCAAGCAAAAATTCTGTTTTCAGATTATTCTAATAAGTTAATGGGCAGACGAATGTTTTAGGAAAATTTTATTTGAACAGAACAAAAATAATTGTAAAATTTACAATTATTTATTGCATGTAACACGTATTTATGTTTTATTTTAATGCAGTTTACAAGGTTCGAAGATAAGTGTGTATTGCAACTGTTGTCGAATAGTACAAATACGTTGTAGTCTATTTGACAATCAAATTGTTGACGGATCAATCTCTAACTCGTGCGTATTCAGGAGGCTTATTTGCTATACAGCCAATTTACACACGAATTGCAGCTAAAATTTAACTAACAGATATGGCCACGCACAGCCTTTTGAGTATGGTATTGTGTACGTCTTAACAGTTCTTATTATACATATCATATCCACTAATTTCGGTTTTTTCGCGTTAGTTTATATATTTTCCCCGTCTAAAACTAAACTACAAAGCCACAGAACAACTTAAGTACTTTTTGTCAATTCAATGTTCAAAATTAAGAAAGATATGTCAATTTTAAATAAAAACTCTGACGGTTATTCCAAAAACATTGAGATACAGACATATACCAACTTAGTCTGCCCGTGATCATGGATGCTGAAAAGAATCCGAATAAAAAAATCAACGCGAAAAATACGTAAAATAGTGGATTTGATACGTATATTAATCGCAAAAAAATATAGTTCTTATTATGCCGAGCTCTCATCGATTAAATTTTCATTTCCTGCCCCACGCTACAATTGTAGGTTCAATTTGCTTTTGTAATATGCACTCTAAAATAAATATAAACAAATAATTTTAGTTTCACGTAGTACACATTGTATTGCTCTTGTTTGTCGAATATCTGTCATATATTAGGTATAAGTATGATGCAGGTCAATCCTTGCCAGGATTAATCCAGCGAAATTACATTATGGTTCTTGGATGAAAATGAAAATCAAGATTAATAATAAATTTAACCGATCTGTGTATAGTGAATTATGATTAGCATAATTATTTTAGTAATACCAGGGAATAGATCGGTATTCTCCGTGAAAAAAATTATTTCTTTATTAAAAAATGACATCGTAATGCCTCAAATTTCACATATTTGTAGGCGAATGGACTTTGATATTATTAAAATAAAATATGAAAATCATTTAGGCACCGATAGAATTGTCAGAAATTCGTACTTATAAGGTATCATGTGTTAGACTAAGTTTAAGACATATTTCCATAATTTAATTTTTTATGACCATACATCTACCCTTGGTAGTCATGAAAAAATAGGAAGGGTTTTTTGAATGAATAATGGATCCCCACATTTTGTGCATTCTCACAGATTTGTCACTTGAAAGGGTCACCGTTTTAACCCTCTATGAAAAGTAATTTTAACATCCGGTGTCAAGTTCTGAAGTTCAAGTTTTATTATGATAGAATAAGCATCGAAAGAAAGTTAATGTTCTGAAATTTCTGTAATTAAACGACCTTGAAAATCTACGTGCAAAGTATTCTTTGTACATATGCGTGTGTATATCCACATATTAATCTGTTCCTTTTAAACAAACAAATTAAATTTTATAGCATTTTCTGTCGCATTCAGTAAACAAAAATTCAACACCGTGGTCTTAAAATATTTTATGTCCAAAAATCAATTATAGAAATAAATGGAACATTAGTAAAGCAAAGAGCTAGTAAAAAACAACGGGAATAAGTTATGTCAGAGCCAAACATTCATCTGAAAAGTCTAATGTCTAGAAAAGTCAAATGTGAGGATACAAAAGCGTGAAACATATCCCGTTGCCTATTCCCATTCCGTTAAGTTATTAAGATTTACTTAAAAAAAATCTCTATTTAAAAAAAAGGATTCAATCATAGCTTGAATTTTAAATTTACAATATACGTAAAAGTTTTATAATAATACGAGAGTAACAATTTTTGGCGAAGTGAACTTTGACACGCGGCTTTGAAAAATCAATTTCCGGGCCAATACTACTTAAGGATATTCGACAAGAGAGCTTATCATGCTCTTTAAAATTGCCGACGGATTTTAGTGTCTCGAATGCAACTAGAAATATTGGTGCCACCAAAATAAACCGAAAAATGTTATTCTTAGTGACTGAAGCTCGTTTATTGCGAATAATACAATAATACTTAAGATATATTTTGTTATTATTTCATTGGAAAATTTAATCTGATTCGTCAGAATAAAAAATTAAAACGCTGGCAACAGCTTGTTTCATCATTAATAGAATTTGTATACATCAAGTATTGGCCGTATTACTTATGAATATAAAATATATATAAAATTTTATAAGTTTTACAACTATAATTTACTTCGTTACTACAAATGTTTTGCTTAATACACACTCCATATTGGTATAAGCTGATAATACTGTTGCCCATAATTCCTTCATCAACATTAAATGGGCTTTAGCACCGCTCATATCACAAAAACTCTTTCCGCTAATGGAGGTCCTGCTTAAGGAAAACTTTTGCCCACAACTTATTGTTGAGGCTAAGTGCGGTGTAATAAGAATACATTTAGTACTACGACGTTAATCCGTTAAAGGCAAATACATTTATTCAGTGAAATAAAAAAAAATGTTAATAGTAAATTACCAGTTACCAATAAAAATAACTGATAAAGTTATTATCCACATAATTAACTATTTACAACAATTTAATCGGTCACGGTCCTTTCCTTTTCATATTTCAGTATGTTATTCGCTATAAAATTCTTGTTTCCTAAATATATATCATCATCATCAGCCTGTGTTAGTTTACTGCTGGATATAGGCCACCCCTAATACTCGCCTTCTTCATTAGGGGGTTTTTGGACCGTATTTCACCACGCTGGATCGATGCGGGTTGGTGGGAAGACCGACCTTTGCGTCGATCCATGCGTTATCTTAATTTTCAAACAATTGGGTGAATCGGCCCAAAGTAATCTAACCAACCAGAAAACAACAATACTACAAAGATATTACCCCGCGGGATTCGAACCCACGACCTCCGGTTCATAAAGCAAGGGCCAATACCGCTAGAACACGAAGAATTTTAAACATACATTAATCATCAATCTATGCTATAGACATAAAAAGCATGTAAACTATTCATATAAAAAAACAAATTTACTGATTAACCGAGTATTTGTCTTTAATAAATTTAATATACTCCATCTAAATCTATCTATCTAATATCTAAAGAGAAAATGGGGCTATTTTAATAATTTTAATATAGAAACTTGACATGAAATTATGTAAAGTGACAATATCTAATTTTAATTAAGACACTATGAGCATTAAACGCACAAATAAATTATGAAATAATATTAAACCGCCTTTGACTCGTAGTGTGTAATTCACGGCTTTATTTGCTTTATCGTTAAATCACACACGAACCCTAGCTTGACAAAGTGAGTAATTGGGCCATATTGTGCCCGGTGTTCCAGGATTATTTAAATTTCCCCAGAAATATTCCTAATAGGTCCTAATGGGTCTACCTAGACTTACAACTTCCATTTTTAGTTTGTGACTGTACAGATGATTTTTCAAAAACAAAGTTTTTTGTATAAAAAGTATTATTATAAATATTATTATCAAAATCGCAGATAGTGTTGGAAAAACGTCAATTAATAAGTTAAGTTATTAGCAACGATTACTTGATTACAACTGTGATTAGTAATTATAAAAAAGATAACCGTTTCATGTGATTTATAACACAAATGTTAACATTAAATCGTAGCAAAACATTTAAAGGTTTATAATATTACGATATAAATTAAAATCAACAAAATAAAAATTAAAAAAACGTATAAAAGTTATATTAAATATAGTAAGTACATTATCGATGTTAATTTAAAGTACAAATAAGCTGGTAAAATATTTTGAAAAATGTAATGAATACCATAACATTTTTTTAAATATATACCAAAACAAATATGGTTAGTGTCTAACTTTAAAATAAAGCCCTGGACTTGTTAATATAAAATTAATATAGTATTAATAATAGTTAGTATAAGTTAATATTGATTGGTGGGACTTATATATTTTCCTCGTATAAAGGCTCTCTCAAGCTAAAACTAAAACTAGAAAAAAAATTGAATTATCAGCGTAAATGATACATATATAAATTATTTATAATTCAACACAATTTGTATAATTGAAGCGACGAATGGACAGAGACTTACAAGCAAAATATAACTGTGTTTATAATGGATATAAACTTTGAACAGAAACATTTTTATGATTTTTACATCATGAGGTCGTGGGTTCGAATCCGCGGGACTCAACAAATTTTCGTTGTTGTTTCCTAGTTGGTTAGGGCTATTTGGGCCGATCACCCAATTGTCTGAAAAGTAAGATGATCCATGCGTCGGATGGGCATGTAAAGTCGGTCCACCCACCAACCTGCATTGGACCAGCGTGGTGGGATACGGTCCAAAGTCCCTAATGGATGGAGGTGTATTAGGGAGGCCTATGTCCAGCAGTGGACTATCACAGGCTGATGATGATGATGACATACAAAAATGGATATAGTGCTAAATTATAATTTTTACAGTTACAAATTTTAGCAAATAATTTTTAGGTACAAAAAGACATGATCTACTGGAAATCTATATTAAATATTCCTCATATATTGTCAACTATCGTTAATCTAACTGATTAAATGTTCTTGGAAGTGCTGATATAATTTATGTCTTTCGATTATTTTAGTGCAGAATCTCCTTTTTCGGTTATCCGTATAATAAAGCCGTTTGTACCCCTACCTGGCAGTTTAGCGGGTTGAGAGAAATGTGATATATGTATATTAGAATTACGCTTCGTTAGAATTATCGTATACCTATCATCTTTACAACTTTTAGGAAAATGAAATAAACCAAGTACAAAAAAAATGTTTCTGAAATGATCACCGAAAAATGTATTTAATCTCTATTAAATTCTGCCTGCGATAGAGATATTTATTGCATATTTCTGACTAACCTATAGTTAGTCAGTTTTTGTAACCAAAATTTTAAGATGTGATCATAACAACTTAAATTAAGTTTCGGCTATACCATAATAACTAAAGGCAGCCAATGTATACATATAAGTTATAATATAAATTCTCTTTTTTATTATATAACTTATATTATCAATTAAATTGACTCAGCTTGTTGACTGAAATGGCATTCAGTCCTGTGTTTGCAACAAATATTTATCTCTAGGATAAATGTATGTGTCTTGCTTTCAAATGTCTTTATGAATGGAAGTGGGAGTTAATGGTGTTTCAATATGCATAATTATATAAATGCATTTTCATTAATGCATAAGCTATATATAGGAAGACAAAAGAATAGACGAAATTGATGGAGAAAGACATTACTATGAGCATTGAAATCTAGAGAAATAGTTTACCAAACGGTCAAGACTTATATTGCCTAGAACCTTAAATATTTTATAATATTCCATATTTAAATGTTTTTGGTTAAAAAAAATACAAAAGTTAAACATCTAAGTAACCAAAATAAAATTAATTACTATTTTATTAATATTTTCCAACATTAAATACGTTTGACAAAGTGATTTTTTTTGACAAGGATCAAAAGGTTATTACATTTATTATAAAGCTAATTGAAGTCCATTTTCCTTTAACTAAATTGATTGATTGAAAGCGAATAATAAGTATGATTAGAAATGATCTATTTTCTTCACAAATATTTTTTAACGTTACCTTGTCTTCAGTATCAAAATATCAGTATATGTGAAAGCGTTAACTTCCAGCCACAGCACACTAGGCTACTATACCCACCCCATTGGGTGGGTCTTAATCTCTATACTTTTGTGTAATATACGCACTCCTTAACTCACCGACTGTGAAATCACAGAAACATATCGCCAGACTGAAGTCGAAGAACAACTGATATGAAAACAAGCTCTTATTTAATCACACATTAAAGACACAAGTTAAAAATATATATAATGACAATTTTGCTATAGTAAATTTTGAGCTAAAACTACTATAGCAATTAGCTCTTTTTTATTGGCTAGGACGATCAAACGAGCAGGATGTTTACTTGGTAAGTGATACGCTCCGTCCACAAGAAAAGAGGTGAAGACACCACAAATCCGCTCACTGTCCTGAGACATGAGATATTACATCTCATTCAGCCATTAATTACTGCTAAGATGCCCTTTAAACCGGAAGATTGTTGTGTTCTTACAATTCTGATCAGCGCCAAAACAGGCACTTACTAGTGGTGCTATCCCAGACGGTCTCTCATAAAAAAGGGACCTTCCACCCTAAAGTCTTTCGACAGCTCGTCATTTGGTATTTATGTGTTGCTTCGGTCTTTATCATATTTCTTTAGCCCCTATGTGTACAATGTTAAATAAAGTTAATATAAAACGATAAATTTACAGAGGCGCCTGAAAGCTTTGTCACGTATCAAATTTTGGCATGGCCCGAAAACTCTTTTAGCGATTGCGGTTATCTAAACACACTTGCGGAATTGGCAAAGAAATCAGTTACGTTTTCTTGTTGAATGGACTTGTTAACCGTTTTTTGCTTTTTGTTCATGAATAATAAAGTAGGTTACTTTTAACTAAACATATGTTTTTAAAATCTGAAAGAGATTTCGAATAAGCTTAAAACGTTTACTATGTTATTTTATAATCTTAAAAATAACTAATAAAAAACTAATTATCTTTATCTATCTTTGGTAATACATAATTGTTTTCTTATCATATATTTGAAAAGTCAAAAAATAACATTTATTTTATTAACGGCAATGAAAACTTACTAGCAAATACTTTGTTATGCAAGCAATAAAAAAAACCTTTTGTTTGTCCAGAACTTTTGTAAAAGCTAAGTTGAAATGTTTGGCAACAAGATATAAATCACCTATCTATAGGATTTGAAAATAATAAAATTATTAGATACTACATTTAAGAAGGTTTATGCAATTGAATTATTTTCTATGTGGTAGTGAATACATTAAAATGCTATTGGCTCCTGTTTATACGGTTTTTTATATATCAAAGTACTACTGAGTAGATTTACTCAGAGGCCACCTACTTAACATGTAAATAGAAATCGTATTGCAGTATATAATTTAGATTCAAATTAGGATGACAGTTAAGAAAATTTGTAAGCACTGCTTAAGACTAATAATGTCTTTTCAACTTAGACCTCTGCTTTATAAAGCAAAGGTTAAAACTATTAAGCCAAAAAGACGCTTGATTGTTTTATCTGTTATTTTTTAATGGTTCAAACGTCGACACGAACAGATCGTTTACCTAGTAGTAAGTGATAACTACCCGCATTCAAAATCCGCGCCCCGCCCTGAGACTCTGGCAACGTATTTACACGCTACTGATTTGCGGCAGAAATAGGCACCGTGAAGATACTACCACAGACCCTTGCAGAAGGAAAATAATTGTATTAATATTTATATTAATATAATATATAGTAGTTATTTAACCATATCTAATTATATATTGACAACCTGGATTTGTTTCTTATTTTTAAATCGGTATTCGTGAAAAGACAACAAAACAAATGAATGATTTTCTTGCCGTACTAGCATCTACTTTAGCATATAAATATTTCAATATCTCTCGCAATATTGAAAGGAGTAAGTTGGTCTACAATTTCAATTTCCATTTCTCGTCTGCAGTTACAAAGATGGCTTCGGATTCACACCTTGCAAACGGTTACCGGACACAATTGGTCATGGTCCGTAGCGAACTAGTTTATTGATAACTTTATTGCAACAACTAATTATTACAATATAATATATACTCTATAAAGTAAATTTAATATTGTTAATATAAGTTATATATTTGAATATAATTTTGCTTTAGATTCAGTTGATCAGTGATGAACAAAAATTAAATTTTTAGTTATTATAAAATTTTTAACATAGGAACTTCTTAGCAGTTTTTTTTTCAGATTAAACATAGAATATGAGTCAAAAAATAAAGGGCGATATTCTTTGCGGTTATAATTGATAAACTATTATATTTAAATTTATAAATATGTTAGAATGATTTTTTTTTAGCAAACAATTAAACAATTCAAACAAATAAATATAGTTAAGTGGACACATTGTTGTTTTACAACTTTTAAGTTTAGGTAAGAAGCTTAACCATCTTGCATTTTTTTAATCGGGCTGGCATGTTTTTTATTATAAATCTTAGGCGTATTGCAGTTATAAATATATGTTATTCAATGCTTATTGTTATGTTTATACGGTATTTATACGAAAATAAAACCTTTAATAAAGTCGATCACTAGCAAAAAATATTAATGTAAGCCCCCAGCCTACGTAAATATTTTCTGTCCCGTTCTATATCTGATTCCATTTATAACTTCTGTGTGCTATATCTGATAAAAGTTAAGTGAAATCAATAAATTTACAATGGTGCCTGAAAGCTTTGTCACGTATCAGTTTTGTTGTAGCTACAAAAAATCTTTTAGCTATTGCGGTTATACAAACACACTCTTAGATTTGGCACGGCAATCACTTTAGGTTTTGTTTGCTGTATAGAGTCGTAAACTAAAACTGTTTAAATTTATAATAACGAACTATTTGATCTTCAAATTTTAAGTTTTTAATTCTATTATCTCAGAATATATATGTGTAAACGTTTAAAAGGGACTGTTAGATGCCACTGTTATTTATTTACATTGCAATTAATGATGTCTAACAGGCAAACAGATGGACAAACTAGTGTTTAATAAAAAAATGGTTTCCCTTTATATCTTATTCGGTACCTCAGTAAGCGAATAAAACCGATTTGATGTAAATAATATGTATCTTACATGAAATTTCTCTACGTGCACGACCACTTTGTGTTATCAATTTCCGGGCTATTATTACTTCAGACATTTAAGTGAAGAGTTTATCCTACATCAAACAAAAAGTAGGATTTTAGCTACTCTGTTGTCAAGAATATAAGCCACAATGTTTACTAACAATGTATGTTGTTTCTCATTAAAATATACCTTGGAAAAGGAAATGTAACCATTGACTGAAACCCGTTGCAAAATTTTATTATGTTTTGTAACTAAAATTAAACATTAAGTAAAATTTTAGATGTATAAAATAAAAGTGTATGAAAGTTTTATTATTATATGTTAAGTATTATTTCCTATTTAACTATTATAACTTAATTTTCCTAGCTCGTTAGTTAATATTCTTTTCTTTTACTCTAACTCGAATTTGCATAACTTTAGGCTCGACTGTTGAAGTCATCTGCCTATATACATATCACTACTCTTCCGTCAATAAAGCTTTACACTTATATAATTATTTAAAATTAGTGGTAAAATTATATAGAGTGTAATTAACAAATAAGTAAAACAGACAGCGAATAATCAGTCATAATATGAGATTTTTGTTTTATTTTTTGCTAAATTGTTCAAGGTCATTAAAAAAAAGGGTTTGAATATTCTTGCTCTTATTGACAAGTAATCATTGTTTAAGTTAAAATCAAATATATTTATTATTTCTGATTTAATAAAAAAACTTCGATAGAGGCACACATATCACAAGAATTCTTTCCGTTATTGGAGATCAAGAAAACTTGCTCTTTTTGGTTCAACTTCTGTTAATACTGAGATCAGTAAAACATAAAAGACATTTCGGAACGGGACGTAGACGCCTTACGGTAAGAGGTAAAATGAATTTATTTTATAAATCAGCTTCAGAATTTATGCAGAGACGACCTGCTGTTTTTTAATTATGTTCCTGTGATTATTTTTAATTTATGATGGCTGTTATTAGAAACTTTATTCTTTTACTCGTTTCTTGTGGATCTATTGTGACGGTATATTTCATATTTATTTTTATTTCGGCTCTCTTTAATGTATCTGTACTGGTGATTTAGCTGATGTTGGTTTACCTGATTGTAAACTATGTTAAAACAGATAGTTAATATATTTTTGTCATTAGTATTTTGTGTACTGGAGTTGACTACTTTTTAGATCGGGATATGCTTATGCATACCCGTCCGCGGGGGCAAAACCGGATTATGTCAGACTTGCACCAAATAAATTTGTTACATTGACGTTTTTGTGACGTGTTCCAGTAAACCCACCAGCGTTGACAGCTCTGTCTCTGGACTACGGCCCAATTCACACAATGAAATGTTAGGTAGTATTGTTAACTTAGATGTATCTATGAAAACTTTGTTGACCAATTATTCTGTAATATATATCAACTGCTAAATCTTTGTAGGATATCTTAATATTTCAGAATGTAACCATAAACCCAGTAGCAACATTTTTTTCGCTACAGTTAAAAATAGTTTTAATAATTTCTCTACATTGAAATTATTCAAGTTCATTAGTATGCAAGCAAGGACGAATAACCGACATGAATTGGCTCACTGGCAAGCAAAATATCTCATTAACAAAAATAAGTGACACCGCGGTACTAGATACTTCAACCTTTTGCGACATATTGTAATAAATAGTGTACTCGACTAGCATATCATTGCGAGTTGAATATAAACGTTCTTATTAACATTAAACAAGTACACGAGTACTTTTAATCTCCGCTTGATGACATCGAAAGTAATTTAACGGTGTATAATATACTTTGCGAGCGAAACATTCTCGGAACAAATAAGAAATAGGAGATACATACATAAACTCTTTTATGGTGACGGTGGCATATGTAATATGGTCTGCGTCAGTTTGTAGTGATTCGCAAATAGATTTAATAATTGTTATCAAATATTTTAATATATATAATTTACACAACTTAATACGTCAATACAATAGAATAAAAAGCTAATTTAGTGTCAAATATTATGTCACTAGAAGCGAATGCGATTTTATTAGTAGATTGCGGCCATTTTCAATCCTAACGCGACGTTTAACCTATGAGAGTGCTTTATTTTGGCGTCAAAAGAGTTAGACATGAGACATTTTTTCTGATTTTTAAGAATTGATCGTATTAATTCGTCGGTAAAATATGTTGTTGATTTTTTATAAAATCTACCGTAATTAAAGCAAGGTATTCATATACTTGCCCGGAATGCAAGCTTCAACTCAAAGCTCTTCAATTGAAATTGTATACTTCTTTTATTTTACGATTTTTGTTACAGCTGTGACCAATGCTTAGATTGTGTGATGTCTGTGTTTAGAAATTGGTCGAGATTTACGTCGTAGATAATATGAAGTCAGTTCTGTTTTCGTTGTATGCATCACTAACAATTTCAATTTATCTTGGCGCCGTATCCAAGGAATACGCGATATTCTTAAGTTCTAAACAACTAGCTTTTGTCCACGAGTTTGTACCCGTTGTGATATAAAAAAATATCTGTTTTTGGGTTTGAAAGCCTAATATAGTACTAGTTAATCGTAGTCTGCCCGTGATCAAGGACCCCGGAGAGAGTTCGAACCGTCGGCAGTAAACATATAGAATTAACGGAAAAATCCCTATAAAGTGGATTTAATATATTCCCTGTTACATCAGCTATCTTCCTTTTAAGGTTTCATCAGAATGAAGCAAACCTTTCCAGAGATTAGCCAGAACAAACAGGTAGACAGACAAAAATTTGTTGTTGCGGTATATGCATCAGTTATATATCACAATGTAATCATTTAAAGACAATAATTTTGATGTTACAAACAAACACAACAATTTTATCTATATGTTTGGATAAGAGTGAGTGATTTATAAAGAAACGAGAAAAACTATACGTTGTCATTCGTAAAAGCGAAATCGCATACGCTTTCGCCCTTTTGCAGAAAAACAAAGGGAGAGTCCAAAGAAGGGTTATATAAATTTCTTACGGTGATAAGAAAACATTTTTTCCATTTGTTTTATTGTTCGAGAAAATTATTCGTGCGTGTACTTTTGCTGGTATATCACAGGGGCCAACGAAAACTAACTGGCCGGATTTTATCAACTGGATACCTTTTTCTTTTATTGATTTCGTTTTAGAATATTATTCGATTTTTAATGCAACGCTGAGATTTTGTGCGGTGATATTTTTTTATTTAGCAGAGAAGTCTCTTAATAATGTAATAAAAAAAAAAAGTAATATTCGCGTGGAAAAGATAAACATGTATGGATGCTCTGACGCTACGAGCAATATTTAAACTTTTGACCCATAACATAATTATTTTAAAATAATGGATATGTATTCAACACATATGTTTATATTAGTCTCTTTGCTACAAAAAACCTTTTTTCTATTTAAAAAAGACATTGTATAATAACTAGCCAATAACATGCTATGATATAGCCAGTTAGTTATACGTAATTAAAGAATTTGCATTATAATAGAAATTATAGTGCTAATTCTATAATTATGTATATTTTTCACTGACTTCCCAAAAGGAGGAGGTACTCAAATCGAGCGTATGTTTTATATATAGTATGTTGCCTCGTTGCTCCGATTTTACTCCTGCTTTTTTTAAATGGAGCCGCCATTTAATAGATATTTAGAAGTTAAGAAAATAAAGGCATCATATCACAACCTTGTGTGATTAAATTGCAAATGGCTCAACCTCAAGAGATAATTACTACTTGGCTTGGCCTACAATAAAGTCTGCAAAAGCACATCTCTATGTTTTAAGAAAACCCACAATTCAGGCAGCTCATTTGAGGTAATACAATATAAATTTCGAGGTTTTTTAGAGGGGCTGGCTAACGTTGTATCACCGTGGTAACTATTTCTGTCACAAAGCAGTAGTGTGAAAACACTACTGTGTTCCGATTTGAAGGCATAGTAGCCAGCGTATTTACCATATTAACGAGATCTAACATCTTATATCTCACGGTAGGCAGCGCGTTGCTGATACTCCTGGTATTGCCAATGTTCATGGGCGTCGGTGACTACTTTCCATGAGGCGGCTTGACTGCTCGTCAGCCTTCGTTCGCTATAAAAAAATGTTCTCATAAAAGACATTGCATTGGGAATTGCATTAAATAGTTAAACATTATTTAAAGCTGATCAAATTTTTAGATAAAATCTTTGTTTATTTTTGATATCAAAAAGGAAAACTAACAAAATAAACTGACAGGATCAATTTATTGCCCTGTTGATTTTATGACATTGGAATCATCAACTTACTTTATGACTATGTCGTTAATTCAATTAATTGAGCGCCTCGGTCGTTTATTACATATTCCTGACTCAACACGTTGGTAATAGTTTTATTCAGGGCTGTTCCGAATAAAGAAGTTATTTCTTATACCTAAAATAATATAAGTCAATAATAATAATGTCAGTAAGGAGTAATTAGAACATCAATTCTTCCAGCAACACGACTGCGAAGAAATTCTAAATCATTTACATCATCAGCCTTTGATAGTCCACTGCTGGACATAGGCCTCCCCTAATACACCATTTTGGACCGTATCCCACCACGCTGGCCCAATGCGGGTTGGTGGGTGGACCGACTTTTACATGCCCATCCGACGCATGGATCATTTTACTTTTCAGACAATTGGGTGATCGGCCCAAATTGTCCTAACCAACTAGGAAACAACAATGAAGTTGCGTCCCGCAGGATTCGAACCCACGACCTCCGGTTTCTAAAGCACACGCCCATACCACTAGGCTACAGAGGCTAAATCATTTATAGAACAACGTATTAGCTTTTACTACATAATCCCCGACACGTTCAAAACTTAACTATTAGTAATTTTTAATAAGTTGTCAAGGAACGTTTGTATCTTAAAGGTTATTATAATGTAAATGACTTTTTAAATGATAACACACTCTGGTAATTTTATGGTTGTAATTGTTTGTCTATTTATTTAATTGTATTATTAAAGATGGCAAAAAAAGGCCCCGCTTAGTTTCTTTCGCCGGTTCTTCACAGGTCATAAGCGTCCTTTTCTGAACTGGTAGTAGCGTTTTGACAATCAATAAGTGAGTGTGTCACTCCTGTGTTGAACGAATGTATCTGAATTGAATTGAAATAAACTATAGTAGTTAATTTTGTAGTATTTTTACAGGCACCACCGATATATTCATTGAGAAAAATCGGAAAAGTTTTTACAAATCAGGTAAATAAAAAATAATGCATTGACGCCTTATATGCGACTTGCATTTGTGGTTTATGAATTCTTGACTTCGGCTACACAATGCATTATTTGTTTCAAGTTAAAATTAGATGCGAGTCGTAAACAACTAACTTTACCTTTGTTTACTGTATTTAAAAGTTTGTTGATTATAGCTAATCTAAATATTTAGTCATGAGGAAGCGAAATGTATCATAAAATACAAATCTGTACCTCAAAGTCAAAAGGTCTCTTTCTTCCGTTACGAAAAGCTTATACAAATAGAACTGCACCTAGTTACCGTTTAAAATATATGTAATCAAAGTTCCGGGTTCCCGTAAAGAAATTTTACTTTTACTTATCTTGTTTGTAAATCATATTAAAATATATTTTTTTATGAAAAGAAATTTATGATTTTATATATTATTAATTTTATTGTGAAAAGCAAAAATACTGCATCTGATGTATAAACCTTAAAATTTACGTTTTATCCTAACACCTCTTATTTGATATTGGTCCACGACATCCTAATATTATTAACATAAAACTTTAAAAAGGGACGAGGCCAAGATGTTAAAAAAAGAACTCCAATTTAGTCCTTGAACGTAGCGTACAAAACTTTTAACTTCACTTGAAACTGCAATACATACATCAAAATGGGAAAATTAAAAACTGAATTATATGTCTTGATTTTTGGTTAAAAGAAAATTACCGCGGCGACTACTTACGAGTAAATATACTAATAATATGCTAACTTGTTAATGCAAATATTATTTCTAATGTCTTGGGGCTGTGTTAAGATAGGTTGCAGCTTTTAGTTACTTATATGTTTTATGAAATAAAAAGCCAAAAAATAATATAAATAAAAGTAAAAAAAATATAATTATTATTAATAACTTTAGTTATATTTAAAAAAATTTGCATTAAATTAAGCATGAATTACGTGATAAGTCATTTTTCTCAAAAATGGACTTACACCACATTCAAAATAAACGATCCATATATAAGTAACGCGAAATCCATTGACATTAATAAAAGTGTTAATATTGTACTAAAGTTCGTATAGCTCAGCTTTATATTATATTGGGAGCAAGATGCATCGAGGTATGTTGTTCGCCACCAGAAATGCAATTGGGGATAAGGAATGCATTTAGTGTCGTAAACGTAATTTATGTTATGTGCGTAATTCAGCTGTCTAAAGAGAAATGCAGGTCAATTGCTTCAGGCACTTAGGGTCCAATATTCTCAATATCCATAGTCATATATCCTATTTAATTGAACACAAATTAACAAAGCTTATAGAGAGAAGTTTTGTCTGAAAAAAATATTTCACAAATACATATTAGTCTAGATTGGTACCTAGTAATTTGAATATTTTTATTCTGCATTTAAATCGCAAGCTTGGAATAGTTTCTACAGTTGTTTTTATATTTACAACAAACGTTTATTTTATAATCTTTTCAAAAGCTGCCCTAGGTCAAAAGGAATAAGAAATAAAATAAAGAAAAAATTAATAACCATTGAATTATAAGTACACTAATGCTTATATAGTTGTACGCATTGATTTGTGATTTTGCTATTGAGAATTAGCAATGCGAGAGGTTTGCATGTCTAACAAAACCATTTGTGACTTAAAACAGTTTGAAGTTTACAAGGTTTACTACGTTCTGCTACAGTAACGTAATTTGTAATATATTTAAAAGAAATCTTTCATTGTAAAAGATTTTTCGGCAGCCTTAAATTCTCCTTTTGTAAGTCGCTTACGTTGTGATAGTTTTAATAAAACTCATTTTAAGAAGGTAAAAAAACAGAAACATTTTTGAGACACTGCAATGCACATCACTTAAAACATAATATGAAAACAACTTTACGAAAACTTCAATTATATAAAATTTTCACAAACGAATAATCCCAAAAAACGTTTAGAGTCTAAGGGTTGCATGCATACGTATTAATTTTTTGAGAAAAACTGAATACCTAAAGTACATGCTCAGCTCATGCTAGCTCAGCTTCGTTATAAATACGTTTTCAAATTAAATTAATAAATATATATCATGAACATTAAAACATTTTAAAACCAAAACTGTACGCTAGCGAGAATTTCTCCGTGTTTAGGTCACGAAAAACAAAAACTTAATGCCACGACTGCTTAAGTATTTCAAAAGACTTTTTACTTTTATTTGAATTTCAAGATTCTTTCCTCTGTGCCGTATAAAGCCAGCGCTTAGTTGTGGCTTAAGATCTTGAGATGTCTGCGTTTAGAAATTGCTCGCGATATATGTTTTGGATCCGTTATACGTCGCGTTGTCAGGTTGGTTTTATTTCTGTAGAATAAAAACGTATACTTTATCGTGAACCGGAGTATAATACCTCTGTTTGTGAATTTGTCGTGCATTTTCGTCTGTCTTCAAATAATAAATTCTATGGAAACAGTCTAGTCTAGTGTATTTCTTTGTGTTTTAAAAAGATGTGATGTAATAAAATGTTTTAGGGCTTGTAAGTTACAAAATGTTATACAAGAGTAGATAAACTAGTCTATCGCCGTTGTCAAAATCCTAACTCATCTTACTAAACTTGTATTAGAAAGATTAACTATAATATCATATGATAATGTAAAACCACAGAAAGCCAAGTGCCCGATGGTGTAACAAACCGCATCTTTAAAATTTTACCGGCTTATGTAATTAACCTAGTGGTCCTAATATATAATGCAGCTCCATCCAAGGGTATATTTACAAACAGTAGGAACACGCTGTTATGGTGATTTCTATACTAGCCCTCACACCTGCTGTAAATCTGTAGCAATGCTACAACACCTTTTTTAAGCTCAGTTGTTATATAATCTATTAAAGAACAAGTAAGGCGCTGAGAACATTAAATTATAGTTGTTTTTATAAAATATACCTGACTGATTTTTTATTTGATTATTTAAAGATATGTTTAGTTAATAAGTTGAATCAATAAATTTCTTTCAACATAATTATCTGAATAAAACTTTGTTATTACGTATATTTGGATTTAGAAACAAACTTATTAAATTTACAAGTACAAACTTTTGAATCTGCCTCCGTATCTGCGCATGTAAATTTCTAATAATCCACATCCGAAAATGCATCCGCGATCGTCCAAATTTGTGCATCCGCAATGCCCCAACTTCACGCAAAAAACAAAAAAAAACCCTATTGATTTAGTCGATATAACATATAAGCATATAATTACGCTACATTACCGTGATAGATATAATTAGCTCAAAACAATGTTAGCTATAAACTTACTTTTCTAATTCGCATATAGTTTTTATTAAGAAATATGCGAGATTTTTTTATATTTGGAAATAATAAGTGTTGTATTGATATTTATGGCTATTATAACAGTATCTCATTTTACAATTAAGACATCAATTTAATTAGCATAGCACTTACTCTAATTATTGTCTTCGGGCTTTCTGTAATGATCGTAGAATTTTTTTAGACTTTCTATCGTAAAAGAAATTATTTCTTTATGTTTAAATTAGGCATATAGCAAGTACTTATTCCATATTTAATGCAAAAATATTGACAGATCACCATCAATCCGAAACCGTACCGTATACCAAAAAAGATTGATAGGATTAATCTTATTTACCACAAAAATGTACTGAATTTATTTATGAAAAAAACTAAGCAAAAGCGTGCGCAAAACTATAATAATTGCTCTGATCTTGAACAAAATTTCTAATTTTTTATATTGCGCACAAGTGTAATTTTACAAAAAAATATGACGAACTTCAAACAGAATGTTTAATAAGTAGATAAAGGGGGGCATCCTTATTATCTGCTTATTTTATCCAAAGAAATCACTGGACAATTATTTTATATAATTGTCCAGTGATTTCTTTGGACGCGTTATATATCTATTAAGGAGCTCATTTAATTAAAATTTTGCGTAAAATTTTGTGACATGTTTTATGCACATAATATGATCTTTTCTATGTATTAACTTTTATGCCTACTTACACTGTATTGCCTTAAATTAGTTTTCAATATGCTTCATAGCAATTTTTTGAATTTTTTTCATTAAAATGGTTATTGTGGGTTATCGCCGACTTTATTATAGAATAATTCAATAAAATAATTTTTAATGTTGGTTTGACAAAAAGTATTTATGTTGCTGCCTCCGTAGCCTAGTGGTATAGGTGTGTGCTTTAGAAACCGGAGGTCGTGGGTTCGAATCCTGCGGGGACGCAACAAATTTTCATTGTTGTTTCCTAGTTGGTAGGGCAATTTGGGCCGATCACCCAATTGTCTGAAAAGTAAGATAATCCATGCGTCGGATGGGCATGTAAAAAAGTCGGTCCACCCACCAACCCGCATTGGACCAGCGTGGTGGGATACGGTCCAAACCCCCTAATGGATAGGGGTGTATTAGGGGAGGCCTATGTCCAGCAGTGGACTAACAAAGGCTGATGATGTATGTGTGTATTTATGTTGTCCTTCGGTTTTGTAGTTTTTTTTCATACTCTGCGTTTAATTTATGAAATTATTGGATCCCAGGAAAGTGGCAAAGGCCAACCACCTTCTCTATTAAAATTTGAATATTTTTTGAATAAAAATTAAGAAATCGAAAGATATGTCAATTTTTTAAATAAAAACTGACGGTTATTCGAAAACATAGAGATACAGACATATACCAACTTAGTCTGCCCGTGATCATGGATGCTTGAAAGAATCCGAATGGTCGGGAATAAATATATTTAAGTAATGCCAAAAATCCGTAAATTAGTGGATTTGATATGTATAATAATCGCGTAAATAAAAGAAATAATTAAGTACGATTATGTTAAACATAATTTTAGTCTAGCTCTTAAGGTTAAGGCAGCGTTTGCACACTTGAATCGCTCTAGGTTGTGATTTTTGACGCTGTAATTTTCTTAAATATCTATTAAATTAATTACATAAATATTTTTTTTCATTCATTTTGGCACAAACAGTCAATATTACACATGTAGACATATATGTGTAGTGCTTATAAAAATAGACAAGGAGGAGTGAGGTAAATATGATATACAAGTAGTATAAGTACAGTGAATATTAACAAAAACAAAAATAAGAAATATATGTAAAAAAAGAGAAGGAAGTAATACAATTCATAGTATTAATAATTTAAACAAATTTTAGTTATGATATCTCGTCGGAATTTTTCTAAATTGTTCTCAAAGATATCTAATTCACGAAATTGACTATTATAACTATAAATAGAACGCGATATATAATTATTTTGTGCGTACCTTTTACAAAATCGTGGTGGGACGAATATGCTTAATTTACGTGAGGAACGAACAGGGAGACGGGCTTTTGCTATAAATTTATTTTAGAAACAATAATTGCACAATCAGTAACTACATAAGATAGATTACGTCGATCAGAAAAAGATATTATTTTATGCTTGGAGAGAAGCTCTCTATAAGAAGATTTAGTGTGGTGGAATCGGTAATTTAAGATTTTTATAAAATATTTCTGAATATTTTCCAAACGGTTGACATGTACTTTGTAAAATGGATTCCATACCACACTAGCAAAGTCAAGTATAGACCTAACGTAAGAAAAATATAGTATTCTGAATGCCTTAGTTCCTTTGAAAGGTTGTGTTACTCGTGTTATAAAGCCGAGATTTTTCAAAGAACGTTTAGTAATATTTTCTATATGATAATTGTAAGAAAGTTTATCATCCATAATTATACCTAAATCTCGTATTTTATTTACACGTTTTAAGGAGAGGCCCTTGAGACAGTAGTTAAATAAAATTAGTAACGATTTACGAGTATATGTTATTAAACAGCATTTATTAACGTTAAGAAAAAAAGCTATCGTCACAATACTTGCAGAACGAAATAATGCTAGATTGAAGTACCTCACAATCTTCAATTTGTTTTGTCACTTTGTAAATTTAAATATCATCTGCATATAATAGGTAATTTGCATCGGTTATAGAATAACTGAAATTGTTTATAAATATGGTAAATAATACAGGGCCAATATGAGATCTTTGAGGTCCCTTTATATATGGATAAATATATTAAAAAAAATGGGACATTTAAAAAACGAATGAACAAAACCGGAGCTCTCGGAGTGGGGCAACGATAAAACATACAAAAAACCATGCGCTCCAAATTGAGTACCTCCTTTTTTTGGAAAGTCGATCAAAATAAAATCAGTGTAAGATATTCATTTTTGAAAATGTATATTCTCGGTTTATACCTTTAACTGCTGCAATAAACTTGTACAATTTTAAGCACGTTTTACAGTTTAGGTCTTGAGACAATCGTGGTATTAAAGCGAACGGTACTTAAGTTAGAAGATGGAGTAATTGACCTTAATTTCTGTCTTCACAATTAAAACGCTCAAATAAAATGAATTGCTTTTGGCACTCTTTAATTTTCTTACCGCAGTGCAAGAGCATTTAAAATGATAATTTACCTCAAAACTAACTTATTGAACAATTTAAACTAAATGACTTGTTCATTATGTTTATGTTTTATTATTAAAATATATAATTAGGATATAAATATCCTACTAGCTTACCATTATTATTATATATTATAAATAAATATATTTATAAAGTATTAATTTATAGTAGGTTTTTCTGGGTCTATTATTTTTATTATTATAACATTTATTTCTGATTAAAAATCCATAACATATTCGTCATTATAAACTTAATTTAAAAACAATTTCGTTAATAATTCTAAATGAAAAATTAATACAGCACAAAGGATAACAAAAATTTTACATAATATAAACATAAAATCTATTAAAGACAAGATAAGATAAATAACAATTAGCAGTGGTAATGTCATAAATTTGTATGGAGTTGGATCCATCTATGCAAAAGAGGAGAGTCCCAGCGATCTGCAAATACACGTAGGACGTTATTAGTGCTCCAGCGTAAACGTTCCATTGCAAAGGCACACCGTTTTCTCATAAGCGCAAAGAAACCATCAGTATGAAACTCTACGAACATACCAGAGGCGCTACATCTCCACGGCAACCCAATCAACGCCCTAAACATATTATTGTACTCCACTCGTAGGCTGTTGTATACCCGCTGAGTGTACGATACCCAAAGACTACACGTGTACATTGTTTGACAATACGTTTTAAATAGTGTTTTTTTGACTATACGAGGTATTAGCATATTACCTCGTATTGACAGGGACCTACGTTCTCTTTCTATATCACTGTCATCCTTTAAGTTCTCAGTGATCCAGTGACCCAAATATTTAAATTTTGTCAGTCTCGAGAGTGCTATATTATTTAGCAATACTTTTAGGGAGATGAGGAAAAGTGGTGTCGGTATATGATTTAAAGACCATAACCCCACTTTTTGTAGCGTTGTATTTAAGACCATGAGCTAGAGCATACTGCTCACACGTTTGTAAAAGTTTTCTTAATCCACCAATAGATGGGCTCAGTAACACCATGTCATCTGCATAACTTATGTTATTTATTTAACTATGTCCATTTTTTTAATTGATTGAATCGACGAGACTAACAGGGAAGTTCACCTGATAGTAAGTGATACGCCCTGTCCATAAGAAAGGCAATGTTAGATCTGCTCGCCATCTCAAGACAAAGGATTTTACGTCTCAGATACCTCGGTATCTAGGACGCCCTTCAAACCAGAAAGCAAAAGTGTATACTATTGTAGTGTCCTACCTGTAAAAAGTTATCCTACCACCTTTTATATCTAAAAGGTTTCAATATTCTTTTAATCACTGCTGTTGAGTAACGAAAAATTAAATTATTAGTGCTATAAACCTAAACTCTCTAGAAGAAAGATATCAATATTGCACTCATTTCACTTATCAGCTGAACGAAATCACATTAAGAAAAGGCGTCAAATCATCATGTCAGTTCGTACCGCGCGAAATCAAATTTACATTAGGGACGGGGGAAAATCTCCAAAAATGTTGCTAAAAGTTCATTCTCTAAACTCAAATTCAGTTTGATAAATAATAGTAATTACCAATATTTTTTCTTGTTTTTCGCACCATCTTCTACTGATAAAATTTATGGTATAAAACAGTTTCATTTGTTAAATTATAGTCCATTGATTAAATTTAACCGGACTAAGATGATACTTTAATGATTGTTTTAATCACACGATGGATTTTATTACCATTGAAAATAGTTTATATTTTATTACAAAACATAAAAAACCGGAGAAGTATAAGTAAAGGATGAAATACTAACAATAAATGTTTAGAATCTAATTTTAGTCAGCTTTTTAGTTGAGAACTTATATCCATGTCAAAAGATGAAGTTATATCTGTTAGGCTAGAAAAGTTCCTATTTAATTCCTAATATTATACTTCTAAACGAAAAGAGAGTTAAATGTAAATATTTTTTGTATAAAGTAAAAGAAAATACGAGTTAAATTCACGTCAAAATCATATCCATGCTAACAAAGTAAAGCAACGGACAGGAGAGAGAAAAGGGTCTTATGAATTTCTTACGCGCGCCGATAAGAAACAATTTTTCCATTTGTTTTATAGTTGGCGAAAAGTATTCGTGCGTGTACTTTTGCTTTTATATTACAGCGGCCAAAATAGTCTAGGCGGATTTTCTTTTGCTTCTACCCAAATTTTCCACCACTGATTTTATTTGGAAAAGGTCGTAAAGGGTGTGCATATTGTGTTTTTAAGACTGAATTTTTCCGCGATGGAGACAAATTATATTAAAAAATATATATAAATTTTATATACTAGTAAATTTTAAACTTGTCTACAAAGTTCATTACAATTTAATAATAAGTGATTATTTAGACAAATTAAAACAACAACTTAAACTTATACTTTAAAGTCAAGTTATATTTTTTATTTGTTTGTTTCTTATATTTTATAGTTCTCGTGAGATTTACGTACAAATTGAAGGCTAAGAACAATTAAAACAAAGGTCATTTCGTTTTCTTTTGGGGCGCATTTATTGTCGTATTGAATTTTACGGCCATTGAATCATCATTGTACTTTATGACCAAGTCGTTAATCTACTTAATTGATTGTCGTATTAAACTAATAGATATTCCGAACATAATGGGCTTTTTGTGATTATTTACTTCTTATAATTATGATTTGTTGAAATTAACATTAATTTCAACTTAGGAAATAAACTGAGTGTTTCCTTCCTCCGTATTTTTGGATAAAACCTAGAGCATTAAAAAGTTAAGTAAACAATCGTCAATAAATAGTCACCGAGGCTACAAATCGTAGTTAAACAATGAAATTGGCGTCATTTATGTAGCATGATTAAATTGTAAACAAATAAATTTCGGATTGAATTGTAGAAAATAAAGTAAAGAAAAAATAAAACCAACTACTTTAGATTATAAACTGAAGATATTTTTGACAATATGCAAAATTTAAGTTCTAAAACAGTTGCAACCACATACTTTATATGCAGCTTCAAAAAATCGATACGTCGTGATATTGAAAACAAAACGCGATAAAATTCGTCTTCTGTCAAATTGTATGTTTGCGAACACACAAAAGTATCGAATTAGCTTTAGTCACATATGCAAATAGTGCAAGGAATCAAAAAAGGGCTAATTTTAACATATTAATGCATTCAAAACTAGTTTACCTTGTTTATTTAAAATAATAACTTCTAAATAACTGCGTCCTATCGCAAAGTGGAAATCTAGTCTAGAATTCTTGGCTTCGATACGTACAATGGGATGTTTGTTTCATTTATCCGGTTTAAATTAGACTCGGATCGTAATCAACCGACCGTTAACCGTTGGCCTATCTTTGTGTTTGTTGTGTTTTAAAGTCGTGTGTATTTTAGGCCATTCCAAAGAGGCACACGTTTGCTTTGGAACTAGACTTGCTGCTAATATAAGCATCAGCATCAGTATCTACGGATTGTCGGCATTGTTTGTATTGTCAGAAGTAGACCCCCTCAATGCCGAATTCAGTCCTGTAATTTTCAAATATATAGTTTCTTAGTACCTTTGAGTAAAAGTTCTTATTATTTATTACATTTTTTTAACTAAATGTATATAAATATCTGTCTGTCTGTATCGTTTTATTTTATTTTTTTTAGAATTAGGATGCTAATATTTTTTATGGTATTTGTGTCAGTATAAGGTAATACAAGAAAATCCTGTAACAGACACAACCCTACTTGGAACTAATTGAAACAATTTTGTTTGCTGTCTGCTAAGATCCATGAGAAGCACAGTACATGATTATAATACAAGTTTGGAAAGATTATCTTAAAAATGTATTAGAAAATTTCTTTATTCTTTTATGAATTAACGAGTAGGGAAGGATGAAAAATTGTGTATGAAACTCACCTAGTATATTATATAAATGAAGTTGAATAACTGTTTAGTCTTAAGCTGGATAAATTGTATAATTTCTATTAAGAATCCTAACTCGGTGTCAGCCGTCTATCTCTCAGTAACCTGTGTCTATGTAGAAAGTTAAAATTTAGTTCATAACTTAATTATTTTTTTTTCTTTACGCGAATACTACATACTATTGAATGAAACACCGTGGCTACGGCCCATGGAAAGTGTTCTGAAATGAGAGAACTTAAATGTAAATAAATCACATAAATTCCGTAAGTCCTTTGTTGAATAACGTTTAGTTTATAACCTTAAATAAACTACAATATAAGATTCTATTTTTCAAACGGATCTATACTATCAAACAAATATAGTATTATAAGATTCTTCAGTGTTCAAATGTTTTTTATTTACTTTTTACTTCATTTTCATGAATTCGGCTCATAATTTTTTATTTTCTCTATCTTGCGTCGCTTTGTATCAATATTATTTTCTTAGGATATTGTTTGTCAATAAGGATATTGAAGATGGTTCTGAAGAAAATGATCTTCAACACAGAATTATGTATATCAAACGTTGAAATTGCAGTTACTGTTAGAAATCTATCTTAATTATTAAATCCAATCAAAGTCTAATGAAAGACTACTAAAATCACTAGTGATTGATATAATGCTGAATAACTTTTTACTGCTACCGTGTCACGAACACATATTACTTACATATTAGACATTAGTCACTTTAATGGTCTATAGCCAAGTTTTGTAATTGAAAACTTAACATTTAGTTTAAAAATTTTCTACAGTATTTAAAATTAGAAGTAGTAGTTTCAATGCCACTTAGGTATTATACTATAAACGTTATATTAAGAGATATATATTTATTTTAGTTAAGAATAAAATATGTAAATACTGACTACCAACTAAAGTTACCTTGGTTATAACCTTGGTTTGAACTAAATAAACTACAATATCATTTTTTAAAACATATTTTTTATCAATTGCATAAAATTTTTATTCAACTGGTCCATACTGGTTAATAATGTCTGCTATTAATTTATTAAATTGGAATAAATTTATAAGTGTAAATATAATAAATGGAAAATGATTATAGAATTATAACTAAAATGACAAGATTTTTAATGTTATAATTAATATCCTATTATACTTGCTGAATTAATAATTGTCAAATCAATAAAAGTCAAATATAAGATTATACATAGTCATATCGTCAAATATAATTATAACTCTATATATAACCATTATAAAATCACAGTGTTACGGACACAAATAAGAGCTTACTTTTCGAGTCGTAAATAAACAATTAAAAATAGTTTGAAAAATATAATTATCCTTTAAGAACCTAGTATAGGTAGAAACAGTTTTTTACTCTTTGAGACTTTTCGTTAAAGTTGTTTCATCAATTGGTTTAATAAATTTACTGCTTTTATTTATTGTGTTAGCATTTGTTTACCTTCAGTAAATAGTTTATTGACGTGACTAAAATTTTGAGTTAGTTATGCAGACGTTGTAATGGATAAGTTGGTCTTTATTTTTCTCTCTTTCTTCTTACCTAAATTTCGACTGCCAGATTGATACAGAGGTTATTGTCCCTTTTTGGTGTTTTGTCCTTATTTCGTTGCCTAAATCCCTGTTTCGGCTGTGGAAAGAATAAAAGAAAGTTATTGGGGTGGCGCGAACCAATATTAAACAAGGAATGCTGCGGCTAAGCTCAATTGCAAGTGTGTGTTAAGTAATTTTGTTCTCTTTGCAATAGAAGAATATATGTTTTTAACTGTCAAAAATGAAGTTATGACATAATCTATGAAAATTATTGCCATTTTAGTGAAGGTAAAAACTTTTTAATCGCATTAAAGAGGGAGAATATTTATATTTGCGTTTGTGTTGGAGACTAGTAAAAAGCCACCTGCGTAAATTAATTAGCAATATTTTTTGAAAGTTATGTGCATAGTTGAATAGTAATAACATGTTAAAATAAGTTTTTTTTTACGTAAAATTTTTATATATATTTAAATTGTATAATCAGTTGCAATTTTTTACAATTCTACAGGTGAGAAGATTTAGGCCAATTGCTTTGTGCTTAGCCACGCTTGTATGAAAGTAATGATGCTCGGCCATCTTGCACTCATTCATCATTATCATTAGCAGCCCCTATACGTCCACTGCTGGACATAGGCCTATTTCAATGAACGCCAAGACGGCCGATCCTCTGCTACTCGTTGCCAACTTGAACCGGCTACTGCGCGGAGATCGGCATCCCACCTGGTCGGGGGTCGACCAACGATCCGTCTTCCCAATCGCGGCCTCCACTCCAGAACCTTATTGGCCCATCGGCCATCGGTTCTTCTTACTATATGGCCGGCCCACTGCCACTTCAACGAGCTAATCCTATGCACTATGTCGGTGACCTTAGTTCTTTGACGGATAAATTCTTTACGAATTTTATCCGACCAAGAAACTCCAAGCATGGTGCACTCCATAGCCCGTTGAGCTAGGGCAAATTTGTGGACCAGTCCAACAATCAGAGGCCACGTTTCGGCCCCGTAGGTCACCACGGGGAGTACGCATTGGTCAAAGACTTTGGTCTTTAAATTCTGCGGTATCGGCAATGTGAGAATATGGTTCAGCTTCCTAAATGCTGCCCAACCCAACTGAATCCTCCTATCGGCTTCCCTCTCGAAGTGGTGTCGTCCCAACTGCAATATGTGCCCAAGGTAGACATATTCATTGACAACTTAGAGAGTAACACCATCGACATTGACTGGCCTCGGGAGAACGTGTTCGTTGAACATCACTTTCGTCTTGTCCAAGTTCATCCTGAGGCCAATGTGTCGGGAGGATTCATTTAAATTGTGCAACATCTCCTGCAAGTCCTCCAAGGCCTCGGCCAATATAACGATATCGTCGGCAAAATGGAGGTGTGAAAGGTACTGGCCTTTGATTCTTATGCCACATCCAGTCCAGTCTAGGGTCTTAAAGACATCCTCCAAAGCATTGATTTCGGGAAAGAACATCCCCTTGTCGCACTCCTCGTGCATTTGGATTGGTCTCGTTCGACCCCCGGATCAGGATGAACATAGACGCGCCACTATAGAGACCTCTCAACACCTGACGTATCGATAATCGACCTGACATCGTTGAAGAGCTTCCAGAACAGCCTAGGTTTCTACAGGTCAAAAGCTTTCTAATAGTCCACAAAGGCAAGGCAAAGTGGCTGATTGTACCCATAGGTCTTTTGTACAACTTGCCTAATGGCGAAGATGTGGTCTATGGTGCTAAATCCTCTGCGAAACCCAGCCTGCTCTGGTGGCTGAAATCCATCAAGCTTATTGTTGAGGCGATCCGTCACGACTCTCGATAACAGCTTGTATATGTGGCTTAAAAGCGAGATCGGTCGGTAATTTTTGAGGAGAGTATTGTCTCCCTTCTTGAAAAACAACACAACCTCGCTTTCAAGCCACGCCTTGGGGGAAATGCCTCTTTGAAGGACGGAATCGAATACCTTTTGAAACACACTTAGAACAGGGTCCCCCCCTGCCCGAAGCAGTTCGGTCGTGATTCCATCCTTCCCAGGAGCCTTCCTCCCTTAAGCTGCCTAAGAGCCCGACTAACCTCATCAAAGCTGACGTTGGAAGCTCACCGAAAGATAGCCGAGTTAGACTAGCACGGGATCGTTAAACCGAGTAATTGGGTGAGGAGCCGGACGCGTACAATTTGCATGAGAAGTCCTCTAACTCCGACAAGATCTCAGGCTTAGTAGAAACAGTCGAGCCAGAGCTGTTCCTAAGCTTCCACAGATGGACTTCTTCCTAGCTTTTCCAAAACCTTCGACCCTCTATTCTGCTCAATCGCTCTAGTTATTTGTTGCGTATTTGAGCAGCGAAGTCGTTCGTATAAGTTGCTCGGCGATTGTTTGCGGATCCGCTTTGAAAGAATTTTCACATCTGTCGAAGTGGTCACCTTATGCTGCCGACGTTCCTCCATAAGATTGAGCGTCTCATCGGAAAGTTTGGACTTCTTGCCAGTACGCTTACTCCTACAATACCTTTGACCCACATCCGGTATGCAATCCACCACGGCATCAAGGGCCTCATCAACTGCCATTGTGGTTTCTGATATGGTAAGGGCATCGAATCGGTTTTTTAATTCCATTTGGAATTTTTCCGAGCCCATCACGGTTTACTCTCTCTGTTATATTTACATAGACGTGTATATTTATACCGATAGATTGGTTATAATTTATGATAATATACTTTTATTATCTGATATCTTTACAGTGTACTCAGCTGTTACATTGATTTAGACAATATGCTTATAAATGTATACTATTTTTTACTACATTTCTAAGCACATTGTGTAGGTTGAGATTTAGATATCGGTTTAAAAATTGCAAATTGAACTCTGTGTTAAGTTTCGCCTAACATTCTAATTTACAGTATATACATATAATGTCCGAATCACGAAATATCAGCCCGCATTGCCCTATTAAACTACAATGACAAATTGATGACGCCCCGCACGATTCGAACCCATAAACGTCGGTTACTAAAGCGCAAGCTCATGCCAGAACTACTGAGGTAGGATGTAGTGAAACAAAAGGCAAAAACTAGACTCATAAAAAGGAACTACGTTCGTGACACTTACACGCACCTGCTTAGATATAAAAATACAATAACATGACCTTCTTTCACTGTACTATTTTATTTCGATTTCGACACTTTTTACAGATTATTCGCGTTAATAATTATTAAAACGCATTGAGATACAGAAGTATCCCATCTTAGTCTGCCCGTGGTTTGGACGCTAAAAAGCCGAAACGTCGGAAATAAATAAAAATAATAAAAGAATCTGCAAAAAGTGGATTTGATATTCACTATTTTTATTATACTTTATTTTATTCTTTATTATATTTTTTTTCTTTATTAAGTGGTCACCGACGCCCATATCAGCAATAACAAGGGTGTCACCAATGCGCTGCCTACCGCGAGACGTAAGATGTTACTTCTAGTTTACCCAGTAAATACGCTGGCTACGGTGCCCTTGAAGCCGAAACGCTGTAGTTTTTTTACACTATAATTTTGCGGCAGCAATAGGCACCGCGGTGGTACTACCCAGACGGCCTACTGAAAAAAGATGTATCAAATGTTTGAAAAAATTAAGAGTAGCTTCAATCATAAAAGAGATATCTACAACCATCTGTGTCAATGTTTTAAGAATTTTGCTTTTTAAATCCTTTGTCATCATTAGCAGCCTTTATCCGGCACAGGTTTTTCATAAACACCAAGACGGCGGATGCCATGCCACAAAGCCGTCAAAAATCATCATTATAATCAAATAGAGTAAATCTTGTTATCGTGCGAGAACTGGAAATTGTTTTGACTTCTTTGCTGTGGTATTTCTTGTCAAAAACAAACGCTCGCCATATACAGATTAAATTGCTTTGAACCTTTGTAGTAGGCCTTCCAAAACATTGATTAATGTTGATTAGAACTTAAGAACTTATATGCGACTGCTTGATGTACAAGAATTTTATTATTATTAACCATAATATTTAATTGGTATTTTTTTAAGTAGCGTAGCAAGGACGAATTTAAGGGAATGACGTGGACAATTTTCATATCTATTATTTATAAAAAGGTTGCATGGT
The DNA here is from genome assembly GCA_029286875.1 of Lamproptera curius. Taxonomy (NCBI): domain Eukaryota; kingdom Metazoa; phylum Arthropoda; class Insecta; order Lepidoptera; family Papilionidae; genus Lamproptera; species Lamproptera curius. The sequence goes on from JAGSMT010000212.1 coordinate 494,279, forward strand.
GACTTTATAGGATACTCAAGTTTTTTTATTCACTTTCGATTTTGGATAAATATTAATAATAATTAAACAAGTAAAATTTTAACAAAAAACAACTACAAACGTAACAACGTGTCCTGTACGTATTTACGTATTTTAAATCTTTGTTATCTTTTAACGTATTCATGCAATGAAAATTGTAGTGTCGTATTAAGCATATATTATAAAAAAATTTTATAAATGCATTAAATTTTATGTTAACCTCGTTGCCATTTTCAAGAATGTTAATATTAAAATGCTTATTGTGAGTTATTCCGTAAAGATATATGCTATCGCCAAATTTGTTATAGGCCGATTAAAGAATTACAATTTTGTGAAACGTAGTTTTTGTCTTTTTCTTAAGGTTGAGCTAGCGTTTGCAAATTAATCGCATAAAGTTGTGATTTTTGGTGCCGAAACTTTTTTAATTACTTAAAAATCTATTAAAGTATTAATGAAAAAAATATTTCAAAGGTAACACCATTTAAAAAAAGAATGATCAAAATCACATCACTAGTTAACGATCATATATTTAAAAATAAAAACAACAACGGGATAAAAGCATGATAGTATTGTATTTACTGGAATAAAAGAAAATGCCATCAAAAGATCAGATTGAAGAAATTCGCGAAACGATTTGGGGAATTTATTGTAATTGAAAACAATAACTTTTCTAAATTGAACGTAGCAAGTTTGTAGTACAAATAATTTATCGACAAGTTTTGTGAATGTCTTTGATTTGTATTTGATGACGTTTTTGATTTCCATCGGAAGGCGTGGGACTATCGTTCTTCTTAGTATATACTTCCAAGACGCATACTTCATTGCTAAGTCTTCGTTGCTTTGATCTTTTTATACGCTTACGTTATTTTTTAATTTCAGTTTTCTTTTATCTTAACATGACACAATGGTGGTATTTCAAAACGATTCCCTAATTCATTAAACTCATAATCGAGTTATGCCTCAGTTAATAAATTGGCACTATTGCACATACATAAATTCATTGTTAAGCTTAAATATGTGTATGGAACGTTAAGATTATGTTAGTATTTCTTTTTTATGTATATAATTTTTAAGTGCTTCCTAATTTTTCGTTGAATACCGTTATTGTCTTACCTTTTTTACAGTTAAAATACTTCATAGTTGCAGCTTGAAAATATTACGAATTGTAACTATATTCCATCTGTCAAATTTGAAAGTTTTTAAAGCATAACAAGTTAAATTTTAAGAAATAAATACGACCGATTTCAAACAGTATATAACCATTTTGCGTAATATAAGACATAATATAACATATGACAACCTGACCTATGCAAGCAACTAACCCGCAATTACCGCCACTGTATTATAAATCTCTAATATCTTTTAAGGTATCCATTTAAACAAAATGCCATATATGGCACGTTTTATGAATATAGTACAATTTTTTTTAATGTAATTACTTTTATGTGAACATACACTATATTACCTTAAATAAGCTTTGAATTTGCATGATTACAATTTATAAAAATATTTACATTAAAATGCTTATTGTGGGTTATTCTTAAAATATAACTGCATCCGTAGCGGAGTAGTGGTATGGGCGTGTGATTTAAAAATAGGGCAATTTGTGCCGATCACCCAATTGTCCGAAAAGTCCATGCGTCGGATGGTCATGTAAAAAGTCGGTCCACCCACCAACCCGTATTGGACCAGCGTGGTGGGGTACGGTCCAAAATCCCCCTGATTGCGAAGTCATAATGAGGGGAGGCCTATGTCCAGCAGTGGACTAACACGGGATGTTGTTGCTGCTTAAAACATTGCTGTATGATATGCTCTCGCTGACTTCATTATAGGCCTGACTTCATTACGTACGTTTCGAATGGAGTACCTGTTTCTTTTGGTAAGACGTATATGTAGTGAAAATAGTATGTACAATATCTTAGAGCATAATAATGACCAGGAATAGAATGTTACAACGTTAACAGTGTTTGTGCAAATGTTTACCGATTCTATGATATATTGTCATACAGTTTCGATCGAATAACTTTCGCAAACTTATCGTCGATAAATGCTGCATATCGTTAACATTAATATTGCCCTGGAATAAAAGTATTTTCTCGCTTCTGTTTCACTGTCATTTTTATTCTAACAGAGCGGTGACGAGTCTCTTATTGAAGCTTTTATATGATCAGGCTATTCTACTAATTCTGCCAATGCAGAAGTTATATTATATTTTATTCGCTTTAAGATCGGTTTGGTTAGATCTTACAGCGAATAAAATCGTTAATGTAGAATTTAAACTACGATATTTAGAGAATTTAATTTCAGTATCAACCCTATCTCTTTCTAATCTACTTCCTGCTAAGTTTATCCTTTTGTAAAAAAAATGGCAATGGGAAATCTAAGCGCCAGAATTAGCCTGGTTTTTGGCTTATTTTAAAAATTGTGTCTTTTAAAAACATGTGAACTATCTTGTAATGCTTATGACTATAAATAGACATAGATAATTTATAAAATGTATATCATAAAACAATTTAAATTATTATATGTTGCTAATAAAGCGTTAAGCCTCAATTAATAGTGTCCCTGAATGCATCTCCACTACTAAATTAACAAGCGTTAATTGCTTAGTGGTGGCTCTAATCGGCAATTTATCATTGTTTACTGCCTGTTTCTATTTGTTCTGCTTCTATGTTTATCTTATTATTGTTATTTATAACCTGAAAAAACACATTTAACATATGGCAGCGTAGTTTTTTTCTCCATTAGTAACAATCTATATGAATCGCATTTGCGTTACAAATCGTATCGTGGATCGAATCCTATAGGGAAATAACTTTATGTTACCGTTGTTTTTGGTCAGTGACAGTAATATACGCCGATCACAAAGTATACCATAACTAGCGCGCATTTGACAACTGCTGCACAAAATCCTTAAAATACGAGCTGGAACTATGAAAAATGAGAATGAATGAGTATGTTTTTTTCTATATAGATTTGTTGTTTTGTAGAAAGCCTTGTCACTTTCTACAGACTATTATCTGTACAATCCTTGCAGTCAGCCGAGAGTTATAACAAATTAAACATAACACATCTAATTTGTCTACAATAAAACGACCTAAATGTTTTTACTCTTAACAGATTAGCGCATTAATCATTTTATAATCTGGTCCACGGCATAATTTGTACATCCGCGCCACTGATATATCACGAATTCATAATGTCACGCTGTTAGTGGAGCGGAATCGGTCTTTTTTTAACCTTCATAATTCACACAGTCACGCCATCTGTCGAAGTCGTTCTCATCCGAGTTTCTGAATTATGGTTTATAAATTCAAATGGGTCAGTGAGTCACAACGAACTTTTCCCCTCGCGTCCGAAAGCAGTTTAAAATGTCGTGCGTTATTGTCATAAGTCAAATGGACGCGTCATTTGTACCTTTGTAGTGCGAGAGTGCTTCTTTTATACCTTCTGTGGGCAGACCTTTAATACACATGTAAATTGATATTAGTTAATCACTTTAATTTAAAGAAATGACCCAACGCCTGCATACTGGATAGTGACTCTTGAATTAGAAGTAACAGTTTAAATTTCCGATTATTGTGATTCCTTTAACACAAAAGACAAATAAATATCCGAGAAAAATGTGTTTTGTCTATGTATTTGCCATTTGTCCAATTATATGAAAACCTATGTAGGTATTTTAGAATTTGAGGTGATTTTATATATTTATGTAGTTGAGTAACAAATTTTTACTATAAGCCAAAGAGATATATGACAAAAGGTCATCAATATCGCGTAAAATAATTTATAAAATTTTTCTGATAGAGACACTTGTATAAGAAGTGTGATTAAAAAAAACGGATTAATTTAAATGAAAAAATATTGTGTTTATGTATTATTACACCTACTATTATTACTTTACATAAGATTCGTCGAGTTTGCTCGTCGCCCATCCAAAAGTGCTTCAAATCGAAAGTCTTCGATCCGTGCTTCCTACCTGTCATGACCTCCGGTGCCGAGAGTTGGACACTTACGGTTGGACGGGTCCGCATATTTAAAGTCGCTCAGCGAGCTATGGAGAGCCTGTGTTCAGAGTATCACTGTAGAACCGCGTCAAAAATAATGTGATCTCTCAAAGAACCAGAATCATTGACATAGTCCACCGGATTAATAAGCTGAAGTGGCAGTGGGCTGGTCACATAAGCCGCAGAACTGATGACCGCTGGATTGGAGGCCGAGGTTAACGTAGTGTGGGACGCTTTGCGCAAGATGGAGCGACGGCATTCGCAAAGTGGCCAGTGTGGGCTGGATGAGAATAGCCGAAGATCGGATGCGGTGGGGTGCATTAGGGAGGCCTATGTTCAACAGTGGAATGAGACAGGCTGATGACGATAATGATGTAGTACCATTAGTCTAATGTTGAATAGTTTTGAATATTTTTTAGCCTTTATTATGTGTAGATTAAATATATTATTATAGTTTATCTTAAATGGAATAATTTTTATTGCAGAAATATATTAAAATAAAAAAAAAATATTCCACCATAACATACTAATATAACAATATTCAGCTGCTTCTTCTATTGGAACATGCTAGTCAAGTTCAAAAGTAAAAGTCTAGTTAAGTTCAAAGTCACTTGCTAGCAATATCGTTTTTTTTTTTAAAGTATTTACGTTTTTATAGTTGATAATCACTGTCATTCTCCTGCTAAACATTGTTTTCATCATCATAATCCAGTTCGTTTTCCCTCTTGTTATTTAGATCAGACGTTACTGTCGACGAATCGAAATAAAATTCGGTGTATTTCTCAACGCACGGACGGTAAAGGCAATTTGTTTCGTGACAAGCGTATTTACATCGCATCGAGTTTTGCACACTTTTTTTTAATGCCCCTCGGTTGTTGATTTGGACGAGAATAATTCACCGGGCTCGCTTTAATGAGGACAGTACGCTACTGACGTAATGCATTTTACTGAAATGAGTTTGAACTGAGATCGTCTTCTTGGACTTTTAATTTCGATTCATTATGTTAATAGTACACGTTACGCATCATTGTTTTAAATTATACAAATTTTCTTTTGTTTGTAGCCTAACTTACTTTAAATATATAAATGAGTCATTAGTAAAACGTGCCATTATTTCCCTCATTTCATAGAAAAAAATATAGTTTATGCTACATTTAGGATTGAGTAAAGTACGAGATATTTGCAGAGTCAACAAAGATTTTTTAATGATATTGAAAACCTTTAATAATGTCCGCTTGATATGATGCGCATTTTATTCATTTAAAATATCTTCTGGTATGGGGGCACTCGAAACTAAATTTGTGATTGGAAATGTATTTAAAGTAAAATTCTTTACAGTCACAGTACTTTTTACCTCCAAAAGTAAACTACTACCATGTTGCGTAATTCTTTAATTCATTTCGGAATTTGTTGCAATTTTTAAATTCATTCGATTTATTGAAACATTTTTGTATTTAAAAAAATGTGAACTAGCAAATATATTTGTACGTGTTCGATATAAGTTTTCAATACGATGTTATTTGAATAAGCTATTGACATAACAAATGGGTCAGACCGAAATAGCCTCACACATGATACAGTATAAATAATTTGATTAACCGACCGACAGAGCAATTACTTCCTTTCATCGAATAGATTGTCAGTGACAGCTACAGTTGACATATATCAAACTTTATTTATTCTATCACGCACAAATACGAGGGGTTAAAGACAGACGACTGTGTTGCCAGTAACTCAGTCGAAAATGGATTGTTTAGGTAAAATAGATTATGCGACCTTAGATATCCTAGGAAATCGGAAAAATGTTTTAATTACAAGTGTTTGTTTTTAAATATATGTATAATATGCCAAATTCTTTTAGCGCTGCGTAATGAGCTATTAATTTTATTTAAGCTATTTTATTTAAACTTGAACCATTATATCTCAAAAACGGTGGCTCATAGAAAAAAGTGTTAGTTAATTTTTTGTAGATAATTTTATTATCTACAATTTTTGTTAAATATTTTTATGATAAACTTACCGTTTTGCTGAAAATCGCGAAAAACTAATTTTTTAACCTTGGACCTTGAATATTTTTTTTTCCTTACAGGGGAAAGATGGGGAACTTTCAAATTTTGTTTTTAATGATATTTAAAACAATCTTACCGATTTATAGCTTTTTGGGAATTCAGGTAACTTTGCTCTTATTTTTGGGTCTAATTTGACCGGACTACAATCAGGTTAGCTTTTATGTATTGAGACTTATCTAATTTATGGTTTAATTTATGTTCATTGATTTGTGGTTTAAATCGAAAACAATTTTAACTGGCCTTGATTTTGGATCTCTTTTCGAATGGAACTTAAATTTGTTTAATATCCATTAAACTAATCTTGCATATATTTTTGAAAGGCAACTATTTGCAATATTATTGTCAACTGGACCGCTATAAAGATTTATAACAGATCTTACCATTTTATCATAGAATCGGTATATGAAATCAATCACAGGACTGTTTGTGATTAGAATTTTAGCACGATCAAATGATTTCAAATACAAAGCAATATATAAAGACATTTATATAAGATATAACTTAAAGGATAACGTAAAAATTGCAGCTTCGGAAAAAAGAAAACATTTTATTGCCATACATTATTCTTATTTTATTTAAATTTATTAAACCTAATACATTTTAATAAATAGACATTTACATATGTATCTGCTGTATTTCTGTTTTAATTTTATATTATACACAATTATACAGATAGTAGTTGACGGATATAATGTATTGAAAATACAAGCGTCAGTACTGATCGGAATGTCAAGTATTCCTTTCAACTCTGCCAAATATACCTTTTTAGATACCAGTTATCTAAATGGAATTTTTCCAACAAGTATTTTTATGCATCGAGTATTAGTTTTACGTCATAGTCATGTGATGGCCACGTGAGGAATTACATTTCTTACCAACTAATTTAACATATAAGTTTTTTAAAATATTATCATATAACCTCAATAACGACTTTTGTATTACAAAGGACTAGTTAGCGTTGAAAGATAGTTTTATGTTTTATAATAATATGCATTAAGTATACAAGGTTTAGAAGAGGTCAGAAAGGTATAGAAGATTTTAAACGCTACGAAATCAATATATTGTCTTATATTTAAAAAAAAGGATAGAAAAGAAAGGATGTGTTTAAATAACTTTATATGTAATATCAAGGAAAGATATTAAGAAGATTTAATATAACATATTTCATATTCAGATTATATGTCTCATCATCAAATATGTTTATATTAAATAAATTTTGATGAGACATGAAAGAAGGTTTTTGTGATTAATACATTTTTCTCTCCTATTATATAGAACCACGTTAGAAGTCAAATTAATCGTAATATGTTTTTAGGCACACGGTAAACATCTTACAAACCATCTTGTTATTCACCACCCACTCAAAATTTCCTTCAGAGCGGCTCGTAGTTATTAAAAGACTTTGCTTACTTGATTCGTCCTCAAAAATTTTCTATTACGTTTCTTTGTTTAAAAATCAAAATTATAATTTAAAAAAACTGTGTTCAAATTTGCCCTCAAGAACTTTACGCACTATCCAGTTTAAGATTTGAGCATGATTTCTATTTTCTGTGAATTCACTGTTTATTTTAATTATGAACTTCTAATAAACTGTGAAATGCTTATCACATATTTTATGCGACAAAAACTATAAAGCGATCGTTTATTATGTCAGCGAAAGACAACGTTCAATTTCCTCGAACAAAACGTTATGATAATCTTAAAAGGGAATTTAATATTACTCGTTCTCCTTTGAAACCGCAAGATGAGAATATGTTTCTTGTGCACAGAGCGATGCATTAAATAAAATTGCACAAACAACACAAAAGTTTCGTCATTACTTTTAAATTGAATTACAGAAGCGTTGCAAAAAATCTAAAATTAATATAACTTCAAGTTTCTCAGTATCTCTTTTGAATTTTCTCTTTTTAGTTTTCAAGTAGAATAAATGTGGTGTGAATAAATCTGTTTCAATATTATTTTGCCTGTTCTTTAGTTGCAATTAGTTGTTCCTATGACAATCGTTAATTTAGTGAGCGCTACCATTGTTTTAAAAGCAAAAAACTATTTCTTTTTCAAAACAGAAATAATATTATCTCAACAACTAGGAACAAGCTAATATATAAAGTTTGATGTATATTATATAAATACATATAAGATTTTGATAGATATTTGAAACAGGCTGTGATGTGGTATAAGTATAGTAAAGTTTGATTATTTATGTTTAATGAATAGGGAAAATAAAATTCAACAACCTTTATTCAAGATAAAGGAAGCATTAAAATAAAGTAAGTGTAATGTTTCTATGCCGATTGTCAAGAATGCTACCACCGGTTCGGAAAAGAACGCCTCTGACCTGAGAATAAACGGTATAAATTAGCAGGACTATTTATTGTCATATTTTACAATGAGATTTAAACTATAAGCAAGCAATTTATTCATCTCATATTATTGAAAAGAACCTTGAGCGAGCATTCTATTATCAGAGTTTTTTTTTAAAGTAATTTACATTGTAATAACCTCTACAGCAAACCTTCCTCTACAACTTTTGAAATTTATTGATGGTTAAATTTTGATCGTTTTCTGGAATTATGTTGCAAAAGCGAATATTTTAAGTAATAAAAAGATTTAGTAATTACAGTCTATTTACTCGAAGAATAAGTCCATGTTAGTTCCTAGTATTTACATATTGTGCATTACAATGTCTTTTATTTTATTATTTTAATTTGAGTGAACAACTTTGAAAATGTTTTATTAATATTGGCTGCGTTTCCCCACAGAAGAGTGCCATAAGAAATTAAACTGTGGCAATTACTAAAATATACCAAGCGATCTGTCTCAACGTCAGTTACTAGTGTTATTTTTTACCAGATTTAATAGCTAAATTTATTCGCACGTTTATTAATATCGGAGCCTCACTGTAATTTGGCGCCATTTTCAGTGCTGTAGAGCATAAGTGAATTTTAAAACTTTATACGCTTAAAATTTATTCAAGCCGTTTATTTAACTTGGAGCTCTTAATTGCAGCCATTGTTATGCTTGAGACTAATTTATTAATGAATCATAAGATTACTAACACTCTACTTAGAACTTTTAATTTCATATTAACATTTTTGGTATAGATACAATTTTAAATCAGCATTTATCTTCTATAAATATTAGGTAATTATTAATATGACTAACAGTGAAAGCTTATGATTTAGATCTTCAGACACCATTATTTATCAGGGCTCAGATTTTAATATTTCATAGTTCATCCCGTAAGTATTATGGTGATTATATATAGAAAATTGGAAATGTGATTTAGTCTTTGCAGAACACCCTATTTATCGAGGCAGTCAGAACTCAATCAATGCCTTCAAACCCACTAGTTATGAGTAATGAGTCTGAACTTTGTGGCTTTTTTGTATTTTTAAATGCGTAAGTGTTACCAGAGGCAAGTTAGACTCAATAATTTAAAATTTAAATTAACTGACATGTTTGATGAGTGCTTATTGAGTTCCATTACCGTTAAGTATTGAAACATGTATAGTGACAAGTGGCTTCAAATGCAGTTAATCTAAATTGCGACTTCTGTCAATTTTCCTAATTAATATTTATTATATTAATTAATTAATAAACTTAAACCAACCGTGCTGGAGCACAGATGAACACAAAATACCAAAAAACATAATCAAAATAAATGAAAAGATAACAACAGTACGAAAACCGTTACATTTACTATTTAGTAGAAAGTTTTCAGAAAATAATTTCCGTTTCGCGACGACTCTTTAGAGAAACTAAAATGGACGAATACATTTTGAACAGTTTAACTTGGGTCGGGATATTTGCATTCCAAATTTGGGGCGATTCTCTTCAGGCCTGCGGTGGGCCGATACGAGTGGAAATACTCTTAAGGTTTTGCAAAACAGATATTGTAAACTTATATGCATGGGAAATATTATTTAAGATTGGAGGCTGCCTCAGTAGCCTCGTGGTATAGGCTGTGCTTTACAAACCAGAGGTCGTGGGTTCTAATCCTGAGAGGACTCAATAAATTCTCATTGTTGTGTCCTAGTTGGTTAGGGCAATTTGGGCTGATCACCCAATTGATGATGAAGACGAACTCTTGGTTCTCGTACATATTTTCTTTTACTGTCAACAGAATTCTTTTTAAATTGTCTTTTACGTGAATCCGAAGTGAAAAAGGTTGTTCAATACAGACATTTATTGTTCCGCCAGATTATACTAGGAAAAAACATGACGTACAGACATAGTAACGCCTCGGCTTCATGCATCTAGAGTTCTTATTTATCAATTGTCAACACCGTAGCCAGTAAAATACAAATAGTAACGTAATCAAAACCCCCTAAATGGAGAAGGTGTGCATTAGGGGAGGCATATGTCCAGCTGTGGTCTAAACACAGGCTGATGGTAATGAACGTAATCATAGTATGAATAGTGATTCAGGTTAGGTAATGGATATTTCGAGTCATTTACCAACGAGTAAATAGTGATTTCAACTTCTGTATTACGTAGAATAATAACATTAATGTTGCTGCTCGTATTTATTGTTGTAAAGATTGTTATTAAAGTATTTTTTAGATTTATAATTAATGCACATTTCGTTCTTGTTTATTGATGTTATTTATTTTAAGCATAAAATTATATTGTTATAAAAACTGCGGTAATTCCGATATTCGACTGCTTAAAAAGCTTGAAAGCTTCATTTTATTCGAATACTTCGTTCAGACGCGTTTAACTGATTTTCTGCTAAAACAAATTGAGTCTACACGGCTTTGTTATTAAATATTTAATTTTGATTTCGAATTGCTTAAAACATAACATATATAGATTCAAAAACGAAGTCTAGGTTAGAATAAACTCTTAGTCTTCGTTAAAATAAACTTACATATAAAATTTTGAAAGCAGACCAAAGGACGCGTAAATATATACTGTATTTACTTAAACTGTAAACCTTTATTAACAAAACGATCACAAAAAGCAAATTAAACGACAATAATGTAAATTTTTTACCGCGGATACAACATAATTTAATGCAACCCGTTGACATAATCGTTCCCGTCACGCGACTCCGAACGCCACATTATACGAGCGCCTAAAAGGGAAACCCGCATGTTGCCGGCGTGCCGAATACGGGCCAACATTTGATTGAGTGATTTGGACAGTTAACATCGATTATGTACCTTTCGAGCGAGCATTTCTTTTAATCGTTTCAGTCGAAAGCGATTTTCGACCAGTTCCATTTCAATTGGTAATATATTTTTAACGTCAGCAAACGTGTTGAGAAACACAGATTACTGTCGTATGAGACATTCTTGTTTGCTTCCGTTCTCTCAAGTTAATCCATCTGCTGCAGAGTTCAAAAGTATTTTGATAATCGAAACAAAAGTATTTTGATACTATATTTTATATTTATTGAAGATGGGCTACGTGCATAAAAAAGAAAATTGAACAGTTCCTACTTTATAATTATATGCAAAAGCGATATTATAAAATAAGAAGATATTTTTGTTTCTTATATTTATTTATTACATGCGTTCCATTTATAGCAGACCATTACTATCCATTGTCATCGAATACAACTTCACAAGATATTCTTAGCTATGGGTAGACAATATTGCAATAAAAACCTGACCAGCTGATTTCCTGAATCAAAAGAAGATTTGTTGAAGACCCCTTGAACGACAATCTTGAAGAGATAGTAGATGTCTTCAGGTTGTTTCAAGTGACGGACGATTTCTATATTCTTCTTTTTTACAGTAATAATATTAATTGATCCAAACATCAGGCATGAAAAATCTTTGAACTTTTACTAAATTTTACAAATTCTGATAAATTTAATTATTAATTTTATATAATACATATCGTTTACGACTTTCGATCAATTGATCAATAGAATTTGACAAATATCGTTAGTAAAATTAATTCTTTAAAAGGTTTCTTTTTATAATCTATTATGGTACATTGTTAATTTTATTTATAATATATAAATATATTTAACGAATTATATAGTAATATATTGCATCTATAATGTTAATGTTTTTAAATGATAGTACTCGATTTAGTATTTTGTTTTAAATAATTTGTGATTAAGTATGTAAAGTAGAGTTATTTGAGATATTAAAAAAAACGGCACCAAAATCTGCCTTGTGCGATTGAATTACAAACGCTGCCAAAACCGTAAAAGATAGTAATAAAGTACCTTTCTCATAATGACACTTGAAGTGGTTTAGAATTACAAATCGCAATGCAAATACCTAAAAGTTTTAGAAATAACTCAAACCTAAGAACATGTTAAATTAAAAACATTTTAAATTCAATGACAAACAAAATACAACATTCAAAGCTTTTTTAAGATACACTTTAAGTTCACATAAAAGTTGTTGCAATAAACTGTTTTTCGTTGTATGTACATAAAACATATCATAGATGACATTTTGATGAAATCAATACCTTCAAAATTATCAGAGATTTAAAATGCGGTGGCAGAAAACGCGTCGCAATATTGCGTTAAATAATTAAACGCTCTTAGAAGTCGGTCATACTTTTTTGTTAAAATTTCATTTGGCACGGCACCACGTGTCCCAACACACCCGGAGAGAAGAGGCCCGCGAGGGTCACGTCGCGCCGGGGTCGCGAAGACTGTCATCAGCGATTTGAATGAAGAAAAATTAAAGGAGCAACCCTTGGTTTTCAGTGGGTATACCGGCCGCTCCATCTTGGTCCGGGGAGCCCCACGTATCCCTAAAAAAAAAAAGTCGCGTGTTCGAATCCTGCTGGGACTCAACAAATTTTCATTATTGTTTCCTCGTTGGTTAGGGCAATTAGGGCTGATCACCCAACTGAAAAGTCAGATGATCCATGCGTAAGATGAGCATGTAAAAGTCGGTCCCCACCCACCTTCCCGGATTGGACCAGCGTGTGGGATACGGTCCAAAAACCCCCTGATGGAGAAGGCGTGTATTAGGGGAGGCCTATGTCCAGCAGTGGACTAAGACAGGCTGATGATGATGTTGTACATCTTAAACAAAAGTGCTACTGTGTGCTTAACTATTTGCACACATCATACTACTAAGAATAGATTCCAGTAACCATTCGAATATGAAACTAAGCTGAATTATAAATACTTAATGCCTTATAAGATACATAACTGTAACGATAGTGTACAGTTATGTAGATCAAAACTGCAATTAACAGTTTAAAATGAATATCTAATAACTTAGAGTAATTTAAGTTACGGAAGCAGGCGAGTTGAGATGGGGCTTACCTTTCCGAGAACAGTTGATAAGTTTTTAAAGTCTGTAATATTTTTATGAAAATTATACTGGTTATAATTAATAGATTTATAAATATTTGTCTAATTTCCTTAATCCTTGACGTTAATATAAAATAATTTTGTTTTTAAAAGTCGAATCCGTTGAGGGATATTTACGAAAAATTACTTACTTAACCGTATATAAAACAACAAATTAATATACATCGCATAAAAGGTTAAGAAATCATATCAAATGTAGCTGAAATTGAAAATTTAATAATCATAATTGCAAAAGCTCTGTAATTTTTCAACCCTATCGTGTTACTAAACTAAATACTGAAAAACGATATGTTCCTAAAATCTTGGCCTTAATTTGTTTATTTAAACAAGACATTTTATTTAAGACTCTTTCTGGCTGTCAAAAATCATATTTTTTATGCAACTCTTATACATTACCCATGTTACTTGTTTAGGATTGTTTTAAAACAAGTAACATGCTAGGTATATCCGTACAATTACTATGTATGCAAATTTATCGCAAAGGTTTAAGAACATGTTTATTCTGTGAATATAATTCCCCATCATAATTATAATGGAAGTAACAGAGCTATCTGACGCGATAATTTGCCTACCGTTTCCCGTATGAATACAAATATTGGATTGAGATGTGTAACCTATGTAATTAATCAATCTATTATTAAATATTCCTTCTCACTGCCGCTACTTTAAAGGTCGTAGTAAAAACGTTAGTCATTTATTTACCAAAAATTATGATGAAACCGTAATGTACCACTAACGAATTCCTTTTAAAAACGTTAATTGTATAGTAGGTATTGCAGGCTGCGCGGTGGGTAAGAATAAATTATAAATAAACATCGGCAAGCTGATGTGATAAACATTCAATATCTTAAATTTTACAAGCGATACGGTGCAATATATAACAATATTCTAATAAAATAACACTTCAGATGCTCAAACGATAACGGCGACTTTTCCTTCAAAGTTTGTATTCATAAATTTTTATGAGCGTATAAGCGTTATGTCGAACTTTTATGTTATGTCACGTTGTTTTCACCCGAAATTTTTTCGTCGCTGACATTTTACTGCTTACATTATAGGGCTTTTGTTTAAGCCTCGAAATGAAGTAGCACATATTGAAATGAAGTCGATGTATTTATAAAGCTGCTTAAGCCTGAAGGTTTAATTACCTAAGACAAAGCGTAGACGGTAGGCATTAGCATATTAATTGTAGTGCTTATAACAATTTAACGTTTTCGAATTGTTGAGTATAATTTGCATTTTACTGATTGTTTTAGTGAAGAAGCGGAGTTTTATTTATATGTATGTATTTATTAGTATATATATATATATATATAGATACATATATATATATATATATATATATATATATATATATATATATATATATATAGATACATATATCAAAAGAGATATCAATTCTATTACATTGTGGTCACTATATCTATTTATACTGCAGAATACGCGAGTGTCAACTGTGCAAACCATCTTATTCGTTTGACTTGTTTAAAACTAAACAAAGATAAGAAAACTCTACCATGTTATTTAAACTTAGTTTTCTAATGCTGTCTATTAATTTAATGTCGTATCTTTATAAATCCAGTGATTTCTTTTAAGTCTTCGTTTTAACACTGACGGACATTATGAACTTCTGCTATTGATGAATTGGTACGATAAATTTTCAATTCCCCTTAATCTCATCTTTCTGTAAGCCATTATTAGTAACAGTGTTGCGCAGAGCGAATTGCATTTGACTACCACAACTTAAACGGTCAACTGCATTCGATATTGAATTAGTTGTAAGTAAATTTGAGTGCCCTTACATCCTATAATGGCCTCGACATCCGGAACCAACTTGCAAGCCCATCCATATCAAGGTCGTCAAATCTGTCTCTCCAAAGCTTTGGTATTTTTTTCCCATTGCGTTGTTTCTCCTTTACTTTAACGAGCAAAGATATAACGTAATGCAATATTGACTTGAATCTTTTACCAATGTTATAAAGTGAACCAGCTCAAGCAGCCCAACCAGCAGTTAACAAGCGTTATGATTGTCTTTATATCGTTGATACTCTTACCAGTCTTTTCGTAGCCATTTCTAATAAAACAGAGAAAGATAGCTTACATAAATTTAAAGCTATGACAGACCAAATCCGATTTACTAGCAGCCCAAAGATCTTTGTGGCAACCTTTTCACAATTTTTCAAAACGAATTTCGAGACAGCTATTAATGTTATTTACAACAACAGTGTTTTGTCTTTATCGTAAGTTACAATGAAATATTATTTTGTAAAATTTCAGATGTCTGAAAATCGACTCTCGTAAAATGTTTTAAATTTAAAATTATAACAAACAAAATAAAAAAACTACGCCAAGCACATTTTTGCATAAACACTTGATAGAAGCATATCAATTAGAAATACTTGAAGATATACTAAAGTACGATTTAAAAAAGATATTCTTGTTTCATTTTTACAATTTTACGAAGAAGAATATGACAAAACTATTTATTTATTTATGCCGATACCTTCATGGTACCTGAAAAATATATAACTGTTTAAAATAATTTCATCTTATATCTGAAAAGGAAAGCACAAGGTATGCTTTCTTAGCTACTTGGAATCGATCCATGGTTTTCTTCGTGTTGTTATACATTTATCGAATGGACTATCCTGCGGTAAAAAGTAGTTTATGTTAAGGAATCAGCAGGTTTTTTTGGAGGCCTATTCAAAACAAATAAATCTCTCCTCTTCCAAATATTAGTATAGACTAGTAAAAACTCATAATTTTGGCTGCCATACATAAAACGAAAATGCCTCTACTTACTTTTTTCGTTTTGGCTCCGCCTCTATAGGTAAAAACCCAATGTATTATAGTCTGAATCGTTAAAACAAACCTGTGTATTTACAATTTAAAATAGGTAAAAAATAGTACTATTACACAACAGTATATTTGCTCAATTCCATCGCCAGTCTGATTCATAATAGAAATTGCGATATCTCCTGACACTATAATAGATATCTCATTCGCAGCATGAAAACAATTAATTGCTTGAGTTGTGTATGTAACCTTTGTGATTAATTAATCTAATATGAAATTCCCTTCCCGCTATCGCTAATTGGAGGGAGTAATGGAACTTAAATTATTAAATGTTCATATAATTTATCATTGGCGAAAGACTGTATTACATAAAGTCGGTTTACGAGTGAAAAGAAAAGCTAGTTTAAGAAAAAAATCTCTAGAGAAACACTTACTATATTCAAGTCATGTAAATAGAATACATTTAATAGAGATTATATTTAAAAAAATTGATGGACAGATATATTGTTGTCGTTATTGTAAGTGTTTAGTTTTATGTCTGTATGTAACTCTTGAACTGTTTGCAACTCTTGAAAATAGTTAAAAACTTGAATGATCGTATTTAAAAAATTTTAATCAGTCTCTTTAAAGTAATAAAAATTAAACTACTATTGTAAGTAATGGACTTAGATAATGAAAGGCATAATACGGTTTTTTTATCTCATCTATTCATTGGAGACTATAATTAAATTATTCTAATAATAAAGTGAATTTTGCTGTAACAGACAGTCTGGCGTTTAATAGACACATAAAAAACTCAACAGTAAAATAGTTTATAAAACTGAATGACCTGAATGAACTAATTCATGACAATTCCTTCGAGTATAATCGCATGTCACTGGGTACATTTACAGTTTGAGTTTTTACGTGAATACGTTTTTTAAGCATTTTATAAGCATCGGCGTATTTTGCAATACGATTTTGTCGTAATAAATATTTTACAGTTTATGTCAACTGCAATTAATTGCAATTGTGAGAAAAGGTATCTTGACGTAAAGATGAAATATAGCATACCAACATTTATTCATTTAACTCTTGAATTCAAGGCATGTATAATACTAATACTATGTTGTTAAATTTAATAATGAATTAAGAAAAATATGTCTTCAGTTGTAAACTTGTTATAAAATTTAAAATGTTTGTAATTAATAATATAGGCATTCTATTTATAGTTTTTCTTATATAATAATAAAGTGATAGTGTTTTGAAAAACATATGTCAATTCCTAACTGCTAATGTTATAATATTAAATACTGTTGTCAAACACATTAAGAAAGTATGGTCAATTTAGGTCTTAAATATTTTTCTCTTACTTAATTATATTTAAAAAAACTATATCGGCTAAAAATAGTTCTAATTAGAAAGTTGGCCGTTGGTTGGCTAACCATAATAATAGGACGTCAGATACAGCACCCATGCGTAACAATTAAGCGTTATTTAAAATGTGAATACAAAGTCTTTATAGCTGCCATGGTAAAAATTTTTCTTAGCAAAACTTAATTATAAATGCAGCTTCATTGTTTAGTTACCTATGCGCTTTACAAGCACGTTGTTAGGTTTTTCATAAAAATATAGATTCTTCATACCATTCGATGTCGACATATAATTATGTATGTATAGTTTGCAGTAGAAATAGGCACTTAGGTGGTACTTAGTCCAATGCTAAAATCCATACATGTACATATCAAGATCACGCAAAATAAAAGACTTCAAATCATGGAGTTATTAAGAAATATAAATTTCAAAATATGTCTGTGCAACATATTAAAGCGGTAATTACAGTCGGTTCGTTACTTTATTACAGCGTGCAGTGCATAAAATTTTATGATATTACGATGGTAATTATTTATAAGAATTATTCATCGACGCTCATTCCACGAAATATTGGCACTGGTTATTACGAGTTATTTTTTTGTACTGCAATTAGTGTTTACATAAAAGTTTGCGTTTCTGAGAATACTTAGCTTGTTTGACCCTGATTTATGTTAAAACTTTTCCATCTAAATCACATATATGTGACATTTAAATGTTTGTAATAGTCGATTATTGTCAGGAAGATGCTATACACTAACGTCAGTTTGATTGCAGATATTTCGTCTAGTAATTGGCGCCACGAGCAAAGGATTAAGTGAGTGGCGGAGTACAAATTTACTAATTAACCTTTCAACCGTCTATTATCCTATTATGTATATTTGTTACGTTAAAATGTTTTTATTCGAATTCAATTTTTAACGTCCATAAAATAAGATAACGTTATTTATTTATTTGTACTATATATACAAAAAATAGTACAAAGAAATACTTATAGGCGAAGGCATTATTTATCAGTCAACCGTTGTATGGTTACGAGAATGTTGAGTAGGTGCAGTCGATAGATTTTTTTATTTATCGTTTAAAGATTTATCATATTACAAAAAAATATATTAAAATACCCTTTGAAACTAAATTGGAGGTGCGTTTCTGCATAATCAGTGAAAATGTTTACAGATCAGCAATTTTAGTTTAAGCTAGTTAAGATTAATTTAATATATTTAATTAATTATCAAAAATATCTATTTAAATTAATTAAATTTCCAACTGACATGTTCTTTGTAGCTATATTACTGATTATATCTAGGCTGCAGAACATTATTGTTAGGTGTTGAAGCATGACAGAGTTTTCACGATAATATTGAATAAATGTATGAAATAATATATATCAAATTTTCACTAATTAGTAGATATATATTTGTGCATGTTGTTATATATATTATTTAATTATTAAATTATAGTTTCATCACGCGGTTTCATCCGCGTAGTCTTTGTGATTTAAGATAATAATTATTACACATTATAGTCTCATAACCGCAAATGTTTATGCAGTTTTTGTGAGAACTGCTCTCTTACTGCAGATTTTTAACCGGCTTCAAAAAAAGGAAGAGATTCTCAATTTGTATGTATTTTTTGTATGTTTGTTACCTCTGAACTTTCGCCTGGGTGAACCGATTTGGATGTTTTTTTTATTTGTAAGCTGGTACTTCCCGTTTGGTCCCATAGCAGTTTGATCCAGTTCTGACAGTGGCATCCATGAGAAAACTGAATAAGTCTGAAATTTACATTAACTATGTGCTTAAGATCACATCAATTGATTTGAAGTCGGTTAGTTTTTTTGTGAAAAGTTTTGTTTATCTTAATAAAGAAAAATTTAATATATAAATCTTATATATGAAGAGTATATTTAGTACAGTAATATATATTTAATCAAAAAATATGACCGACTTAAAACAGTATATTACCATTTTGCGCATTATAAACCGGTGACAACTTGTCGACTGCAAGAAACTATCGCGCGGTTTCCGCCACTGCATTTCAAATCTCTCATATCTTTTAAAGTATTCATTTAATCAAAATGTCATGCATGAACCATTTTATGCCCATAGAGTATTTTTTAAAAACTTTCGCGTATTCTTACGCAATATAGCCCTAAATTAGGTCTGAATATGGAAAATGGCTATTGTGGGTTATTCTTAAAACGTAGATATATGCGGTCGTGGACTTTATTTTTACTTTATTTCGGCAGCGTTTGCAAATTATTACTGATTGGGATTGTGATTGTTGACGCCGAAATTTTATTAATTCTTTTAATATCTATTAAACTAATTAACTGCCTCCGTAGCCTAGTGGTATGGACGTGTGCTTTAGAAACCGGAGGTCGTGGGTTCGAATCCTGCGGGGACACAACAAATTTTCATTGTTGTTTCCTAGTTGGTTAGGGCAATTTGGGCCGATCACCCGGTTGTCTGAAAAGTAAGATGATCCATGCGTCGGATGGGCATGTAAAAAGTCGGTCCACCCACCAACCCGCATTGGACCAGCGTGATACGGTCCAAACCCCCCAATGGAAAGGGGTGTATTTGGGGGAGGCCTATGTCCAGCAGTGGACTATCAAAGGCTGATGATGCAAACTAATTATTAAAAAATTATCTAAAAAAATGGGACCAAATGAAAGCAAATACCTATCATTTTAAAAAAGAATGAATAACATCGAAGTGCTAGGAGAGGAACAACGAGGTAACATATAAAAAATATATACGCTTCGAGTTAATAATCCCCTTCTTTTGGGAAGTGGGTCAAAAACAAGTGTATAATTGGATATGTCTATTATTAAACGCAAAGCTTCATGGCTGTAGTTTCAACGATAACGAATTTTCGTCTTCACTTTCATCCTTTTTCCCCCTACAGTTTGGGACTAAAATTGCTATAAAAACCACTTACGGCTTGTTTCAAGTACACATAACTTCATCGTTTTAATTTCAACAATGAAGAGTTTTCATATAAACTTTCATCCTCTATTTCAATCCTTTCAACTACTTTTATCGAAATAATTAATACTCTATGACTTTTCTTGGAATCTATTCTAAGTACGTATTGAAATTTCCCTGAAATCGGTTAAATCGTACAGACAGTAAAGGCGGACAGACATACAGAGCTACTTTCGTTCTTAATATTACTATGGATTAAATGAAATGTGTTTATATCAGTTAAATGATGCCAAAAATTAAAGGAGAGCCGGAAGTGTGTTATCATAACGTACAATGAACACAAATCCTTTGTGTTTCACATTTGCGGACCATTGGTTGATATAATAAGTTTGATAGCCCGTGGCGGCTATACACGCAGTATTGTGTATGAATCTTTGACCCAAATAGCGTATAAGACTGCTCCTGATTTTTATTTTCTAAATTTATTTATTCTTATGCTGATAGGTTTTATAAGCTTTCATATAAATTGATTTGTTTTTTTATTAAGTAAACGTATAGGGCTTGTTTTAAGAGCTTAGAAAAAAATAAGATAAATTTTTGGTAGCAGTTATAAATTGAATTAGTACGTGAAGTTAAATATAGAATATCACGTTTGTGTAAAGAAAAATTAAATTCGTCGTAATATAATGTAATGAAGGTGTTAAATATCGTTCACCCAGGCAATACGCTGGCTACGGTGCCCTTCAAACCGGAAGACGGCAGTGTTTTCACACTACTGCTTCGCGGCAGAAACATGCACCGCGGTGGTACCAACCCAGACCGTCCTCGTAAAAAGGGGACCTACAAGGCATGTTAAAACCTTTTGCCAAAAACAAGAGGAAAGTCCAAAAAAATTAATGAATATCGGATTGATAAATTTAGCTTTGATTAGATTTAGAACAAACAGTGCAGCGTTATTGTCCTCAAATATTTTTATTTAAAAATAAATAAAGAAAGGAAGTACAACATAATCAACAAGGCCGCGGTGAAACCTTGAGTTCAGTTTTTGTAAATTTTATTTATCAATTACATAGAAGTACAGTCATCGTTATCTGCTTTTCCAGTTAATTCATTTGAGGAAAACCATTATGAGTTCTGTGAATAAAACTGAATTAGCTATAACATAAACTGTTAGCCGAAATCTAAGCCAAAACAATCAATTGATTTCTCAGCACAGCGTTAAAATGGGATCGTTTTAGAATACTTTGATTTTAGTTTAAAGGAAAAACTTTAATTAAATATTATCTAAAATTATTATTGGCTAATGCTAAATAACTTAGTACCGTTTAGTTTAATATTACACAAAACTAAATGACGTAATGCATTGCTTATAACATTTTAGATGTAAATTTGTGCAAGAATACTTTATTTTGCTTACGCGAATATTATTTACAATAAATAATGCAGTTTTGCGAATTAATTCGCTTTAAACACTTCATAGTTATTTAGAATTAAACCGACGTTTTAGTGGTCGGTTCTGTGACCATGGACCTTGGAAAGGGTTTGAGACCGTAAAATTATAATATTTATCATAAAATCAAAGATTTAAAACAATATATCAGTTTTACGAGATTGGTGATTGATGTGTTAATTGTAAAGGTAAGTACAGATATTCTTAAAGCACAGAAGTTATTTCACGTATGGTATTAAGATTTTTAGGTAATACCTTCATCGTTATAAAAAAAAATTAAAAGTTTAAACAAATCGATAATTTACAAGTTCGTTTTACATCTTTTAAAGTAAGTCGGTATGAAAAAGAACATTTATCGGTATGCAAACCTAACTTTAAATAGATCAATAACAGATAGAGCAAATTAGACACTAGATTTTTGTCTCATAAATAATTAACTTAACTCATACTAAATCCTAAAGTTATTATACATAATTATAATAATCTCTTGTTTTGCATTTTTTCTATTGTTCTAATAAAAAAAAAAATAGTTCTATTTAAAAAAAAAAAATTAAATTCTATTGTTAAAATAAAAATTTTAAAAATAAATTTTAATTGTTATCAAAATTTTTAAAGGGTATATATAGCATATTTAGATTAAACTTAACTGATACCCAATCAGGTGTCATTAAATAAAGTAAATGATTATTGTTTCCACTGTTCATTTATAATACTTAGTTCTTTATCGTATTGTTTGCACGCTTCTGGTAATTTAGAAAATTTATCATACTTTAGGTGGACTTATTTTTATATCTATAAATAGAGATGTTAGCCTCAAATATAACGTGTAGTTTGAAATGCGTATAATGCTTATGCTATTTATTTAAGCTTTAAGCTAAGAGCAAAAATAAGAATGATTCTTCTATCTAAAAAAGTTATTAAAGTTGAATTGTCTAATAAAATGTCCAGATGATACCATAAGTGATACATAGGCGATAAATATGAAAACTGTTGTTCAAAATTTTTATCGGTCTGTTTGTTTTGGCTAATCCAGGTAACTAGCCCACTTTCTTATAATTTAGCACTCGGACGAAGTCGCGGGCAATAGCTAATTAATTTTAGTTTATATAAATCTATTGCAACAATTGTAGTGACTTAAAAAATAAGTGCACGGGTGTCATCTCATTGCATATAAGAGACAACTGTAGTATTACACTGCGTGATGAAAATTGAGAAAGCGGGCTTATAAATAATCCGATTACGCGAAAAGTATATAGAGAAACTTGTTGTGAACCCATATCGGGTGACATACTGTGGGTGAGTTTTAAATCATTGTGGGTAGATTGTAGAATTATGACCTGATGTATAACGAATTTATTGAATATCATTCGACCTTTCCATATCCTATGCAAGAAAATATGCTAACTTTCAATTTTGTGAATTATTATATCTCAAGCCGTTGCGATAAGTTTATCACAATTTTTTATGAATTAAAGCAGCTGTAAATGATTATAAGGTAATGATCTATTATCTACAATTAATGTAAAAACTATTTTAAATTACATAATAAATAAAGATTGTAAATAATAATTCGTATACAATATGTTAAGATACAATAATTAAATAGTTATTTAGTAAACGGAATTGCTAGTGTTTGATGGGATTGCACTTGTTTAGGTAGTATAAGGATCGGTCTATGTAATAAAACAAATCAAACCTACAGGTTAAATACGACCTTCATCTCATCTCATCTCATCAGCCTGTAATAGTCCACTGCTGGACATAGGCCTCCCCTAATACACCCCTATTCATCAGGGGTTTTGGACCGTATCCCAATTAAGGTCGTATTAACAGGTTCTATACGACCTTCAGATTAATTTATTTTGAGTATTGTCCAGTAGAAAATAAAACTCTAATGTCTTAAAATGTGTATAATTCCTTAAATATAATTAACAAATTGAGAAAGTCGTACCAGTACAAAAATTGGAAAAATTTTACATTTACGAACAGAATTTACAGCGTGTGAGCTTAAAATTATTTGCTAGTAATTGTCTTATTAAATTACGGCAATGAATTGCTGACACCATAACGTGATTTCTATTTCATGGTTGTGAATAATTCGGTGGCTTCTATTAGGTTCTTCAATTAATGTTAAATGAAATATTTTATTGAACTTAAATTCTATTGAACAGCTAATTAAAGGACGTAATAAATCGGTCCATTAAAATTCATTCATACTTTTGCAATTCTACCAATTTCTTTGATATACGTATATAAACAGTGCTATTTTCTAATTGGCCTGTTATAAAAGGGACTATACGACTGACGTATTTTGACACATGAATGCTATGTATGCTGCTTATGTTTCAGTGAAATTAAGTTTATTTAGTGAAAATTAAAATGTGTATATGTTGTGCGTTTTCGAAACAGTGTTTTTGTTTAATTATTATTGAAATTGTTAAAATGTTGGATCATTGTGCAGTATAATATGAGTACTAAATAAATACACTTCTCGATAAAACACAAATTAATTTTTAACCAGTGTATTTACTTTGTCGTTATAAAGTTTATATATTTTAAATTGAAATTTCACGGAAATTTAAACTTTATCACTATAAATTATTAGTTTTTACTTCTATATGCAGAGCCTATGTCGTAAACGATATTTATACTCAATTAATAATAATGAACTCACAAAACGTGCTTGTTATATCGATAAACATAAATAAATTAGTTTGCATTGCTGTGTTACTTTCGTAGCTATTCAGAGAAATCTCTAAGCAGAAATGTAGTCCTACAGCTCTAACGAAAAAAAGTAACCTTGTTAAAAAATAATTATAATAACTATATCTAACTATAAAAAATAAGCAAAATTATGCTTTAACGGTATCAGCAGTTTACGGTCTAAATTTCCGTCGATACATATTTGGGCAGGCACAACAGTGCGTTGCGGCGTCGCATCGCAAAAACAACATTGCACAGCTATGCGATGCGATGTCGCAACGCAAAAATTTCATCGGATACGACAAGACGTTAACCGTCAATTCAGTTTCTAGTGAGACATGGACCGCACTGCGCGTGTTCTACTTCTGCTTGCGTTAAGGCGTATTAAGAAAAGAAACAGAAAAGAAAGTACTGGGTGCACCATTACTGACAATTATGAATAAAGATGGAAACCACTTCAAAAGCAAATATGAGGCGCTAAAAGTGGACGAGGTTAAATTTTCGATTACTTTAGGATGAGTGTAGTAAGTTTTGAAGAACTCTTAGTTTGATAAAGCCTCATTTACAAAGAAATACATATTTAGAAAACCCATCGAACCTCTGGAGATGCTGGGATTAACTGTAGGTAAGAAAAAATAAACTATTTTTACTATAATCATACTGTTTAATCATTTTCATAATTTAGTGTTATTCAAAACTCGTATTCCGATTGTGTGTCATTCGTCAAATTTGTTAGTTCCTCATCGAAATGAATTTGTTCTGGCTCATTTACATCATCATTCCTTGGCGTTTGTGGAGACGATTGCATAGGTGCCGGTGATGTTTCGCATCCGCTTTGGAAGGCACTGCGTTGAATGGATGTTTGATAGCCACTCTGCATAGGCATTTGAGCTGATTGGTAGCCACTCTGCATAGACATTTGAGCTGTTTGATAGCCAGTCTGAACAGTTGTTTGATAGTTTGCTTGGACGGATGTTTGTGAAGTTTGATAGTGGCTGGGATAGTATGATGGTTGGTGTAAATCACTTAATATCTGTAGGACACGACTTTGAAAATTATTGTTTGATTATCATTCAATTTTTCCAATGATGGCAAAATTCCTTTAAAAAGATAAATGTCTACTTTCAGGTGTTTTTAAAGCAGCTATAATATTCTTCTCAAATTCGTCTTCGTCAATTTTTCTTTTACGCGATGCAGGCTGGTAACGTGGCATGACAGGTTGCTGGCTTTGTTGGGTTGAGGTGCTTGGTCTTATTTCTTCATCGTCAAGACTTGATGTTGTTTTATTTTGAGAAATCTTTTCAGAAATAGGAGCTGGTCGTATAGATGATATTGTTTAATTTTTTTGGCCCCAGCTCCGGATTTACATTGCTCGTTTAATTTTTTTTCGTATTTTGTAAAATTATCCTTGATTCCTCTCCATTTCTTTATGACATCGTTACCTAAAAAAATATGACGAATAATGATTTATTTTGTTTTCTTTCAGGTACCTGCGACGGAAATACTTTTAAAGATATGCATTTCACATATTATCGTGGAAAATCTACAATAACAGGAATAATAAAATTTGTTTGTCGTATTGTATGGAACATTCTTAAAGGTTGGAATTACCAAAAATTACAACAGAGCTGATGGAACAAATTGCTCAAGAGTATGAAAAAAGACCAACTTTCCTAATTGTATAGGAGCGCTAGATGGAAAACACATTCGTATATTGAGCCCGGATCACAGTGGATCCTATTTTTCAATTATAAAAATTATAATTCCATTGTTCTATTAGCACTTGTTGATACGAATTACAAATTTATATATGTCGATATAGGTGCATATGGTAAGGAATGTGACTCCACTGTTTTCAGAACTCAAATCTATACGACTTATTAAAAAGGTCAATTATCTATACCTCCCAAAACCGTTACCTGGATTTCAAAAGAAATTCCTTTTGTCTTCGTGGCGGATGAAGGATTACCACTGACAAATAATATAATGCGCCCATATTCTGGGAAGTTTTTATCGATAGAAAACGAGTTTTAATTATCGTTTGAGCCGAGCCAGACGATATGTTGAGAACGCTTTTGGCATACTCGCAAATAAATGGCGCATATTTCATCGACCCATTAATGTTTCTTACGATTTCACAATAGACATTATAAAGCATGTTGTTTACACAACTTTGTATTGAATCGAGATGGCGCACAAACGTTAGAAGAATGATTATTGACGATTCTTTGCAAATTTTACACGAAACAACACATGAAAGTAGAACAGGAGCTAACATAATCAGAAACGAATTTTGTAATTATTTTAATAGTAACATTGGAGGTCTTAGTTGGCAGTTAACAAAATATAAATGTTTATAAGTACTTACCGAGTTTTGTTTTTTCAACACTATTTAACTCCTCAAAATTTGAATATAAAATTGTACACACTTCCCTCCATGCTTCTGTTTTTAAAAATTTGTCTTTGAATTGTGATATAGTTTTGTCCCAAAGGACGGACGTTCGTAAATTAAAGATATCAGGTGGTCGACATCGTACTGCGCCATATCGCTTAAAAAACACGTGCAGGTCGTTCAAAGTATGGACACCGACTAAACGGCAAAGCGTTGTCGCATCGCAGATTTGTACGTTGCGGCAGCGCATCGGAAATTTCCACGATGCGTTGTGCGGCGTCGCAACGCACTGTTAGTGCCTGGCCCTTTCATGACCATAAAAGCGTTGACGCTTTCGTTCGCGTCACGTTATGTTATCTCTGCTTTTATTTCATCGTTGTTAGCATTTAATCATTTACAAGCTTTCTGCGTCAGTTTGTAAAATAAACTTTACTATACTAGATTACAGTCCTTGAAGTAGATTTATTCCTTTTGATGGCGGCAACGTGGGCTTTACAAAACAATGGGCGGAATAAACGAGAAAACTGTAATATATTTGTTCTCAATTTATTGGAAATTTTAAAACAAGCAAATGTATAATACTAATTAAACATTCGAATCGTTATTACTGTATATCTTGAGGTAGAATAATTTTGTTGTATGCTGGTCACAGGTAACATATTTAAAGGCAAGGCCCTTAAAGACTGTCAAATACTTTTATCTATCCATTTTATGACTGACGTTATTTTTTTGTTTCGATGTCATAAATATCATAAAATCGAAAAACTTTATATCTTTTGGTAATATAAAACCCCCTAACGGATAGGGGTTAATTAGGGGAGGTCTATGTCCAGCAGTGGACTATCACAGGCTGATAATGCTGACGATGATGATGATGGTGAATTAGAAAGATGTATAACTACGTAACAGTGATAAAAAATTCTCATATTAAAAATTAAATTTATGTCACTTTCTGCATTGCCAACAAAAAAATTAATTAAAAAGTTGACCGTTACCTTGACTTCCATAACGGCGTCAGAAGCAAACCCCATGAGTTTTAATTAAGCATAATTAAATAAACACATAATTAATAAGGTTTCAGCAAACAAATATCAAATTAAAAAATTTTTAAAATTGCATACTTAATACCATAGAAATGGAAAATATTTTTTTCAACCTACCTACGTAATTTGAGCGTCATTTTTGTAATTGAAACTTCGCACTAACTTACATATTTCTTTCATATTTGTAGCCTTATCAAAGCTATTTCTTCGCGTATTCCGTAGCTACTCTTTTTCAGACCTAAACATGTATAGTGTAAGTTTACAGTCATTAATAATGCATCCTATATATGTATCTAAACTGGGAACGATAGGGTTCCGCGTGAACTATGACAGCGAGGGGACCGTTCAGCGTTTTCACTTTCACATGAAACGCGGCGCGGGACGCCCGACTCCCGAGGCGGCTGACGAAATTAGCCAAACGCAAAAGTTCGCAAATGTGCAAAAATGTGATCGCGCTGCTCCGATTAACTTTTGGAAAGTTTTGGCGGGAATGCATCCGAGGTTAACTTTTGCGGATAATTGTTATAAACTTTTGTGATATACGCGTGTTTAATCGTGAAATTTTACTTAATGGTGAGTAATTATTAATATTATTAAAAAAGTGTACTAAGTCTTGCTCTAATTCAAATCAAATTCGCGTAAATTATTTTGTAATTGAAACAAGATATACGAATATAAGGATTATTAAGACTTGTTGATTTTTTTAAACTTAAGAGATTTAAAATTATTTATGTCACAGTGGTAATAAACTTGGTATGTTACATTATGGCACGGAGAAGTAAATATACTTTTATGATCATGTGATGTTAATTTTTTTGTTACTCATTTTGACTTGCCACCGATTTTTACTTACGGATTTATTCTTTGATTTTGCGTTTAATAATTGTAATGAACTGACTGAAGGAAACTTTGCGAAATTGCATAAATTATATGTTTCATCATTTATTTGTTAATTAGATTACAGGAACAAAGTTTTGCTGTGGTTTCTGATTTTTATTTGGACTTTTTATAATATTACATGTTAAAAAAATTATATCTTATGAAATAAGTAAAAAAATTACTGGTACAAACTTAAAATCAATAATTTTATGTAAAAAAAAATGTTCAAAATATATTTTTATTTGACATTTTTTATCATAGTTCTTAAAAACCTTAGTTTCATAAAATTGGATAGATATAAAATATACCGTTGATATTATTACACGTTTTTCATCGAACTATTTTTCATAACTTATCTGTGATATTTACGAAATAAATATTATCAAATGAAAATTGATCTTCCGTACCATTTGTAGCTTTGTTATAATTATTAGTATTTCAAGAATACTAATAATCATAAGAAGAACATTTCGGTACTATGTTGAAGCGTCAGTGGTATAAAAACTAAGTTGAGATATAGTTTTAGTTTGCGGTAAAAGATCCAAAAATATATCGCAAAATTTTCAAAGAAAGGAAAAATAATAATAGTTAAAATTAACAAAAAATTAAGACATTTTCCAAGACACAACCTTGGTTAAATTCAACTGTAAGCTTTACTTTTAAATTACTCATTAAGTAAAAGAATCATAATAAAAAAACAATTAAATTGTTTAATTCAATTAAAACTTCGTCAAGACAGCTGTGAGTGTGAGATGCATTGATTTGATTTAAGTTAGCAATCGCTTATTTTTGCTAACTTGGACAAATCAGACGGCGGGCTTTGTTGAAAGTTTAGTGAAAACATAAGAGCTTTCATTTGCAGTACACCAAAATTTCTTTATTAAATTATATAACTATTCCTAAATTGAAATTAGTTGATATATGTCTTGTAGTCATAATCTTTATAAACTAATGCGAATTGATCGTAAAATATAACGGTAAAAACATTAAAAGAACCGGAAACTTATGTATTCACAATATATATTATTTTATTTCAGTAAACTTTATATTATATTTTATATTATATTAATTTGAAGTTTCGAAATTATTTATCAAAATTAAAAAAAAAATTACATTCATATATTTTTTATAACGCCAATATTTTTTTCTAGGTTTTTTATTATTTGTAAATTTGTTGTTCGTTTTCCAAATAATATTAAATGAAAATTAAACAAAAATAGAACCACTGCCGTGGCCCTGCAGTATTGACCTTTTCTTTTTAACCCGGAGGTTAAGGGTTTTCTGGTTGGTCAGGGCAATTTGGACCGATCACATAATTGTCTGAAAAGTAAGCTGATCCATCTGTCGGATGGGCATGTACAAAGTCGTCCATAAACCCCCTAATTGACAAGGCGTGCATTAGGGCAGGCCTCTGTCTACCAGTGAATTCAGGTTGATGACGAAAAAAAATGCATAACATGTTATGTTTATTCATAACATGTACTAAGATCGATGTAAATAACTTAGACAAAGTGTCATTACAATAGTTACCAGCATAGTACTTAATATATATTTATATAGGATTATATTTATTATATTATTTCGATAGGAGCAGAATGCATAAAACACGAAAAACGAACTACTAAGTTGTCAAACGTAAAATTGTCAGTTAATAAACGTCCTTCTGAATAAACGTAGTAATTATACTACGTTTATATACAAGGACGGTCGAATTTAAATCGGGAATGCCGCATTGCGACCTTGAGTAACATTTTTGAAACAAGATATTTATCCATTTAATTAAATGTATTCACATATGTAGTTTCATTATAAGAACTTAATGAATACTTGTGCAGAAGTTATTCAATAGTCACATCATTGTAGAAAAAGTAAAATAAAACGAAACTATCATAAATGCATTTATTTGTTTGCGCATAAAACTTTCCGAGGAAAACTGTTGAAAATTGGTCTTACTCATAAATTTTTTTTGAATCTCATTAAGTTCAATAATAAAGGCGTTTGTCATTTTAATCCCGACATAAATAATAAATAGTTTGCATCTCGTATAAAAACACAGTGGAACATTTTTGAAAATAATATTCATCTAGGTTTTCGTTAAGGGCTAACTCATGTATGAAGGTTGATGTGATGGAAAAAATTTTAAAAATAAAATGAAAATGTGCCGTAAAATAAAATAAAAAAAGGTTAAAAAAGCAATGCAACGACGTGATTGTAAATTTAACTATGGTACTTTTTTATTCAGCTTTGCGTACGTTTCCTGTATTATCAACTTTTATTGTATTCACCAACAAGCGAAGTATCAAACTTTCTCAAAACTTCTATAAATTCATGAAATACTCGTAAGCCGTCGTACTGAATACTTACCCTAATTTTATAGTGATGAATCGTTGGATTACAAATGTCAAGACGTCATAGATTTATGCACCGTACGTGGAATATTTTAGCAGCTACGTTAAAACATTTCTACAGCATAGCAATTTAAAATTGTATTTTTTATAATAATACTCACAAAGTACCTAGCAATAAAATCTCATAATATACCAATGGACTGCCTTAACGGTTCATCAACCATCAAAATGAAGTTAAGCATATTATAATTCAAATTAAAGTATCTTCTTGGTCCTTTTTCGAAGAAGGACGCTCGAGAAGTACCGGCAAAAGAAACTCGATTGACCTATATATTTTTCATCTTTTACAATAAAAATAATACAATTCTAAGAATACATTTGTCACTTTATTATAGTACAACCGGGGACGAGCATATCATTACCTGTGTGTTATCATTTAAAAACCCAATAACTTTGTGATAAAATACAAACGTTCTTTCTTATAACTTTTTTTATTGTTAAATTTTGATTGTTTGAATATATGGTGCCCAAAAAGTAATAGTTATTGTTCACAGTCTAGTTGCTGCAAGTAATTGTCTATGTTTTTTTCTAATATTTATTTGATGGACATTACGATACCCTATATATGATAACGGTAGTTTATATTGTGGCCAAACAAGACCTGAAATTTAGAAATAAAAACTCACACAGAGTTAAAAATAAAAGGCCCTGAATACGACAATGTTCGAATGAAACTTTCTTTCCCTATTTACAAAGTTAGATGCGCAAAGCACTAATTTTACGCAATTATACGCAAGGGGTTTTTTTTAATATTAATTATAAACGAATAATATTTTATCATATTTTTAATAAGGCAAACCTAAAGTATCTAAAAAGAGATTTTATTAATTTATTCGGGGAGTTACATCAAATGTCAAAAAATTCAAGTATGTTAACAAAAAAAACGTAGATCCGACAGAAATCGATACGGTACTCTTCATACTGGATCCACTCTTCATACTAAATATATGTTAAAAATTTGGTGTGTTACAAAGTTATGAATGCGATAAAACAAAAATCGAAAAAATAACACAAAACAATTCCAATCGAACGCAACATGTACTTATACTTTCGTCTCGAAAAGGCCACTTGCAGCGTGTATATTTGAATTTTAGGACAGTTATTATTTGTTTATTTTTGTACTACTTAAAACTCGCACGTAGAAATCTCAATTATTACGAGAAACGATTTGAATATTTATATACTTTTTAGGTATTATTTATATAATTTTAGGTACCGAGATAGGTCGTCCGAGTCTTTTTAAGGCACACATATGTTATTATATTATAAATTATGCGATGACAAGATAATTGGTGTACATTTCCTGATTGAAGTTAATTGAAAGCTTTTGTGTTGTAACTTGTTAATTACTTAATTTTATATGATATTCCATTCCGAAAACGCTAATTGGAAGGCATTATAAATACTAATTATCCGTGTTACCGAAATACTGGAATTGCTCAAAACACACACACACACACACACACACACACACATATATATATATATTACAGTATTCTATACATTATATCACATCCTCGTACGTTATTAATTACGTGTGGAAAAAATACAAAGGTAGGTGTTAAATGTATGATGAATAACTTTTAGACTTATTTTAAATAGCATGTTCTAAAACCGTATTTTGATCATTATCAGAAATGTGAATACCATAAATATTGATAGTGGTAATCCTATTAAATTAATAAAATAACAGTTCAGGGTCAATTGATTTTTATTATTATACATAGTAACGATACGAGCATAATGTTCTGATGGTTGTATGTACGCCCTATCTGTACAAATAAATTAAATAAGAGTGTGAGTAACATTAAAATAACCGCTTTTTAATTAAGTAAATTACCGGAACACGTAACAAAACAATTTTTTTTGTCTGTTTGCCTTCCTTTTTTTGGTTAATCTCTGGATTGGTTTTGACTTTCACTTCTAGAAAGCTTATGCAACTGAAAATAACTTCAGCTTCTTTAAAAAAAAAAAATTTTTATGATGATTATTTTATTATATTTGATTATTTATCGTGCGGACGACGTCGCGGGCAACAGCTAGACAAAATACAAGAAAACCAATGTTACATTTTAAACATAAATACATGCATAAGACATTGCGCAGACATTGGTAAAAAAGTATAATTTTTTAAGATAATATATATATTTTTTAAAAAATACAACATTATGCATACTCATATAAATACAATAAATAATAAGAATGATTATCAACAGAGAGCGATTATCTAAATTTCTTTAATTTTCTAGACGGTTTAGTAACTTTTAGCAAACAAAATAAGCATAGAATATGCTCAAAAGACTTCGGCACTTTATAGTCAAAGTTTTCGTCAATACATTTTTCATGAGCTTAAAAGCGTCGACGCGTGTACAGTGCGTTACCTTATTCATGCCTGAATATTTATCGGAGTTGATTTTCATCAGTTTATAAACGTTCCTTTTTCATAGGATGGCGTTAAGACTAGAAACTTTTTTTTTTACTTAGTCCCGCTTCAGCAATGTCAAGAAACGTCTAACACCTCAGTTTGTATATAAATATTGATAAATAAGTATTGTTTATTCGTAATCACTAATGTATATTTTATTTACGCGATTATTATACATATCATATTAACTATTTTACGGATTTTTCGTTTTAGTTATTTGTATTTATTCCCGATGTTACGGACTCTACCGACCGGTGGTAGGTCCCTTTTTTACGGAGGACCACCGCGGCACCTATTTCTACCGCAAAGCAGTAGTGTGAAAACACTACTGTGTTCCGCTATCCATGTACATACCTGTATTGCCAATGTCTATGGGCGTCGGTGACCACTTTCCATCAGGCGGCCCTCACTGCTCGTCTGCCCGCGTATGCAATAAAAAAAAACTCTTTCCAGCATCCATGATCACGTGCTGACTAAGATAGTACGAACAAAACGAAAAAGACCTGCTGCACGAACTTGAAGTAAATTACTTACGTATAATCTCATTGTTATGCTTAAATAAACAATTATATCGTGATTTAAGTAATATTTTGGGCGCATAGGTAAATAATACATTAAGCTATTTATTTTAATAAAAGAAAATAAAAATCGTTATAGTTTCTTTTCAGTAACACATTGATAAGGGAATTGCTTTTTCTTTTTGGGAATTGATTAATAGACAAAAACTAATGTAGCTAGATTGATACACGTCGGGTGATATATATCTATGATTTTTAAATGTTTTAAACATTTATTTAGAATTTAGTAAAAGCCAAGTTACTCAATTCGTGGAATGGTTAATTTAACACAGGAGTTTTAATAAAGAAAATTTAGTTTGTAGCCTCTGATTTTACTAGAGCCCGAGAAAATTAATTTCAGGATTGTCAGAATTTTTAAAGTTTGATGGAGCCTGGCTTTTACTTAATCTTATCGAATAAAATACACGCTCTTTAAATGTTTTTCACGAGATGTGAATACCTGAAATTGAAAAAAATGGGCCGAAATCGCGAACCGTAGTACTTATCATATATTCATCTACTTTATCGTATACGGTTTATTACCATAATCTGTTATAAGATGGCTGTAGGTAATATATTAATACGTTTACCGTAATAACAAAATAATACAATGTCAATTATATATTCTGACCTTTATTTTTGTTACATAACATAACTCAAAATATTTTTTATCAAAAGGACAATTACTGTACCTTTCAATACCATAACACTACGACGTCATTTAAAAGATTTTTTTTATAGGGGTCTGTAGATAGCAATTGCAAAGACGTTAATATGATACAAATTAAATAACTTGTAATTGATATATAACAATTTGCAAAATCAATTTTATTTTGTGGTTTACAGCCTTGTACTCGGACTTTAGTACTGGTTTCATTTATAAACGACTTTGAGTACTTAATGGATTCCTTAATATGCTTCAGTTGGCACTACATACCTAGTTTTCATTAAAAGTTTGGTGGTATAATGAGAGTTGAATTTTTTATGTAAGTTTGGCTGAAGAAGACTTGAAGTTAATATAGTAGCCTATATAAGCATCTCGACTAGGAACGATAGGGTTCTGCGTGAGCTACAGTCCCGTTAGGAAATCGCTCGGCATTTTCACTTTTACTTGAAACTCGGCGCGGGGCGCCCGACTCCCGAAGCGGCGGACGAAATTAGCCAAACGTAAAAGTTCGCAAATGTGCAAAAATGTGAGCGTCGCTACTGCTCCGATATACTTTTAAATAAAGTTTTGGCGGGAATGCATTCGTGATTAACTCTTGACGGTGTGAATTGTTATAAATTCCGTTTTATCTATTTGTATTTAGTGTGTTTGAGAACTTGAACGGAACGGTAAGTAATTAGGTATAGTTATAATAAAAATATTCTAGCACCTATGTGTAATAGAGTTGAATTATTTAATTTGTATATTGTTTAATGA
The DNA here is from genome assembly GCA_029286875.1 of Lamproptera curius. NCBI lineage: Eukaryota > Metazoa > Arthropoda > Insecta > Lepidoptera > Papilionidae > Lamproptera > Lamproptera curius. Next base: position 530,026 of record JAGSMT010000212.1, read on the forward strand.
TACGATTTATTACACTTTTTATTTGATAAAATAGACGATAAATTATATTTTTTATTTAATGATACAGAAAACTTACTGTCGTCGAATTATGTGCATATGAATCGTTTGCTAATAACTTCTAGGTTGATAACTGTCGGTATGTGAATTATATATTTTTTGCTTAGCTATATCACTGTTCATTTCGCAATATATTTACTTAAAAGACATCTGAATAGGCTTAAGTCCAGCAGTGGACTGACACAGGCTGATGATGATGATTATGAAACCATCATATTAAAAATATGATGGTTTCATCATAATATATCTATTTTGCAAATTTTATGTTATAATTAGAAAGTACCGTCAATAAATACCATTCTACAAATTTCACGTCAAATATTTAAGATATAGTATACAAAAACTATTTGTAATTATAAAAATATTGTGAAGAGGCTTTTGTGTATTAAATAATATTAATAATTCAATCATCAATTCATCTTGGTAATAAATTGTTGAGCTTTTTTAATTAATTATTTTTGTATTTTATAAATCTCTCGATCGAACTTATTTTGCCTTCGAGTGTTGAGAGAGTGTTCTCAGAAGTGTAATGGTTCTACATTGAATATAGATATTTTAATTTAAAACAAATTAAGTCGTAAGAATGTCTGTATTGATATTGATTTGCTTGTATTCACAGCCTGCGTATTTTTAGGTGCACAGAAACAAATATTTCGGACATACAAAAGTTTTATTAACATTTAAATAAGAAACGTTTTGTGCAATAGTAATTGTATACTTTCTTGTCTATTTTAAAAATAATTTATAAGCAAAGTTTTGCTGGTCACGTGTTAATTGTATTAATTAATTATATCCATCAGTAGATTATACCCTCGCTTGACAAATGCCAATCGCAGGCAGTTGTCGATATCATCAGAGATGCGGATTATTATGCGCACTAACTGACATCGCCCAGGCAGAGGATTAACCTAATTGAACTAACTATTTTCCATACTTCAATATTTATCATTGTCAATTATTTATTTTGTTTTTATTTAACGTTTTTTTTGTATTAAATGAAATTTCTAATTAAACTTTTTTATATACGTTTCGGACTCTTTCCAGTCCATGATCACGGACAGGCTGCCCGTGGAGAGAGTTCGGAAAAGTTTTCTGATTTCATATGTATAGTAATCGCGTAAATAAAAGAAACTTTATGTACACTAATAAATTATACCACGTACGACTTAATGTCAACTTTGGCCATGTATAAAGAACCTAATTGGAAACTTTTAGACGATTTCTAGAGGCATCAGATTTTGGGTAATTTTAAACTCTAAATATTAATATTAAATTAAATATTACATTAAAATAGTGCTATAGTTTTACCAATTTACCAATTTTATGTATGTAAACAAAGTCTAAAGGAAACTTAATTGGCCTTAAAATTTAGTCACCACTATTTATAGAATAGTTGTCACTTGATTTATATAATGTGATATACTATTCATATATATCATATTATACTATTTATATTACAATAAACTATTTATAAAGTATCATATAAAGATGACATACAGCAGACATCTATCCTTTCTATTCTCATAACTATGATAAATATATAAGATGATAAACACATATCTTTCACCATCATCAGCTTGTGTTAGATTACTGCTGGACGTAGGCCTCCCCTAATTCACACCGTCTCCATTAGGGGGTTTTCGGACCGTATCCCTCCACACTGTTCTAATGCGGGTTAGTGGATGGCCCGCCTTTTTGTATGCCCGACGCATAGATCTGCTTACTTTTTAGACAGTTGGATGATCAGGCCAAATTGTCCTACATCACATCATACATACACACATCATCAGCCTGTTTTAGTCCACTGCTGGACATAGGCCTCCCCTAACACCCTATCCATTAGAGGTTTGGACCTATCCACCACGCTGGTCCAATGCGGTTGGTGGATGGACCGACTTTTTACATGCCCATCCGACATGGATCATCCTTTTCAGACAATTGGTGATCGGCCCCATAGCCTAACCAACTGAAACAACAACGAAAATTTGTTGCGTCCGCAGATTCGAACCCACGACCTCCGGTTTCTAAAGCACACGCCCATACCACTAGGCTCGAGGGCAATTGTCCTAGCTAACCAGAAAACAACGATAACACAAAGTTGTTTGCCCGCGGGATTCGATTCTACAATCTCCGGTTTATGAAGCTTGAGCAAATACCGCTTTACCAAGGTGGCGGTCACATATCTTTACACAGATTCATGTGAAAAAATAGACTACATTTTTTCGTAAAGATAAATTATGTCGAACCCACTTTAATTTACAACAAACAATATATTTAATGTATCCTGTGGTCACGGTATTTACTTATAATGAGAAATGTTGATAAAAGGATAAGAGTGTGAATATAAAAGGAGGTGGAAATATATGTGATCCTAACACATATTAGACACAAATTTTTTTCGCTTCACATTTACGCACAATTGGTCGGGATAATAAGTTTGAAGTCCTGTGGTGTGTTTGAAGCTAGTATTGATCACGGATTAGTTTAAGAAACTTGTTCGCATCCGGATTTCTATTGAAGGATACCAAAAAGTAATTAACTTCAACCGTTACTATTAAATATTTTTATGAGTCTAACTTTTATGGTTATTTAATAACGCTAGACTAATACGGGGCAAAGTAGGTAGGGTAAATCTATACACATGACCTAACTACTCTCGAATATGCGACAGGTATTATAAAGGTGAATTGTTATTTTTTATTTCAAAGTTCTACTACAAGAACGACAAATATGTAAGCGTAAGAAATATAGTATCATAATTATGCTATATTTCTTATGGTCAAGATGTATCTCTTCATCATCATCATCAGGTTGTGTTAAGTCCACAGCTGGACATGTTTTTCCCCTCTTTTTACCACATGCAATTAAAAAAAATGTATTTTTCTATGTAAATTCTATTACTTTGAAATTTTGAGACCGCCGATTTATTATTACATAATATAAAGTTACTGAACACTGTGTCTTGCGTCTCGAATTAAGACCTAGCGCTAAGAAATTAGTTCTCTCCTTTGTAGAAGGTAATGAAGTAACTTATTTAAATTGTTTCTTCGTTTTATAATGTGAAACGGTTATTATTATATGATACGCAAAACACATATAAAATTATAGCTTCTATGTGTATGTGTAGTGTGTTATTTGTCGAGGAAATATTATGAGCTCTAAATTGATTTTTCTTCGTTTAAAGGTATTATAAGGTCTTTTATCATTTTCCTTTTATCGTTTTAATTATAGTCACTATGTAAGTTCCAGCTTATGAGTGTTTTCTGCCTTATTAGATGAAACTTTTAATTCAAGTCAAAAATAAGTATTATACTTTAACTTTTCTTGTTTTACAATATTTGATTTTTTTTCAATACTTGAATTATAAGACAATTAACGAGTCAAAAGTTAAAATACTTAGTTGTTAAAGCCAAAATTTAAAAGATAGAAGAATTGTGATCAACAAGGGAGCGTGGATTAAAATGGGGAATACCGCATCGCAGCCTTGAGTTTAATTTTTATAACAAGGCATTTATCAACTTCATGGAATCATAAACATCGTTATCTGCTTTTTCAGCAAACTGGTCGAGGAAAACCGTGATTAATCCCGTTAATAAAATTTTATGAGACGTTTCGTAAACTTTCAGCTATTTACCGATAAATTACAATGATGAAACAGTGAAACGGATTTCTAGAACCAAACTAAGCGATGTAGTGTAGTAATAACGTTATATTTATTGAATACAGAATATCATGCGTAGTAATATTTTTTTACCTGTTGCGATTATATATTGAATATATTTTTACTTTTTGTTTTAACGTTTTTAAAATTCAACTTTATTCTACTCGCTAATATTCCATTAAACTTTTAGATTCACCTTTAAATTTTAAACATTTTGTGTTTTCATTTTATATTAACTGTGAAACCTAGTTCCTTGTTGCGGACAGTTTTTTAAATTTTTGGTAAATATAATTACGATGTGATTATCTTTTAAAGTCTCTCATCATCAGCTGTAGTTAGCCACAGCTAGCTTATACCATAACTAACAGTGACTGCTCTTCAATTAAGGTTTTTAAACTAAGTAATTTTAAAAAACTTTTTGCTTGTTTATTTAATTTTTGCAGTATTAAAGGTTACAAAATAGGAATGGTAAATTTACGTAATTAGTATTGACTTATTTAATAATCTATAAAAATAAATAAATTCGAAGTGTCTATTTGTAATATAAAAATTTCTAAATGAGAACATTGTGATAATTGGTACATAATACATAAAAACAAGAAGCTGACCTCACCACCATTGTGGATTCATAGCTAGAAAGAGAGAAAGAGACATAAGCAGAAAATATTTTTGTCTGTATGCATGTTCTGGTTAACCTTGAATGGCTGGTCCGATTTGGCGGGTCTCTTACTGGAAGCTAGCTTATCATACTGTGAGTAACTGAGGTTCCTTATTACAGAAAAAATGTAAAATTTTTAGACAGGTGGACTTTCTGGAACACCTAGTATTAAATAATATCATTAAATTTATCAAGCAAGAGAAATGAAAATATAAAACGGATTTTGTATGAAAGTTCAAAAATCTGGTACACACTAACCAAGTTAAATATAAATTCGTTACAAATGAACACACTCACTTACAACTTTGTTCTCCATAATACGTAAATGGAAAAAAGGAAAACAAAACGGTGCTTTTCACTAACACGTTTTTCTCTATGTATTACGCAAAAAACGTTGATGGAGCATACAAGGTGCTCCATTCCAAATAAATTGTGTGCTATTTTAAGTCTGGAGAATAAATATAAACATCGTTAATCTTCTTCATACATCGGCATTTTTACTACGCAGCGGATATATTCTGATAGGCGTAAATTTATGCCCGGTTTTATGTGATTTTCTCCTTAGATGATAATAAATCATTATAATATATATTCTTAATCTATGCTTATGTCATAACCAGAATTTTTTTTATTTTTTTAACCAACAAATTTTCTCGAAAACTCTTACATCGACTTTAATAATTATTTTGCCATTCATCATTATCATCAGCCTGCGCTAGTTCAATGCTAGACATAGGCCTCCCCTAATGCACGCCTTGTTCATTAGGGGGTTTTTTGACCGTAGCTCCAGCGTGGTGCTGGTCCAATGCGGGTTCGTGGGTGGACCGACATCTTACATGTCCATCCGACACATGGATAATCTTACTTTATAGAAATTTGGGCGATCGGCCCAAATTATCCTCACCAACCAGAAAACAACGATAACACGAAGTTGTTTTCCCGCGGGATTCAAGCCCACGACGTCCGGTTTATTAAGCAAGGGACCTCCTTTGTTATATTATGCCATTGGCTAGATTTATTAGCAGAAAAATAAAATAAATCCTTAGTAATCTCTATTTTAGTAGAGAATGACCTGTTGTAAAGAAATAGCTATAAAAAAATGCTGATCTCATTAAAATTACTTTCTCATTTTCATGTCAATATGATAAAAAAACGTAAAATTTACAATTAAAATACAGTTTTTTATTCTTTATAGTTTTAGTAAACTTTTCGCTGAGTTTCTTTCACTGGTTCTTTCAGGTCATAGGCGTCCTTTTCCGAACCTGTGGTAGATTTTTGACAACCAATATGTGAGTGTATCGTCCCCACGTTGAATAAAGATATTTGAATTTGAATTTAAATTTGTATCTCACCGATTCCATCTCCTATAGTCACGAGATACACATAGGCCAGTACTATATAGTGCGCGGGATTCGCGGTATTCGCGGTATTCGCGGGAACATTAGAAAGTAAACCAAATATTTTTTTTATATCTTTAGTATATTTTAGTATATATATTAAAAGTCCACGTTGAAGTACATCAAAACTGTTATTTTGACGTTTTCGAGAACGCGATGTCATGGTATGAATATTGGTCAAATTAATACCAATTAAGTGCCTATAAATAAAGTAAACAATTATTGGATACTGCAGTCAATTACCTATAGTTAATTAATTCTCGTATCGCTGGGAGGTTTTGGGTCGTTAGCCAGCGTAATTATAGTTAATGTGATTACTAAATAAATTGCTTTTTATATTTACACAAATAAATTAAATCGGGTCGAGTTGTATACTACAAAAAAAATAGATTATTTTATTTTATCGCGTATTTTTTACAGAATTTATTTTTTTCAGTTTCTTAAGAACTTTTAAAACGAAAACAAGGAATCTTCACAAGAATTTAAATAAAAACTACATAAAACAAATAAAAAAGCGTATTTAAATAGTGCTAAATATTTATTATCAATTAGAATATTATAATGTTATTATATACAGTAATTTTTAATAGATATTTTACGAAAAAAAAATTGGACACAAAAATAACAACCTCGTGCGATTAAATTGAAAACTCTGGGCTCAACCTAAACAGATAGATTTAAATTATATCTACATAATTACACTTCTTGAATTCGTCCGCAATAAAGTTTGCGAGAGCATATATCTATGCTTTAAAAATAAAAGTTAATACGCTTTGTAAAATCTCCAATCATGTGCATAAAACGTGTCATACACGATGTATATATATATGGTATAATTCAAGGAATGCCTTAAAAGATTTCAAACAGTTTCGTGCAGAGAGCACGTTGTTGTCCGGCCATATTTTTTTATTAAAATTTTACTTGTTTTACAAAAAGCAAATTAAGTTACTAGTAGTATGAATATAAATTACTATGCTACCTAATGGACTTGACTATTGCGGATTATATTTAAAATCTTAGTTATTTTACAACTATCGCAAAAATATTCAGTAACTATAAAATTACCCAATATATTCAGAAGTAATTTTTATTAATTATTAATAAGTCGTATATTTTTTTATATATTTAAGCACCAAACGTATTTATTTCGTTTCTACAGGGTACATAAAAAAGGAATAAATAAAAGATCTATGACAATAGATCTCCTATGACATATTTTATTTATTCCTTTTTTCAATATGAAACGAGCATAGCGTAACCTTTGTTAGTAGTTAGTAACTCAAACTAATTTCAATAAAAATAAATAACAACAGTCCATAAAACTTTTAAGTTTATTTAATACAATTATATTACAATTATAGAATTAAATAATATTCTCTTAAAGTTTGAACCTACTACAATGAAACTTTTAGCTTTCGATGAAAGCTGCAGGCCCTTATAAAGCTGCACATAACAGAGAATTGTGCTGTTACTGTGAAACTGCGTGATAAAAATAGAGTAAGGAGGTTTAAAAATAATCCGATTACGATGAGTGTATGTGGGAAGAAAAATATTCGCACTTCCCTCTATGAGGCATACTGAGATCGCAATGTATAGATATAAAGAAAAAGATTTTTAAAAATTAAAGTTACCACAGCCTCCTTAGGTAAGGGCGGTTTGCTTTAGAATCCGGAGGTCGTGGGTTCGAATCCTTCGGGGACGCAACAAATTTTCGATGTTCTTTACTAGTTGGTTAGTGCAATTTGGGCCAATCACCCAATTGTCTGAAAAGTAAGATGATCCATGCGTCGGATGGGCATGTAAAAAGTCGGTCCGCACCGGTTTTTCGCGTTTATTGTGTATATTTCATTACCGACGTATCGGACTCCTTTAAGCGTAAGTAAAAGTTATTCTAATGTATCTTTTATTTATTATTATTGCATACAAAACCTTTAAAAGTAATGTTTTTTTCTGTCCATTAACGCATTTTTGTGTGTGTGTGTTCTTGTTTGATACTTAGGTGAGACGTGAAAATATCACGCGATATTAAGGGTCAGAACTTTTAATAAATAGCGCTTTGCGCCATCTCATAAATACGATAAACACATTAAGGAAGTGGTAAGAGCGCCAATAATTGCAACGAATGGTCACTTCGCGCCTTTAATAGCGTCAGTTGACAATTTCACATACTTTGACCTTATATAGATGTCCTTAGAGACACTTTTAGGTTGATACTGTAAGAGATATATATATTTAATGAGGCGTCTTCACACGTTAGTACTTAACAAAAAAGTGTAGTGGTCGCGTAATAGACGCAAGAATTGATTAGAACTGTCTGTATATTACTTTTGTAGAAATATAGAGGCAGCGCCCAACTCCATTGGTTATTCCAGATTTAATTAGAATAAAGTTAAAATACTTCCTTATCATTCACCTAAGTTATCATGGGATCAGTTTCATACCCAAATAGTGTCTGAAACACAGTTTTACAAACAGTCCCTGACACTTGAGAGCCAAAACTCCGAGGGTAAATAACATCCGATAAAATCATTTCAAGTAAGGAAGTTATCAGACATGTACATACTTTTTTACGTGGAGATATTACTCCATATACCCACCCTCCCAAAGGGTATTTGGTAAACAGATTCCCTCGAATCCGTTACTCAGGCCATAGGCGTCAAGAGATCTATGTGCTTACGAGTGGCTTACCCCGTACCGATATAATTCTTGAAACGCGACTTCACCTTGGGTGCAAAGGACATACATAACTGAATCTAAAGGGAGCAATATCTTTATATGGCCAGTTTAATCTTAGCCTCCCCGCGGCTGGATCACTCCTGGGTCATTTTGCCCATTCAACGACTGGATCATCTTGTTTTCTCTTATAATAAAAACATAAAGTTGTTTCCGTACGGTTTGAACCCATGCTCCGATTCGCAAAGCCGAAAAAAGGGTTCAACACACAACAAGCCTGAAAACCATATATATTTTTTTATGGCATACGCAGGTAGACGAGCAGTCGGGTCACCTGATGGGAAGCGGTTACCGACACCCATAGACATTGGCAATACCAGTGGTATCGCCGACGCTCTGCCTACCGTGAGACATAGGGTGTTAAGTCTCGTTTACCCACTAAACACGCTGGCTACGGTGCCCTTGTAACCGGAACACAGCAGTGTTTTCACACTACTGCTTCGCGGCAGAACTAATTTCTTGCCCCGGTGGTACCTACCCAGACGGTCTCCTGTAAAAAGGGGACTTTTCACCGGTATATAAATTGTAATGCCTTAAAATTTATTGACAATTATATTTCGGAAATTTATTTCCTACATTTATATTATAATTCAGGTCGTAGATAACGCGCCTAAATAATAAATACAACTATTTGTTAACTCGAGCCCCTAATTTGCATATAATCTTAGTAGGTCGGATGATAGTTCGTTATAATTAAAATCGCTATATCCAGAAGTTGACGTTACGGCATTTTTCATTTTGAATTATCGCCAACTCACGCCTGATAAACTTTTATGGATACAGTTCGATGATCGACTATTTATTGAATCAGAAATGAATATTTATTGAATGATTTTATCGTAAGGCTAAATAAAATTTAATACTAAACAAATAATTTCAGGACCGCGTAAGTTTAATACAATCTTTTATTGTAAAATATAATTACAATTCGTTACTTTTAGAAACTTACTTCATGGTTTGTGAATAAATCTTATTACTTAAATTTTATTATCATTTGTCAATACTAAATTTTGCTATTCGCCTAATGTATAAATAAAAGGACGGATATTTTTTACGTTGTTTTAAATACAAATTAACAAATTGAATGACATTATTAAAATTATATTTTATCAATCAGAAAATCACATGGGTAATAATTAATACTAACTCTGAGCAATAAATTTACACAAAAAACGCCGGGGGCATAACCTAGCATGTACTTTACCAGTATAAAAGACCGGTGATTCAATTCCAGTTCAGCGTTGTGTCAACAAAAGTCGGATTTGTTATTGTTTTGACGACCGACTGGCGTTGAGGATAATGAACCTGTCTGCCGGGTGAAGGTGTGAAAATAGTATTTTTCTGAATTCCGCGTGATTCGTTAATAATTCGTTATATTTAGACTTATGTTATCTTTTCTTTTAGTTTGTTGGCGTTTTGTTATTTATAGCCGGAATGTAAGATGATCGTTATGATCGTTGTAACGTATTATTTTACAGGGTTAAAAATATAAACGCTAGCTATGTTTCTTACTTAGTAATAATGTAAGCATATTGGTTGATAATAAAGAGTTTAGTTATAACGTCGAATAAAGTATTAATTAGTTTATCCCAAACTGACAAACATTAGTCATCAGCATCATCATCAACCTGTGATAGTCCAATGCTGGACATAGGCCTCCCCTAATACACCCCTATCCATTAGGTGGTTTTGAACCGTATCCCACCACGCTGGTCCAGTGCGGGTTTGTTGTTGGACAGACTTTTTACATGTCCATCCGAAGCATGGATCATCCTGTTTTTCAGACTATTGGATGATGGGCTCAAATTGCCCTAAACAAACAAGGAAACAGCAATGAAAATTTGTTAAGTCCCCGCAGGATTCGAAACCACGACCTCCGGTTTCTAAAGAACACACCCAAACCACTAGGCTACGGAGGCATTTAATAATTTTTACATACATATAATATTTTACATAGCAAAAAATCCGTTATATATATCTAGAGCTGATTTACTATGTATGTAAAACTTTCTACTAACATATTTATGCTCAAACATAATTGATAATATATAAAACATTATTGATAACCCTATGAATGGGCCTGCCTCCGTAGCCTAGTGGTATAGGCATGTGCCTTAGAAACCGGAGGTCGTGGGTTCGAATCCGCGGGACTCAACAAATTTTCATTGTTGTTTCCTAGTTGGTTAGGGCAATTTTGGGCCGATCACCCAATTGTCTGAAAAGTAAGATGATCCATGCGTCGGATGGGCATGTAAAGTCGGTCCACCACCAACCCGCATTGGACCAGCGTGGTGGACTGATCCAAAGTCCCAATGGATGGAGGTGTATTGGGAGGCCTTGTCACAGGTGGACTATCACTGCTGATGATATGAATGGGCTATTACTAAACATATAACATCTTTATGCTTTAAAATTTATGGCGATAAATAATTATATTAGGACTTAAAGTGTGTGGTGCAAGTGCCACACACTTTAAGTCCTAATATAATTATTATAAAATTAATATAATTATAAGTACCGTGTCAAACAAACTAAATCTTATGTTCCTCCGTAACATTACCGTTTAAGAAATAAGCCTACTTTTTATATAAAAACATGTTATACAGCATTAAATGTCTCCGCACACATAAAAATAAAATCACATAAAAATTCTTTATGTGACATTCGTACCTTGTGCGGCTCCCTTTTAAATAATCTAGTCCGCACCTCCTGGCGTTCAATCAGGACGTCATATACATTGTAAACTTTTCTTGACAGATTTCACATATATGATTGATTTAATAAAGCTGTCATTAGAATTGAGATCACATTCATCCTCCCAACTCCTGAACAGTAACGATTTTCCTTTATCATATCCTTAATAATACCTTTTGAGATCAATTTTTGTATAGACATGTGTGATCCGGATTTAGGAGATTAAGCATGAATTTCATTAGGAAGGTTTTCTAATAACTCAAATTGTGAAAAGCGTTTTTCGTTCTGAGAGTGTTTATTATTTTTTATGTGAGTAAGGTTTGTTTTTTAATTTCTTATTTTGTATTTACTCTTTTTAAATTTGTAAAGTTTATTAATTAGTTTTTAGACTTGAACAAATATGAATGTATACAGAAGTTAGTACATTTAATAATTGTAAAAATTAAGTCTTTGTGGGATACGGTCCAAAAACCGCCTAATGGATAGGGGTGTATTAGGGGAGGCCTATGTCCAGCAGTGGACTATCACAGGCTGATGATGAATGAATGAAGTCTTTGTACATAATACTTATACACTTTTTCTTAAGAATATAAGCTTTAACCATTTATACAACATATTTTTGTATGCAAACAATATATGTTTATACAAAACATAAAAATCCGTTCATTTCTCCATTCGTAAAGTATTAATTTTATTTTTATCAACAATTCATTCCTGATTCCATCAACGGCGTTAAATTATTCGTTTTAATCCATTAAACAGTTAACTGAATGATGGAAAGTGCTAAATAATGTACCCGTCCGATCCCCGTTACAAATTGTTCGATAACGTTTTCACGCGTAACCCGTTATTTTTGATCCGCTATAAATAGCAGTTGGCAAACGTTATGCGACAATGAAAAGGGCAAGTGACACAAATACCGACGGGATGTCTTTAAGGTCATTGGCAGCACATGACACTAGGAATAGTCAACAAACAATCAAATTCTTCGGGTTACATTAGTCATAAAAATGCTTAATTGACGGTGAACTTGAATTAAGAATATTATAAAGAGGAACGATTCGTACTTTTCGTGTATGTTTGTAATGAGAAAACTCCAAAAGTACTGGCGGATTAAAAAAAAAACCTGGAACAGCCTATGTTCCGGGTTTTTTCCCTGAACCCAGGGAAAGTCTATTTCAAAATTTAAAAATAACACGAGCAATGCTATGAACAGGCTGCTGGTGTTCAAATAACACAAGTATAATTTTTATCGCTTAATGCCTTTTTGCTTAACCCACCAAGCATATTTTTATTTCAAACATTTTTTATACCTTACCACGTCAAGGAAATTTATATTAAAACTGGTAAAGTTTCTACACAATTTGCAATTAAATAGTTTTAATTTAGGAAAAATACATGAAAAGCCTTCACTAATTCGGACTAAATTGGTTTTCTCTAAGCGGCGAATATAATAAATTGCTCATTTACCTTTAAAGTAATTAATATTACAGGAAAAATATCTTTTCAATAATTTTAATGTTAAGTGTTTTTCATTCATTATATATGTATTGAAGATTCGTCCATGTGCAAAAATCTGTTAATATTAGAAATAGATAGCCATTTTCTCTTTGGTCCAATAAATATACTATTGATCTTTCAAATGAACAGTAAAGGCTCAGTATGCCTACGAAAATCCGATTGATTTATGGTTTCAAAAACCCTTAGATCTTTAACTTCCGCCTCGCTGAGTATTAAAGAACACTTGCTAGTGCGTGAAAATAAAGAACACAAAATGTTTATTGAGCTTCAAATTGGACCTTGTAATAGTGTTTCTTATTAAGAAGTTTTAGTTATAAAAGTTAACGCTGACAAAAGTTTGATATCATTACGTGACGAAACACATAATGTGACTTTTTCAACTATAAAAATAAATTTAAAGTCTTCAAAGTTGTTATTTTTGGTTTTTTATAATGTGTTTAAAGGTAATGATAGTATACAATAAAGTTTTATGGATTTTACAACAGTTAATAACTTTTCAATATTTTACTATGATGTTTCGTATGTTTTCCAGACTTTGACAATCCACGTATAGTATTTGGCTAAGCAACATAATATATTATTCGTTGCAATCTATACTTATTTGTTATGAATAGATTACAAGTTTCAGTGAAAAATAGCTGTTGTAACTAGGAGTAACTTACGCTACCTTTTTCTGACAAAATTAAACTAACATCATATTACCACGCGAACAAAGTTGTGGACAAAAACTAGTTATTAATTAATTTGCAACCAAACCCCCAAACAAGTTTCCATTCGATATTTTTTCAAAACTAAAACTGAAATCGATTGTAAAAACGGCGCGAGCCACTGAGCTCTATGGTACTTAACATTATTGACACAAAGACAACAAATCAATACTTGCTCGATTTTTTTTTAAAAAACAAATGTAACCAAGCGAAGCCAAGAAACATTCGAAAGTATATTTAATCGAAATTCGTTTGATCAAACTTTTTTCTTTGCAATTTAGACGTGTGTTTCGAATTTGTGAATCCGAAAAAGTTTCACTTTGAACGTTCAGGGAGAATATGTAAAAGAGTTTTTTTTTAAGAAAAATCAACAACTATCTTCTATGCGTATTTTAAAAAGCTCTATAAAGATTATTGCTTCTATTAAACTCTCTACAAATCTTTGTACAATATAAACATTTTACTGTATTATTTATGTAAAAACTTTGTTTTTTTAATTAATCTGTAACCGCAATTTAGTAGCTTTATAATCATTTTAGTTTCTTATTATATAAGACATTCAATATTTATACCTATCCTAATTTAGAAAATTATTAATAAATCCGTTAATCAACCGTTACTAAAAAGTTGTCAAAATGGGCTAACGACTAAATCTGCCTAATTTTTTTTAAAGGCGGCAACATATACTTATATTAAATAAATCTTAGGAATATTCGTATGTTAGTTACTCAATTTTTATTATAATTAGGTATATATTCATTTACTGCCTCCGTAGCCTAATGGTAAGGGCGTGTGCTTTAGAAACCGGAGGTCGTGGGTTCAGATTCTGCGGGGACTCAACAAATTTTCATCGTTGTTTCCTAGATGGTTAGGACAATTAGGGCCGATCACCCAATAGTCTGAAAGTAAGATGATCCATGCTTCCGATGGGCTTTTACACGCTCATAGTAGTTACATCTACCAACCCGCATTGGATCAGCGTGTTGGGATACGGTCTAAAACCCCGCTGATTGCGAAGGCGTACTATGTTTAGCAGTGGACTCAACACAGACTAATCATAAGACATATTTTAAGGCATTAGGGTTTCTTTCTACAGGAGATATCTAGTAAATAATCAATTATTAGTGCTACACTTGACGCATTATTTAACAAAATACAAGACCAATACTATAAATCTTTATCCTAAAAATTTACCTTTATAATAGACAAATATTCTCTGCTTCCTTGCTCAAAACAGATTGTGAACGGTGCAGAATTTAGTGGGTTCCACAGAGACCGACAGCTCTGAACGTAGTTTTAATTTAATAACGAAACTTTCGCAACTATTAAAGTTCATTGGGATCCGCACTATCGTAGCCCAAATTTTGTTGAGTATGTCAAAGTATGTGTATTTTTATACGTCACTTTTATATAACCATTAAAGCCTTATTGATATTAGAATCAGTTTGCTTAAAAAGTAATACTAAAACGAATACACAAAGTCACGTAGTAAATTTTTGTGTTTTGAGTGGTGCTTTATGAGCTTAAAGATTTTTGTTTATTTTTATTTCGTTCAGTCTTTAGAAATATTATGCAGAGGAACGGTTTCATATATTTTTTGTTTTGAATAGCCCCTTAAACAACTTAATCGATTTAAATATGCTTGTTCTATTAGAAAGCAGTCTTGTTGTACCAGAAAGTCTAACTATATTATACTTATGTAATAAAAGCCCCTTTTTATCCTCGTGACTACGTATTTACGATTATTGTACCTAGAATGGTATTGCATAATATATTTTTATAGTATGCTTAACAGATGTTTTAAAAGCATAAAGGTAAAGAATAAAAAAGCTAGCATAAGCTACAAGTTTTCCTTTTAATTTTTTTTCAATTTAGTTGCTAAATGTATGGCAATAGCATACTAAAATGTTTTTGAAACTATTTAAGTAATCTTTAATTAAAACTGTTCACCGAAATCCGCAGTCACTACATTAGTTTATTTGGGTTTAAGTGTCAAGAAATAAAGCTATAAGCTTTTAGTGCTTTTATTTGAAAACTCTTATAAAAGACAAAAAAAGCGAAACGAACAAGCAAGCTGTTTGCGTATAACAAAAGCTTCCCTCTTTTCTTAAACAATGATTTAAATAACAAAGGGCTTAATAAAGTCCATTGTCGCCATTGCTCTCCAATTATGGTAATGTTGTTTGGAAGTTTATCCCTAAAGTTTAACATCAAACCAAAAAGAGTTTTTTTATGTGATTAAGACAATAAAATCGATTTATGTAAGTTAATGGTTTTATTAAGTTAGTTATTGACGATTTCCGTAATAAAACAAAAACTCATTAATTAATATTTTTTTTGCATATCCAGGCTAAAAGAAATATTTTTTAAAAATTTCGGCTGCGGGGAACATCTTTGTTCATAGGTAATGTTGAGATAAATATAGAGCATAAAGTAGATCATATTTGATAATCGTTTTATCGTATAAGTTATTCACAATCATTTTAAATTTTAAGCGTACATCGCTGTCAGCTTACCCGTTCACTTTGTGCAGATTCTGGTAAACTAGAAAACTAACTAAAATGGCTATGAATATAGAAAGGAGGAAATAACTTGTATATGTATTATTTTTTATCATAAAAAAATAATATAAGTAGGGAAATTTAAGAACCAATTTATTTATTTAGATGCAGTATTATGCTGTTTTTGTCTTAATACATTTGATAAAACAAAAGGAAATTCCTAAAAAAAAGAATTGATTGGCATATTGCATTGATAAATATACGGTCGTCTTTTAATAATCTCGTATCAAAGCAAATTCATAAAACGGCCCTTCATACAGATGACATTGATGTATCGAGTCGATTGAAGCGTTTATTGTATTTGCACTTTTTTTGCAATTCATTGGAAAGTAACATTCATTTACTCGTTAGCTTTCATCGTTATTGCATTTTTTACATCCGCACTAAATTATTAAATTAAATTATCTAGGTGCGTTTGTGTGAGAAAGGCTATTAAAATGAATATAACTTTTTAAATGATAACACACCTTGGTAATGTAATGTTCGCTCCACGTTATTATTGAATACGATTATAATGTTATACCAGCATATGTTAGTTTATTCTTTTAATTTTATTGTAGAAGATGACAAAAATGTTTCGCTGAGTTTCATACGCTGGTTTTTCTCAGGTCAGAAGTCTGGCGAAAGAAACTTTGATCGTTCTTCGAACCGTTTTGACAATCAATTAATACTGGTATCACTCCATTTTTGTTCAAAAAAGTAAGATAAGATTACTATACTTACAAAGTGTTATCAATATAAGCCTTTGAATACAGTAAGTGTAATAAGATTTATTTAATTGCATTGAAATTGAGTTTATGATTAGTCTCATACAAACGAATATATCTCAGAACAATGAATCTTTCAGTAGGAGTGAACACTTAATGGCAACCATGCCGCTATACATAAGTTGAAAATAAATTACTTTTCAACAAATAGGGCTATAAAACATTATGCGAACCCATCATCGACATTTATTCAACTATTTTCTACAGAAAGTTCCTTTAAGTGATATCACCGGAAACACTTTCTTTGACTTATTACTGCAATTTGAGGAAGACGGCGTAGGGTTACTAATAAATGTGAGCTATGCAAAACGCTTTGCGAAATAATGAGGGAACCGTTACCACTCAGTGGTTATCCGAAAATGAAATTCGGAGAATTTGTGTTGTTTTTTAGTGATATATTAATTTACTTGTCTTAGTGGATAGTTTGTGTTTGATTGTATTGTTTTGTTAAATACTATGTTGATATTTTACAATGACACCCCTTTTGACCAATTTTAAGCGGTTAACTCGACTAAACTGTTGTTGTTAGACTTTTTTCCGGAGTTATTAAATCAGTGCAATTCAATTCGAGCATTGAAGTCGACTTATCACTTTTTATATTCTAAAAAGAAATATATAGAGATTATTGTCGCAATACAATAAAATTAATATGAAATTAAAGTGGAACCATTAACTGAGTGCGGTCAATGTTTAGTTCAACCGTATTATAAATAATCATAATATCATTATAAAATAAGTAAATATTAAATATATGTATGTGGAATTGTATTTATCACTTGAATCCGTACACTTCTCAACTTTTTAAGTATCACAAGATTGACGGAGTGAAAATGCCATTGAGCATTATACTCAGTTTATGCAAACAAAGTACAGGATATCAATCCATTAATCGTCAATTGAAAGTCATTTGTAATAACTGCAAATGTCCATTAAAAAACAAAAGAAAATTCGTTCAGCTTGGGGTCCGTAGACCCCTCCTGCTTGTTGTTATAATTGCAACTTGCTTCCATTTACCATTTAGCTAACGCTCGTAAACGATCTCTTAAGTGGAAAAATTTCGATGAAATGGGAAGACATCATTACTTAATAATCCCCTTCTTAACAAGTATGGTTTTCATCGTTTAAAAGATATTTATTTTTGAGAAAAGTACACAAAGAAGTACTTAATTAAAATTACGTTTAAAATTCTTTAAAAATATTGCAATATACCTATTTAAAACTGATTTATAAATCGTTTTTTTGTGTGCAGGGGCACTAGGCGTTGATGTATTATTTATAAAAAATAGAATTGACCACCGTAGAGTTTTTCAGGACTCATAGACGCTAAATATTTCGAATTCGTTTACACTTAACAATGTGAAAAGGCAGATTTAATTTAAGGTAACAAGAGTGCTTGTTCTTTGCCAGGGACGTTGACTTCTTGGGATGTAGAGTCTAGATTCATTCATCTCTATTTGTCTACAGACAGATGGAGAATCCTCGGACGATTTTATTTAAACTTCAGCATTCGAGGATTTAATCTAGACGTGCAATGATCCGTGATAGGGTCACACGTCATCTGAGATGAAAATAAGAGATTTTCGTAAGTGCAAATAATCTGCTAATATATAAATTTAATGCAGTAATTTATTAACAAGTCTTATGTTGTTTAAATGATAATGTTTGAAATAATTTACATATATATATGTATGATATATATACAGTTATAGTATTACATATATATATATTATATATATATATATATATATATATACACGTAAAATAGTATTTTTTTACGGTTATATTATTAAAATACTAATAAAAAGGTCATTGCAAGTATAAAATTAGGAAAATCCTGAAAAAATAAATTTTATCCACACATTGCTTGGTAGAGTCCTAAGTTAAAATTTTATTTCATGTAGAACTGCATGAAACCCCATAACATGACCACAACCAAGTCATATAGAAACAGATATTTAAATAAAATTTTATTTATTAGGATGGTTTTATTTATTATCTGTTATCAAATTACATGATTATAAAATAATTTAAAAATTAAAATAAATAGATAAGTCGTACATTACTTCCTCAAGACCAAACGAAATTTTATGGTCAGTTAAATACACTTTTGCAGAATTAAATATAACCGTTATGAAATTAATATTGGTCATCGCAGATGCTTCGAAAATACCTTAACGGTAGCGAAAAATTAACATCCTATGTAATTAATTTATAAAAAAGCTAATTTTTACATGTGTACTGAAAGAATTGTATTATTTATATTATTTTACTAGTTTGCTGTCATTTAATGACATATGAATTCGTTTTAAAGTATCGCCCATAAAATCTAATCAAAAAACTGTTTTTACTTTTTTATGCGTTAATAAATATGATATTTAGAAGAAAAAATATAAAAAGCTTGTTTTATTAATAAATGTGAACGAGATCTTATACTAAATAAACAAATAGTTTTAAATTTATTTCCGAGCTTGAGGTTTGAGTGTATCATAATTTATTATTAAGACAGTTTGTTGGCTTCGTCGAGGTGCATATATCATTCTAGAGATATTTTATTAGAATTTCTTCTTATCTTGGTTTGTGTTTATGATTGTTTCAAATACAAATAGTAAAAGATAAAAAATTAAAAGAATTAAAGTAAAATTTTCAAATGCGATTTAGTGTGTGATCATTAAAATATTAGTAATTGACAAATGACCATTGAACTTAGGAACTGTCGGATTCACTGTACATATATCAGGTTCTTAGTAATAACGTTCAATGAAACAACTAACTGAATAAATTTAACGCTTTAAATTTAAGAATTTACATAAGATTCTAATTACGTGAAATAGTCAGGCAAAAGCAGATTATAGCACAAAATAATCAATAATAAAAATGTCTAGACGGGTAATGGTTGTCGTCCAGTAAAATTATCTAAAATACCAACGTATTTCGGTTGTTTAACTAAATTTATTGCAGTGATCTATTCTTCTATAAGGCGAATATCCTCAAAGTGACATTTCACTCAATCAAATCAATTGTCAGCTGCGCTGTTAGAAGCGATTCCTGCGAATTCTTCTTACGAAGAAAATAATAACATGATGAATACGAAAGTTTTTCTGGTAAATTTATTCGCATAAAAACTTCAAATACATTTTGATTAAAGTTATCACAACACTGCTTTTTTATGTATATATAATTATAAAGTTTTTTTTTTACTGTACTATACCTACGAATAACAAAATACAAGTTGACTCGATTAATTGTGACAGTTGACCGCTAATATAGGTAGTAGAACTAGTAAATGACATATTACAGTGTTTGTTTCGTAAATTCATCAATAACACTTAAAAATATATATAATTGCCATCAAAATAAAGAAATTTTCTGATATATTAGGTTAAAAAGTAATTTGTGATGCTATATTTCTTGTTACGTTGTTATTTAATCTTGTATTGAGTGTATCTATTATTTTTTGAAGTGCATCTTGTAATTGCAATAAAATAAAAAAAACTGTACAAGTAAAGTCATGTGCGTCCACTAGCAGTGTACAAATACCAGTATCTGGGTCAGCACTTGTCCCGTCCACAACCGTGGGAGCTTCCCCTTATTTCCTGAAGCAATCGCGTGCCGCGTATGATACTCGTGTGCCAAACGGTCGCGTAATTCATTCTCAAACGGGCGCCACTTTTGAAAATTTAATGTCTTGAAAACGTGACTGAAAAAACTGACGATTTATCTCCCTCTCTAGCGGTACACGTTTTACGTCTAATGTCCGCACTCTCTCGTGGACTATTTACAAGGCTGTAAGTTATTATAAGGTGGTTATACTATTTATAAGGTGGTTCGCGTCTCGTTGGAACATGACTTTGATATTTTACGAGTCGTTTTTCTCGGATTAAAGCGTGCCAGTCGGCGTCTTGCTAATTAGGAGACAAGTATGTGCGTTAATAATTTTATTGTTTCCATTTCGACGCGCACTTGGCCTAGTTTAGAGGAATAACAGGGTCGTTTTTAAGTCCGAACTTCGTTCTCGGCGTTGACTACAATAAATATTTGCGCTTTATGAGAGCGCAACGATTCTCTTTGATAAAAGTGAAATCATTGCAGTAAAGAGTTTCAGAGCGTGATCCAATATGAGTGTTCTAAAAATACACAATCGAAATAGTTTTTTGATTGTTTGTTAATATGCTGTATTTAAAAAAAAAAGAGTTCAGCCTAATGATATGAATGTATGTAATGGATATTGAACGAGTGTATAGAATTAACTGCCTCCGTAGCCTAGTGGTAAGGGCGTGTGCTTTAGAAACCGCAGGTTGTGGGTTTAATCCTGCGAGGACTCAACAAATTTCATTGTTGTTTCCTAGTTGCTTAGGGCAATTTGGGCTGATCACTCAATTGTCTGAAAAGTAAGATGATCCATGCGTCGGATGGGCATGTAAAAAGTCGGTCCTGCGCCTTTATCTCCGATCCGTTATTATGTCGGTTATTGTGTCGGTTGTCCGTCTCATCGGGCTTTGAGAGTATAAAGGAGCAGGGAGTGGGCCTGTGTTTGCGCGTACACTTGTGCACTATAATCTCCTGCGTAGGTGGCTGATCTCTAATATAGATCGGTCCCTATAGTCGTAATCGACTAGAGAACAATATTTTTTATAGAGTTTCTTTTTATTTAAAAATATCCTTATTACTATTTATTTATGTTTTGTTACTCAGTCTTTTCACAATGACGTATGACATTTATAGAACATCATAAGATGTCTGAATTAGTTTAAAACGTACTTTCCTGTTGTATTAATATCTTATTTTTGTTCGTGCTGCCAACCATAAGTTAAATAAATGGTAAGTGTTTTTTACGCAAGCAAAATAAAAGTCACAAGTATCCCTCTGAGATTTTACATCGGTATTCCTCCTTGGGCCCCGGGTCGTGCAACAATATAATATTTCGCCGTTATAGCAATACGGTGCTGACATAAAATGAGAAAGAAAGCACAACAACGTGTTCACAAAAGTACTCCTCATGAATACGAAAGATAAGGACCACTAACCCCGTAATAAGTTAAAAGCATTTGAATTGCATCCTTAAGCTGATGGAATAAGGATCATTTTCATTTAAGCTTGGAAGCTCTTTGAAATGTTCTGGCTAACGATAATAGGGCAAAGGCCAGGAGGAGTTAAATCCATTTACACCTGTCGATCGAGCCAGGTCAGTACTAGCAGGTGCATCACGTATACCTTAAATGAACTCGATAGGCATTCTATATTTGAAAATGTCAAATTGTCACATTCGAATGGTTACCTAAAGAACGTTTTAACTGCTTTTTGTTAACATGTAGTTCAGTAAATGCTCTTACTATGATGATAATATATTAATAAATTTTATTGCAGGCACTAGATTATGGATCTAGTGTCTGCAATAAAATCTCATGCTATAATGTTTTGAACAGTTTTTATTAGTAGATATCGTCCAAAGCCGAGTTAACTTTTGATATTCTCACATCAATCATATTTATTATTATTATAAATACTATATATATTATAAAAAAAAAAACATTTGAGGCCTTAATTGACATCTTTTTGGTGCTCTATAATAACATGATTATACAAAAAGTTTAAAAGCCGTTCGCCATTCGTTATCCATTTTTACTAAAAGCCATTTTAAAAACAAAATATGTGCTTATAAATACTACTATTATCTTCTGTAAAATGTTTGTACCCGACCTACGTATAAGCCTTAATAAGAGCCAAAGAGATTTCAAATATTTTCTTTGTAATTGTCTGAAATAAAGTTACAAAATTTAATGCTGGCAGTAATTTAATACGCTCTGCAGACATTAATTATGTTATAGACAGTTTGTTAGAGGCAATATAAAAGTTATCTGATACAATTTAAAGCCTGGATTCACAATTAAAGTAGCGTTATTCACGCATTGTCCTTATCGAAGGACGATAAATTGCTTTTGAGAATATATGTACGTTACTAACTTTCATTCGATTTGTATCCTCTGGCTGATAACGACTCTTTTGTTTAAATTGAACGCAACGAACTAACCTAAAGTTTTATTTGAAAGTATAAATTTGTGTTCTGTATTTAATGGTTAAACTATTAAACTACTCGTATTGAACTGAAGTTTTCAAATTACTTACGTTCTATGCGCTAATGGTTTAATATGGCAATCATTTTTAAACGTTACGAATAAGTCTTGGATCGGTAAATGTAAAATTTATAAAATATTCAGAAAAAAAAATATATAACATGTTTTTCATATCAATCATAATTTACGGATTTTTCGGTTACTTAAAATATATTTATTCGACGTTTCGATTCTTTCCAGCATCCATGATCACGGAGACTGCCCGTGATTATGGAATGATGATGATAATTAAATTTTCTTCAAATAAACTAACTTAATTATTTCTTTTATTTACGCGATTATTATACATATCAAATCCTTTTTTTTTCGCGTTACTTAAATATATTTATTCCCGACGTTTCGGATTCTTTTCAGCATCCATCCATCCATCCATCAGTCTGCCCGTGATCATGGAAAAATCCGTAAATTAGTAGATTCGATAAACTAATTTAAATCAAAAAAATAACTCTTCCATAAGTCTCGTTTTATGCGAACGTTTGAAATTTCGAAAACCTTACTAAAAGACTAGGAGAATGGCTTTGAGGGTGAACAGCGATGGTATTTATAAAAACAAATAAGCAGGGCTTAACTCGAGAAGGTTTGCGCTCTTACTTTAGAAATCTTTTGAAATCATTTAAAAATTAGGTGAATGAACATAGACTAATGTGGGAAAACAGAACAATAATTGTGCTTTCTCATGTTATTCTCAAGCAGATTTCGTAATTGTAAATAAAATGTTTACTACATGGTACGAAATTTTGTAATAATTGAATATATTTACGCAAATTTAGGCTATAACTACATACATTCATATTTATAATCACATTAATGAGAGAGATACGTACATTTATTCAACAAGCTTATATACATACTTTAAAGAAAAATAACATTAATTATTTCTTTTATTAACGCGATTATTATACATATCAAATCCACTAATTTACGGATTTTCGGACCCGACGTTTCGGATTCTTTTCAGCATCCATGATCACGGGTAGACTAAGTAAAAATAAACATATACTAACTTTGTCTGGAATAAATATATTTAAGTAACGCGAAAAATCTGTAAAATAACATTA
This sequence comes from Lamproptera curius, assembly GCA_029286875.1. Classification (NCBI taxonomy): domain Eukaryota; kingdom Metazoa; phylum Arthropoda; class Insecta; order Lepidoptera; family Papilionidae; genus Lamproptera; species Lamproptera curius. Next base: position 553,971 of record JAGSMT010000212.1, read on the forward strand.
TCAAAAGATTACAGTTTAATAGTCACATGTTGCCAATCTGAATTAAAACTGATTATAACTAATGCCGTATGTTTTAATTACGAAACTAAACAATAACATGGACTATTCTAAATGAACCAAAGTCTAAGCCATAGTCTCCGTTCATTGTACTTCATACTACTAAAATCCTTCTAACGCAATTACTTTAAGGGCTGAGAAATTAACTCGGATTTATTGCACCCGTTTCATCAGGTATAAGCCTTGTATACTGTTCGACATAGGAGTCAAGTGGCAAGTAAATAAATTAAATTAAAGTATCTCTTAATAAGAGCGTAAGAATTTCTACAGTATCGACATGAAATTTATTAAATATATATTATTTAATTTTGATGTATTAATTGTCGCTAATAGCAGTAAATGTTTTATTTCTACATAAGTGTTTAAGATAGAACTTATGATTTTTGACTGCCTTCGTGGCCTAGTCGTGTCGTCTTTATTTCCAATCTAGATGTTGTGGGTTCATATCTGCGCGGAAACAACTTTTTATTACAGTTGTATTCTGGTTGGTTATGGTAATAATGTAAGTCGATAACACAATCGTCTAAAAATAAGATGATTCTTACTTTTAGACGATTGGGAATACTTTTAGACGCGTCGAATGGCCATGTAAAAAAGTAACTGCCGGTTGTCATGACGACCATTGGCTGGCGGTCGTCATAGAACATCAGTGCCCTAAAAATTAATGGCAATTAATCGACCCAACGAATGCACTCTACCTTTTCAGTTGTGGATGTCAGATGCCAGTCATTCTGCGTAAAAACTTTTATTCAGGCAATTCTGAATGGATACAATGCCGATTCCATGATAATTTGGGAGAACGACCAAAAGAAAATGCAATGTTTTCATCATTCTAATAATAGAAAACTTAACACCTCAAACTTTAACAATTATCATCATCATCAAGCCTGAGTTTAATACGTTTATTACATTTTAATATGATATTATTTATAGTCTTACTCGTTATAGACACTTAAACTATAAACCATACAACACCATATAATAAGATACATGCAAAAATTAGGCTCTGAGAATGCTATCCTCTGGTGAATACATCCTTCAAACCAGAACAAAGTAGTGTTTACACACTGCTGTTAGCAGTAAAATAAAAAAAATATATATTTGGGGTAGCTTCCAAATACACTACCTACAAACGGTGGTGCATTGAAATATTTTTAAACAGAATAAAAATAAATTGTTACATCAATTTTTACCCTAGTACATATAAAAATAAAAAAGGTGTATAAAAATCTAGTTTATTATCAAAAACAACATTTCCGTCGCTGTTTTGAAGCGCTACATTTATAACGAAGAAATATCAAAGAAGCGTTAGTTATTATCCTGAGCGGATGTGGGAAGAGATAAAAAGTTGTCTAGTTGAATTAAAAGATGAAGCAAATGTATGCTATTTGTAAATGCAGAATTACTTTTATTATTATAATTTATGTTGATATTTAAATACCGCAAAATATTAAAATTTAATACGCAATTTTAAGTTCTATTTTTAAATACTTCAAGTTCAATATAATGTATAAATAATGTACTTTACATTATAGAAGATATTGAGCTTTAAGTAGATAGGTTTACTTTAATGAACATACTAAAAAAACATAATATTAAATATATGTCTGATTACTTAATTTTGTTATTTTCCTAATAAACATTTAATGATTACAATAATTCTGATTAACTCACGTAATATCACGCGTCGGGTTTAAAAACGTAGTTATTTTGTGACGTGGCCACTCAATATATTTTCTTTCGGCCAATATTTATTATAAATCCAGTAACCTGACGGCACTTATGTGTTTTTGACATTGACATGTTATCAATGAGTCCAAACACGAAACACTTGATTAACGTAAACGTTATCAATAATGGAACCTGATAGAGCGAGCGGCGATAAAGGTTAGCGCATAAAAGTTACTCTTTTGACGTTTTCTTTTCTCAGTTGTATATAATAATTATTATGAAATATGTTGTTAAAATTTAAACATCATGAAATTGAATTAAAATTCAAATGAATGTGTAGTAGAATTCAACATGAAAAATTAAAATAGCTTGTTGAGTTCAGCAATCTAGAACCGGTGCGATAAGCACAGCAGGACCATAATTTTAGCATATTTTTGGTTTTGTCAACAAAGTTACGATTTTTACCAACCAATATTGAATTTAAAATTGTCATCTTTTTCAAAATTGAGTACCATTAACAGGTTGTATTATCATTAGAAAACTATTGACATTTCTTTTAACATACAAACGTTCCTAGACAACATTTCATTAGTAGTTATCAGCCATTCAACATCAAATGCTGAACACAAGGCTGCCGCAAAGAGGTACAATCATGAGGCACATGCATATATCAATTCCTTGCACAGTTGGACAGATTGTCATTACCTCTTCAAGGGTTCGTCCCACACAACAAACTAAAATCGATTCAAAACTATATTAGTACCTGTAAAAGTACTCAATGGTGTCCCTTTGCGTTTATCAATTAACTAAATATTTTATATAGTAACCCGCTTGTCAATCGTTATCATATGTTATTGTTTAGAAAGAATGTTTGTTTGTGAATTTTAATTATTATTATATTACTATTATATTATATTTCCATAGTAAACTAAGTTTTCAGTGTCCAATATTGTAAATAAAACTTCTAAAGATAGCTTCATAACGTTCGTGTAGAAAAGGAAGTAGTTAAACGGAACGCGGAACACAATTAACTTTGTAATGTTTGAAAATGCTAATTTATTGATGTTACACCAAATAATGCTCTTTATAGTTAGATCTGGAAAGCTTCGTGTAACGCATGTTATCACGTAAACAGTTCGCGTCTAACAGTTTCGACGACCTGTGGATGTACCTTTAATATGGATGTATCATTTAACTAAAAGTTTAAAAGGTTCAAGTTATATTTTATTGCAGAAACCGCAATAATATTCTTTAACCATGCTTTAAAAACTTACGCAAACTTAAAAACCCATAAGATTGAACAGCCTTGAACAATTTTCTCATTTTATAAATAACCGTGTCATATACAAACGTTCCTGTTGGGATTCTTGATTAAGGCACATGTTCTGTTCATTTAATTTCTTGCGATAATAAAATATGATTAAGGTCAACATAAATGTTAGGTGTTGATGCGAACTAATAAAATGGGCAACTACAGAACATAAACTTTAGTAATTTCAACGGTGTCAATATGTCAGTGCTATATAAAACATAAAAGCTTTACAATATGGACAGATGTTGTTTATTTCAAGGGTCAAATGTTCTGTTTAACGATTGGTCTGTAGTGATCCTATCTTTATCTATACTAATATTATAAACATCATCATCAGCCTGCGATAGTTCACTGCTGGACGTAGGCCTCCCCTAATACACCCCTGTCTATTAGGGGGTTTTGGACCGTATACAATGGCTACAACGCTGGTCCAATGCGGGTTGGGTTGTTGGATTATAAACAAGAACGGTTGATTTGTTTGTCTTGAATAAACTCCGAAACTAATGAACTGATTTGGATGGTCTTTCTTTAGTAGAAAGCTATATTATCCTTGAGTAACATAGGCTCCTTATCAGGTAAATCCCTTCCAAAATCTAAAAATAACACGTGCAGAGACGTGACAGGATGCTAGTATTAAATATAATAGTTTTATCTTTTGGTTTATAGTAGTCGTAAGTTCCTTAAGCATGTAGTATTTAAAGAATTGATTGCCGATCTTCACTGCCAAGGCTGTGGTGGATCCGCCATTTTTATGGCATCAAAACTAGCCATGTGCTATTGAAATTAAAGTCAATAAGTATTCGGTTAACGATTGCCACGATTCTTACGTGCGTTTTTATTGGTACTATTCTTGTGCGCTTTTATTGTTTGTATTCGTTTTATTGAGTTTGGAAATTTAGGTTATGATAGTGTGGCTAAATTGATGGGCGAATTTTGCAACAATTTTGTTTTGAGTTTTTCAATTTTATTGTGTTCGTTGTTTATGTTCTAGTTGTGCGTTGTTAACTGATTTATGGTCGATATATAGGTTTTGTAGTGTTTTCAAAAGTGATATTTAATATGAGAAAGTAGTGCTATAATAGATCGTCCTGATAAGGTTTGGAAACAGGCTTGCGTCGATTTAAGACTTATAATATCATTAACTGATAATATATAGTTATATATATATAATTATATAATGTATATAACATAGTTAATCTCTTTCAACGTTAACCTAATATTAAATATTTTAAATACCTCTTAAACGGTGATCTGCAATGATTTTAAATTAAGAAAATCTAGTTTATAATCATCTCTGGCCTTGTAAAAATTCCTTACAGCCAAGGAAACGCTAAATATACCATAATTATATATAACATATAACATAATTGTTTTGACAATGATTATAGTCGTAAATATTGCGACGATGATTTTATACGAACGTAAAAAGATACGACTAATAAAAATGATCACCGGCGCCTGTATCGGAATTCAACTAGTAAAACTTTCCATTCCAGTTCATTAACATATTTCAAGCTTCACGAGTGCTTTGTTATCTCGAAATTGGCAGCGGAACAAAGGTACTTGAAATGTCGGAGCACCGCCGCGTACGTAGCATTTAGCGATTTATTGTACTTGCGATATCGTTGTATTGAAGATCGGAATGTATTCGCCCACGCTTTATTTAACTTAATTGGTTATCTTTGCCGTTTCTCTTGCTGTCATTGATAATTAATTAATTATAACCCCTGGAAAACTTTAGGAAAACCCCTGGAAAACTTTAGGGTTCGCATCGAATGATTCCTAGTTGGTTAGTAATACCTCTGATTCAGTTAATTACGGTGTAGAGGAAAGTTAATCAGTCAGTATAGTAATTTTTGATTGAAGGTGTATACCTTCAAAATCAAAATATATTTATATTTTAATTTATATAATAATTTATATTTTATTTAGTTTACGAAACATCGTTACTGTATGTTAGTTTTCTCGATAGTATTTAATTCGTATCTTAAATATATAAGGCGTCTTTCAAAACAGCAATATTATAAGGACCAGTGGAATTATTGTTTTATTCTAATAATTACATTAATATGTTTCAAAGTAATAATCAATGGAACACACTTAACAAGCTGCACGTCTTAATTTTATTAATAGATTAAAAGATATATGTAGTGTAGGCCTTACCTGAAAGATTCCTTTAACTTTTACTTATAAAAAAAAATAAAAGTTGTTATTTTATTTTTATAAGTAAAACCTTAACTGATTAACTAAAACTACCCTAAACATGAATTAAATATTAATTTATTAGTAATAATCCTACCACTGTTCTAAAGTTTATTGCAGCTCTCAAAATCAATCTTATTTATTTCTTATGTCACGAGATATTGGAACATTTTTCCCTACGGCAATCCAAAATACGATTCCGAAAATGGACTCCATCTGTTAGAATCAAAGGCGCCGAAAACAATTTGAAAGGTCAGGCGCTAACCTGATTGATGCCATCCTTAGATGTATCCCTCTTTCGACGGATCATGTTCTTTTATGTGCAAATTTATCCATAGATTTCCTTCACGCTTACCCTATAATACATTGAATAACTTGATACGTACTGGAATTTCCTTTTTTACTTTGTCATACAACAATTCTATACATATACTAGATGTCGCCCGCGTTCGTCCGCGTTGTAATATATGCTTTTTTTTACAAAATAGTAGCGTTAGCTTCTTACAGTTACATCAGCTATCTTACAATGAAAGTACCTTCAAATTCGCCCCAGCCATTCCAAAGCTTAGACAGAAGAGGACAGACAGGCAGACAAAAATTTAAAACATGTTAGCATTTTAAGAAGTACGTTAATTTTGGTAAATATTATTCTAAATTTTATATTAAAAATATTCTTCTTATTCAGTGCAGTATTTAAAACACGATAAGTTATAATTTATAGCTGTGTTACAAAATAACATTTGAAATTGTTAATAAACCATGTAGTAGTGTGTAGTATGATCAGTAATCAGATGTAATGGAGTAAAGCTAAGCGGCCGTTGATGTCCTAATTGCAATCGTGGGATGCGCGTTTATCGCATAAAAGGACTTTCCAACGTGTGACGAACACACAAAGACTCGTGCTTAGTGCAAATAATGTGAGAGCTTGGTGTTAAGTGATTACCAACACGTATGAATGAAAACAAGCAAGAGAAAGTTGAACTCGTACTTATTTTCTACTAATGAGGTAAGCTTAAAAATAGGTCTACTTTTACAACACTTTTTCTGCCGCAAATTGGGAGTGTGCAAACACTTCTTCCGGTTTACAGGGCATCATAGCCAGCGTAATAACTGGGTAAACGAGACTTGAAATCCCATGTCTAAGGTCTTTTGCGGGTTTCTGGCATCAAACGCTGAGTTTCTTTAGAACTAGGCGTATACACTTACAATCAGGTGAACGTCAAGGCTCGTCTCATCGCTTTAATTTAGAAAAGAATTTGTAATATTTTACCATTATGAAGTAAATAAATAACGAATGTTTATGAAATAACAAACGCTGCCCGTAACACATGTATTACAGGATTTTACTTCTCAGTTGCGATGTAAATACACAAGCTGCTTCTCATACAGAGACAAAGATTAACTTCACTTACGCTTTGCGTTAGTCATAGGCACAGTGTTTGTGTACCTATCGTCTGTTGCTGCAAACAAAATACTTTTAGAATTGTATAAATGAGTGTGTATAAATCCTAACAGTATCGTAACGAGCCAAACTATTTTTCTCTGTCTTTAGAAACATACCTATAATGTAATGTAATCTTACGTAAAAAGTGTACCTATTTTTTTTACGGATTGATTTCGGGTATATATAATATCAAACCTGTCCACTTTAGCGCATACAATACTTATTCTTGACTTTGATATAGTTCGAGGCTACTTTTTTTGCTATATAATTATTATATTACTACATTATTATAAGAATTATTATTGTAATGTGTATTGTGTTTTTAATAGAAAATATATTATATTTTCTTATTTAAGATTTTATCGTTTTAAATTATTTTTGTAAATGAAATCGTCTGTTATTATTACCACGAACGCTAAAACAGGCCGCCAAACATCAAAATAAGAATAAAAAAAATGTGATAAAACCTACTTATTTAAATAAATCACGTCAGTAGATAAATTAATATTTAATATCTTTTTCTACACTAAATATAATTTTGTGAAACGCGATTCAAAGTCAGCTTAAGGCAGAAATTACACGAGTCGAAACTCATCTCAAACGGAAAACGCAACGTGTGTGAAAAAGTACTCGCAAAATACCGAGCTTGGTAATTACTAGTGTACTTAAGTCCTTAGCGATGAAATGCTCTCTTTACTATTAAGGTTTCATTTTATTAAAGTAGTAACTTATATAACTACACCGCTCTCTATATTAAAATGGTAGTATACTCTCTAAGTTTTAGTGAATACAGGTCTTGTCTGGTCCCAGCTAATTGAAAATCTGTTAAAGATTTATTGAAAAGAATTTAAGGCTATCTGCCTCTTGTTTACTTAGTATGTATAGGATAAACTGTGCCTAACAAGTAAAAAAAGGGTTAAACCATTACAAAAAAACATGCTAATAACTTTAACGAGAAAATCAGTATTAATCATTATTTTTTATTTAATTAATTGTTAGAGGTAAAAAGGGTGACCTACCCTTTTCAGAAGGTCGTCGTGGGGCGATACTCGCGGTGCCTTTTCCTGCCCCCAATCAGTAGTGTGAAAACAGTACCATGTTCTGGTTAAAGGGCCAGCTTATTTACCGAGTCAACAAGACCTAAAATCCTATGAATCATAGAAGGCATCGCGTTGATGATAACTCTGGTATTGATGATGTCTATGGGCGTCGGTAATTGCTTTCTATCAGGAGGCCCAACTGCTGGTCTACTTTTGTTTTCAAAAATATGTCGATTTTTGTATTGAAATTGGATTAAAAATTTCAAAGAGTATTATTTATCATACATATAACATTGCATATAAGCGACGTTCTTATGCGATTATTATATGTATTTCAAACAATAAGCTTAGAGATTTATTTCAATAATTTAGATAGATATGGCGTCAACTTCCGTGGTTTATTAAAAAAAACAATCGACCATTCATACATAATGCAAGGGTTATACATTTTTAGTTAGTTTATGACATTTATTATAAAAACCATTGAAGTAAATATATTTTATTTAATAATTCCTCTTAAAAATTTATACGCTTGTAATCCATTAACTTTTCTTTTGACCTTGTATATTTAATGTATTTTGAACTTTACCAATTTGGATTAAAGTCAGACCTTTGTTTAAGAGTGAACCGATACTGAAATCACTTTACCTTCGTCATTCACGGTAATGGTCTGTGGAGTGACACACAAATTAGCCACGCAAAAGGGCTGGGTATTAAAAAATTGCGTAGGCTAATGTTAGGCATTGACAGGTGACAATGTTCGTATACCTAATGCTTATTTTCGTAGCAGCTAAAGGTCGTTTATTTATTGAACAAGATATTTATAAACTTTTGATCAAAATGTCATAGTTAATTATTGTTGAAAATTTGCGCAGCAGATATCACACTCTAATATAATAATGATAAAAATAATAATATTAACTTTTCATACTTGTTAGTCACTTAAAAACGTTTAATATAAAATTGTGACAATATTATGTATTAAGCCCGCGTTATTGTTCAAGTAAAGTTTACCATGACCATAAAATATGTTAAGGTCAACAACGTCGGTTCCAATTTCTCTTTAATCCAAACCCAATTTTTTCATAAGAACCTTAATTAATTACTTGAGTATATGAAAGCATTTCGGAAATATTTAAATGATAACTTTATTACCAGATAGATAATTATTTGTCTTTAAAATAGTAACTACAACTTGATACGTGATCATTAAGCTATACATACGTACACCATCAGCCTGTGTTAGTCCACTGCTGGACATAGACCTCCCCTAACGCACGTCTCCTCCATTAAGAGGTTTTTGGACAGTATCCCACCACGCTGGTCCAATGCGGGTAGGTGGGTGAATAAAGCCATAATATTCAAACAATAAGAAACAAGTAAAACAGCTTTTTAGCATTTTAAACGGTAAGCAAATATTAACAAGATGTGTAAACGTTTAGTTTTGCTCATTGCAAAATAAAATTATAGATATGTGTAATTATTTATTTAGAATAATGGCAGATATTTCGTACGCGCTAAAATTTACATTTTTTCATAAAATGTTTTTCTTAGTTTTGCTTCATATGTAAGCAATGAAATTTTGGTAAGGTATATGTACATGTTAAAATTAAATTTACAATAATAATGCTATCGAATTCTAAGACTCCTAACCACTTTTCATTACAAGTGATTTAATATAATTACCACCTATTAGTTATTTAACTTTTAATAAGCTTTATAGCTATAAGAGCATTTTTCATTCGCTATTTTTTATTCATTTTCATTTTTGTTTAATCAGATAAATTTTGCGACTTCTCATTATTATAACTCTACTTTAATAAGCAAAAATTAATCCCAAAAATTCTAACCGATACTAAAATTTAAAAAAATAAACGACTTGCCAAATTAAATTTATCTCTTGTCAAACGCAACCACTGCAAGTTTAATTAAATGGGAAATAGTGTGACAGTATATAAAGGCGTCTGCTAAACTTTCACGGGTCCAAATAGTTTCGTACTGAACACTATTTACTATACTATGCTATGAGTATTAAATAATTTTTTTCCGGTCCAAAATATTCTATTGTTTTAAATACATCATTCAACTTTCTATTCATGATTTTGGATAAAAATAAGGCGGATCAAAAATTATGTTTCGTTATAATTAAATTAGGATATGTACGTTACAATTAATAGTAATTTGACTATTTATTAGCCCTCTACTCAATTTTTTGACAGGTATAATATATTATGATATATTAACACATTAATTACTAGCATAGTTGGTTTATCGAAATAGAACTAGTTATGATTTGAATTACAAAAACACTTGGTTCATATATCGATGGCAATGAGTTATAATAAATTTTAATTTTGTTACAGAAAATGGATCCAGAGTTGATTATCGAAGAGATGGAGCATGATACCACGACGGGCACATCTTCATTCACGACAATATATCCTTCATACGAGAATCGTAGCAGTTGGAGCAATCTCACGAACGTCAACGGAGACAGTCTAAATCTGTACTATTTCTATGAAGTGAGTATTAATAGTCACCCACCAACCCGCATTGGACCAGCGCGGTGGGATACGGTCCAAAAACCCCCTAATGGATAGGGGTGTAATAGGGGAGGCCTATGTCCAGCAGTGGACTATCAAAGGCTGATGATGTATTAATCGTGAACGCTTATTCAATACAATTCGTATATTGAGTTGTGTTATGCACATGTCAATGACATAAAAAAAATCATAAACATAAAATCATAAGGAAGAGTGAAAATCAATACTATGTTCCTGTTTAATAGGCACCGTACCTAGTTGGATGGAGCATTTCAAAAGAACTTGAATTTTACGGGCTATCTGAGTTACTCTGAAGACAAGTTCTATAAGATAGGACTATTTATCCTTGTTGTCGGTGAATAGTCTATTGCAATACTTTTGCATGCTGCTATCAACCAGGTTGAATGATATCTACGTTACTGTTACCATCTCATGATAGTTCTTTGTTAAATCTGTGTTATCCTTTGTTACGTTGATGATTGTATAGAGATGATTTATTTACCAGCCGTTTAAATATTTTCCAGGAACAGAGGAGAAACGGAAAATTTTATGTCAGATTTTCTAAGCAAAATCTATATTTGGATATTAAGAAATCTTGCCATATTTTATTTGCAGTCTGTAATTTAAAGTTGATCTAGTCACAGTTAGGGCTGTATCCAACTTAAAACTATATAGGGTACTAGTAAAGCTATAAATCATGTCCACTCATCTGTGGGCAGTGATACAATGTTCTTTACACTATATTTTTTCCACAGTAGTGTTTAAATGAACGTAAATGTTTTTTTAATGTCATAGCATACTATACGTGTACATTGAAATCAGATAACAAAAATTGCACTGCAGTTCTTATTTTTAACGCAAAGTCATGGTCACACTATTTAAATGAAAATAGTGGAGAATACGATAAATATTATGTCACTGACGCATTGGCCATATTTCCTACCATTGAATGGTTGTCCTCGTCTCATGACTTGATAAAATTAAAACATGATTGTCATCGTTATATTTATAATAAATATAATGTGCCTGCCTCCGTAGCCTAGTGGTAAGGGCGTGTCCTGTAGAAACCGGAGGTCGTGGATTGGAATCATGCGGGGACTCAACAAATTTTCATTGTTGTTTCCTAGTTGGTTAGGGCAATTTGGGCTGATCACCCAATTGTCAGAAAAGTAAGATGATCCATGCGTCGGATGGGCATGTAAAAAGTCGGTCCTGCGCCTTACTCTATACGGTCGTGTCGGTAATCCGTCCCATCGGGCTCCGGAGTATAAAGGAACAGGGCTTGTGTTTGCGCGCACACTTGTGCACTATAATATCTCCTGCGTAGTTGGCTGATCTCTAATATAGATCGGCCGCCGTAGTCTTAATCGTCTGGAGAACATTTTTATATATGATTGACACTCAGCGAAACAAAAAGGAGTGAAACCGTTCTCGCGTAATAAATGACAAGCTAGTCAACTTGAGTTTGGCCAAGCCCTGGAACAACATTCGAAGCGTGTAAAAGCCACACAATCCCGTCACGCCTACAAAATTTTCAGGTGGATTAAGTCGGGTAGTAAAACGAAGGGATTTAATCGCGTAATGGACGGCTGGCACATATCGTGCGACGACATTTATCGTGTTATCAATATACTGACGCGGTACAATGACGCCGACATAATACGTGGATTACATTCGTACTAGGGTATTTCCAGAAATATTTATTGAAGTTGCCTGTTTTTCCTTGTTTTCTATCAAATAGTTTCTATAGCTTTTATTAAGGTAATTTTAGCTATGTACATAATAAATATGTTTTGTAAAAAAGTTTTCTTGACTATATGTAGCGAAACTTTAAAACTTTTTTATCTTTCATTGAAATGTTTTCATTCCGATCATTTAAATAATATTAATATGTAGGTTTTAATTGAGAGTTATTTCTACCATTATTTTGTAATTCTAAATTAAGTAAAGCTCAAAGAGATCTGTAATCGGTTTCTGTTAAAATTAAGTATTTGCTGCTAAGGTATTTAATAGCAGGTTATTAAACAAAAGTTAGATTCCGTCTTTGAGGTATACGAGTCTATCGTTAAGAGCGGAATAAAAAAATTAAGAAAACTTCTAATTTGCAACAAATCACTAATTTATTTTTATGAGGATCTCAGCACGCAACGCTTATCCGTAGGAGGATTAAGTTACGCGATAATTGCCAATAAGCTTTTTTCATTTTATAAATTTTCTTCATGATTTCATATTATTTCAAGATTGTCGAAAGAGGTATGAGGTATATCTTGTAAGATGTATTAATTTTTTTAAGATTTAAAACAGTAAAACCATATATTTGCAAAGTACAAAAATGATTATTTCATAACTTCTATTTCCATATTGCAAATTAATATAAAAAAATACTGTATCTTATTAGATAAACGCTGATGCGTTAATTTTCAAATATTTACAACAACACAACAATTTTGCTATGGTCACTTGTATATTGTTTTTCTTATATTAAAAATAAAGTATACAGGGAAGCATTGGTGTTAATTGTCTGTGAGTTAATGAATATGTTCCCACGACGATAACAGTCCCCAGCAATATTCAGTTAATTTTCACAACTAGGCCATATGACCGCCGGAGTGGAGACATTAAAATTATAAACTCAAATATTTGTCTTTGAATTAACCAACTGCGGACGCATACGTTGTAACATGTACGTTTATCTATATTTATATTCAGAAAAGGTTTGTTTCTTCCGAATAGGCTCTATGACTTCTTAACCATTTAAAATATTCTTTCAATTTTAGAAAGCTATATTATCTGACTGCTGGTCAATAATAAAAACCAAATAAAACTGTAACTTGCTAATAAAATAGATTTATATAAAACTACCGTTTTTTACCATTGAAATTTAAATCATACGTTTAGTAAACTTTCATATTAATGCATAGGTATTGAATATATCTAATCGGTCAATAGATATTAACAACTGGTACCACGGAAAAATTTGGACACTGACTTCCTGTACCAAAGATGCATGTTTTTACATGCTCACTTTACGCTAGAATTATCTTACAAACTTGGTTTCATACAACAAAGGTGATCGGCCCCTGTTACCTAAATCAATAGGAAAACATCGATAAAACAAAGTTGTTTTCAAATTATATCAACCAACTGAAAGTAACAATGCAGAATCGCTTTCCTGTAGGATTTAAATATAAGCCAATACCACTAGGCCAATTTTTTTTTTGTTTCAGATTTGCTTCTTTAGGTGAATGTTACTAACACAAACTGTTCGATACATTCAGAATGAATTGACAATTACGTTTCGAGAAACTGTACAAATGCGAACCACATGTTGTAAATGCCTAGTTCAGTGCGATATCTGAGAAAAATTACGATTTAGGAAAGTTTATACGCGATAATTTAATTTAAATTATCGTACGATACTATTTATAACTTGTCATTTTGTACTTATTTATATACAAATAAGTACAAAATTAAAAATAATAAGGCATATTTTGATAAAGTATCTTAAGTTTCGAAAATATATCTGTGTTCGTTCAAGGTAAAGCCTTCATAACCCTACAATCAATTAATCCCTTTTTAATTGATGCCCACTAATTATTACATCTAAAAACAAACCGTTATTTAAGATATTTAGATGTTTAAGTTATTTTAAGGTAACAAAGGATATATATAAGAATTAACAGTTTAAGCGGAGTGGCGAGCATATTTTAAAATAATAAATTGTAATAAAGCTTTATTTATTCCTCGTACATGTGACAATGTACATGTTGTTGTAGAAATCTCCTCCATACCACTCCAACAATATCTGTTTAATGCCAGTCGTTTTCATACTGTTCCAGCTACTTCTTGTATGTCGTTGTTCCATCTTTTGCCGGATCTGCCCCAACGAGCAACAACTGTTATAACATAAAATGGACATTTCATTGTATTATTATTGTTACTGCTGCGCAGTAATGTGTAAACACTAATGGCTTCCGGTTTAAAGGGCACCGTAGCCAGTGTATTTAATGGGTAAACGAGAATTAACGTCCTATGTCTCACGGTAGGCAGCGCGTTAGCGATACCTGTATTGCCAATGTCTATGGGCGTCGGTGACCACTTTCCATCAGGTGGCCCTGACTGCTCGTCTGCCTGCGTATGCTATGAATAAAAATATGAATAATGGGACGTACTTGAGTGATATTAATGGTATATAAATGACATTTTGTTCCAGTCCATCCAGTTTACGGTGATGTGGGTGCTTTTCGTCTTAATTGTGGTGCTCAATGCGTCAGTAATCGCCGCACTGCTCTGCACCAACGCCCGAAAGAGCAGAATGAACTTCTTCATAATGCAACTGGCAATTGCAGGTAAGTCAGTCGTTTTTCAATAAGATCATAATTGTATAGTGTAAATTGGTTGTCATTATCATCAGCCTATGTTAGTCCACTGCTGGACATAGGCATCCCTAATACACCCTTTCCATTAGGGGTTTGAACGTATCCCACCACGCTGGTCCAATGCGGGTGGTGGGTGGACCGACTTTTACATGCCCATCCGACGCATGGATCATCTTACTTTTCAGACAATTGGTGATCGGCCCTATCTGCTCTAACCAACTAGGAAACAACAATGAAAATTTGTTGAGTCCCCGCAGGATTCGAACCACGACTTCCGGTTTCTACTTTGTTTGTTAATTGAATCATTTCATTGTAAAGACAAACAAATGGTTCTGCTCAGTTTTTTTCGCCGGTTCTTATCAGGTTTGAGGCGTCCTATTCCGAACCGAATTCTTGACATATGAAATATAAATTAAATGTTATTGACGATAAGCAAGTTTAGCATTTCCAAGTTTAATAAGGATATTTAAATTAAAGTCAATATTAATGTAACGTGTTTTATATTTTTCGTCATATGTGTTAATGATGAGCCCCTAGAGCTACCCAGATTTAGACTGACCTGAACCAAAAAATCTTTCATGGATAATAGTATAAGAATGTATAATAAATTAAGTGCCTGCAAACGCAACTGAATGATCTGAGCTTTCGTAAAGTTGTCAAACAACGCTTATGGAAAAGCTTACTATTCTGTAATAAATTATATTGAGGACCAAGATGTGGAAATAGTTTATATTCTCGCTTGAAATCCCTGGTAACTTAAAAAATGCATTGGTCAAATTTGTAAATACTAATATTTAAAAAAAAAGGCTGCAGAGTTTCTTGCCGGTTCTTCTCGACGGGTCTGAGTTTGGAACCGGTGGTAAATGGATAATTTTGACGTTCATAAGTGCTCAGTAGAGCCTAAATTGAATAAATGATTTTGACTTTGACTTTGAATGACTAAACCAAAAAATAGTCATTACATAAAAGCAAGCTTAAATATGTAACCCATGCCCAAATTAATTAAACTATCAAGCCTTTAGAGCGCAAAAGTGAAAACAAACACAATCGCAAAAGTTAAATAGGGGATTTTCGACATTTAATTCAAGCAGTTTTTAAATTAAGTTGTAACTGGTACGGTTTCGTCACCCTTTATACTGTTGTTACAATATTCTTTATACTGTTCGCCATAATAACAAATTATGATGCATTATATTTGAGGTAAATTATTATGCATTTGTTTTAAAATCAAAAAGATATTTCTTATCTGTATAACTTGGATAGCTTATGCACGTTGCGTGTTCCACGAAATATTTTTTTCAAATTCCTTACCAAATTTACTAACCGTCAGGGACGAATAATTCACATCGTTTATGCCTTCAAATAAACCCTGAATTCTCTTCCCGGCTGGCACCACTTATTTCGGTAGAAGTTGTAAAATTACCTGTAGAAACATCGCGCAATTACTTTGCATATTTAGTTGTATACAACAAAAAGTGTATTATATATAAATATTACATCTCTTTCACCACCCTTACCTTTCTTTTAGTTCAGGTATTTAAATTATACACTAAACATCTTTTTTCATTCTTCTTTTTGTTTTATAAAAAGAAGAATGATGAAAGAATATTAACAATAAGAAGACGCAGAGTTACATGAGTTACAGACGTACATGAGAAGGAAACAAGAAATGCGTGAAAATTATTTCGTTATATTGCGTTAGTCTTAAGAAACTGTATAGCAAATATATAACGCATGATTTACGACTACGACATGGTCGCGTGGATTTGACGTTAACATTTTTACTTGACCCTCGGGACCTGTACTGGTTACAGCAATAAAAAGCAGGTTTATCGGAAGTCCTTTTATGAAATGACGAGGGATTTCAGGGACGTTACACTTCTTGTTAATAATGAATGGTGAGAAATAGAAAACGAAATTTATATTGTCAACACAAAGCCACTTCGTTATATTTTCTTTATTATAATGTACTAGCGACCCGCCCCTGCTTCGCACGGGAGCTATGCTGATAGAAAATATACCAACAATATTAAGCATATGTTATAAATATAAACTTTCCTCTTCAATTATTCTATCTATTAAAAAACAATATCAAAATCCGTTGCATAGTTTGAAAGATTTAAGCATATATAGGGAGATAGGGACAGAGAAAGCGACTTTGTTTTATACTATTAGGTGAATAAGAAATGTTTTTTTAATGGCAATAGTTTAAAATATTATACAACAATGGTTTAGAACGCTTACTGCTCTGTTATGCACCATCTCTGTTATATCTATGAGATTGAACAAAGGATAAAAAAAACTATGTGTAATAGCACTTTCTCTCCGACGAGCTGCTTATTATATTATAATTTATTCTATATCTAGAACTCCAGAATCGACACTTCCTAAGATGGAATACAAATGGTTCGTTTGTAATATATTTGATAGGATCTTAGGTAAATGTAGTAAGAGTGAGTCTTTTGTATTGAGCCATCTATATTCAAGTGCGACCAACTAGTAAGGTAATGTTATTATGCCTGCCTACTAATTAAGAACAAACCGAGGTTCTTATTTTGCAGCCGTTTATAAAAATAATTTAATTTGCTTTTACATATATTTATGCACTAACTTCTTTTTATTAATGATAGTTTAAAACTTGCTATGAATTAATTTTTCATAGATGTTTATTAACCTCATTCTGTTTTTCGTCCAGATTTGCTCCTTTAAGCATCTAATTGTGTGATATGCTTAATACAATGCCTAATAAAATAATTATTTTTTAGTTATTATCTGTTAAACGTTTACGTTAAAAGTTTAGGTCTTGGTAACGTAGTTAATACACTAGCTACATTGCTCTTTCAAAAATAACTCAGATGTATATGCACATTGTTTAATGTGGCATTTACCTAGTTAGCTCCGTGTATAGAGAAAATCCATTAAATTACTTAACCGATTTTGACGTAGGTTGTTTGTTTACGCTACTCAAAGCAATGTTATAGCGGCAAACGTAAATCATTTATTAATATTGCCAACCTGCCAATCACCAAGTAATATCTGACCGATTACAGTTTAGCGCTTATGTTCATAAATAATAATCTATATATAGCAACGAAGTAGTGACGTACGTGTGGTGTTGCTAGTCGACTGTCACTCACTTTCTGATCGACATATTGGTAACAATTCCATAGAGAAATATTTATGAAAATCAATGTAACGACTGTTTTTTTCTCAATACATAATTGAAAATATAATGTTCCTGAACGTAAACGTAAAAATGAATTTGTAAAACATTGTGACACACAACATAAATACTAGGAATAAGTAAAATTTTGTTCTTCTAGAAACGGGCCTCAAAAGAACAATGAAATCTTTTATAGGACAATGAATACTCTTCTACAACAAAATACCAGTAAACGTTCAGCTAATTAGCCATGAATAAATATAAAAAAGTTATAAAGGAAAGTTTGTAGGTTAAAGGATATTATTGCTAAAATAAACTGTTTGCTCCAAGCTATTTCAAACCGTTAAAATTTCTGTAACGAAATTTTGTAAATTTATTTAGAAAAGTAAAAAAAAGTCTCTCTGAGTTTCTTACGTCGTTTCTTCTTAGGTCAGAGGCTTCCATTTTCGAACCGGTCGCAGTTTGTTTGACAATTAATAAGAAATTGTAATGCTTCCATATTGAATAAAAACATTTGATATTGACTTTGACTTTGAGTACGCTATATGTATGACGACCCTTCGTTGCCACGGGTAACATTGTTTACATCTATTCTGATTCTAATTTGATTATCGTTTATAGCTTTCGTTAAATATGGCATCTTTACATCCATTCAATGTTTCATTTGTATTATTCATAATATTCCATTTGACCTTAACTCAAACTCAAACTATTAAAAAATATAATTTTAATTTTAACAACGATGTTTTATTACCAACACAGATCTGAAAAATTTTATTATTGTGTCATTAGACGCCTGACGTGGAACGTACCAATTTTTCTAATTTAGCAACAAGAAACCTTCATTATTAAATAAAATTACTTTACCGCGTTTATTTTACATTTTAAATTCCCGACGTTTTGAACACTTTCCAGCGGCCGTGGTCACGGGGTAGACTGAGATGTCATGCGTTTTGTTGCCAGTGCTGAAGCGGGGTTTCCAGATCTTAATTTTTATTAATTATTTTTAGTCTGTACTCCGACCTATGCAATATGAACTGATTTTATCTTTACAGCCAGCAGTGGTATTATGCTTGGGGTTAAATTTTAATTTATTAATTATGGGATCCCAAGCAGGTGGCAGAACCCAACCATCTTCTCTATTGAAATTTGGATGTTTTCTAATCTCAATAGCCTCACGGATCATCCTTGGTAGGAATCGGTGTTCTTTAGCGAGGTTTTTTAGGTGTTTTGTGGTAGATCAAATCTGATGTGATGGTTTGGGTGATTTAAGGTATGGTCACGCACTGCCAGTGCCTCGGCAGTAATATAAATAAAATAAATAATTAATAAATTCAATTTTTTTTAAATGTAAAATAAACGCGATAAAATCCGTAAAGTAATTTTATGTAATAATGTATAATATTCGCGCAAGCAATAGAAATATTTAAGAAACCTTCAATGAAACTAAGCAATATTTTAAACTTTTCTACATAAATTTTCGATCACTACTGTCGCTCAACCAATTCCATATTCATAATTTAATTGATGACACCTCAGTCTTTAGTATTGCTTGATGACTTTGTAAGGTGAAGCCGTAAAATGTGTCGTAAACACGTGAGTTGAATGAACTGCATTGAACGATCTATTAAATTGCCCTTTTAAAATATTACGATCTGGAGGTAAAATCATAAAAAGCACAAGACGACATTTGGTATCACCCTATTATGCTTTCAATTTTATATTCTTTTTTCGTCTCTTTGATCGAGAAAATTTTTGGATTTTCCGTATCGACGTTCTATGAAAAAGCGTTTTACACTAACAATTTAAATATTTGAATGATTTTTATTTCATTTAAATCCGGGAGATCTTATTTATTTAATAGCTGTTAAACAATAATATTTCGTTCTTAGTCATTTTAATAAAGAAATTAAAAACTTTTACACTGAAATAATTGTGAAATCTTAATTGATAAATGCAGAGGTTTAAGAAAATTAATGGTACTAAAACAAAAGCATTGCAAATATAATAACATTTCAAAATGTAAACAAGATACAAATAAATAGTTTGAAGGTGATTAGAGTCTTCTTTAATTAGTTATAAATATAGTAGCGTTACTAATTTCGACACTAAATATCGAACTTTATTTTTGTTCTTATTTATTCTTTTTATAAATTGTTAACAAAATAATGCCACTTTTTTGTTTTAAATTTTTTGCATCAAATATTATACCTCAATGTTTTTTGTTGGTAAAAACGCATAACTGTTAAATGACCTAAGGAACGTATTAAATTACGCGAGTCATGTAATCAATTTAAATTTATGTATGATTATGTTAACATACGAGACATTCATAAAAATGCATTGAACGATCAAAATATTCCAATTAAATAAATGATTGGCAGATTAAACCATATATATATATAAAATCAATAGCTGTTCGTTAGTCTCGCTAAAACGGCTGAACCGATTTGGCTTATTTTGGTCTTGAATTATTTATAGAAGTCCAGGAAGGTTCAAAGGTTAGTAAAAATAAAAATAAACGGAATTTAACGAAATTAATTATATCTTTCTTCCTAAATATTTCTCTCAAGAGGTGAAAAATGAACTAAATTTCATTTAATTACGGTTCTCATATTTGCTACAGTTGTGTAAAAAAACTGATGGTTTATCAGATTTTTTTATATGTCAATTGATAAATCATATACAAAAGTATAAATCTTTTATTTATCCATTGTGGTACGTACGTACGAAGTTTGCCGGGTCAACAAGTATATTATGTTAAATTTAGAAAGAATTCAGAGGAGGATTCAGTTTATTGTCAAGGACAATGATATTTTTAGCTAGGAATTGCTCTCGCATCTGTTTCATTCACTCCACGTCCCATTCAGTTATACGAAATACTTTGATCTAATGCGGTTTGATTTCCCTCAACGTAGTTATATAGCGCACGCACGAAATAATTTCATTGACAGCGTATCCCGGAAGCATAGAAATATTTATTCAGCTGGCTGATTACAGCAAACAGAGGGTGGAAATGTTTACTAAATAAATTTTCCCGCTAGAGATTTCAGAGGGATAAGCTTTATGAATGCTGCCGTCAAAAGAAGTTACATTCTTTTTAATAATTCCAGAAGATCATTGAAAATCGGTCTGTCGCCGAAAAAGTTTACTTAAATAACTTTTTTCATATATATTTGCTTATGTTTATGTTTAGTTGGAACTTGTAAAATAGATGCACGATGGTGTCATAAAATTAACTTTAAAACGAAAACGGCCCCCGTGGTCTAGCGGTATTGGCCTTTGATTTGTAAACTATGGGCGTCTGATCATATCTCGCTGGGAAAAAACGTTTGAACTATTTTTAAGTTATCTATATTTAAGATCATATAAATATATGATCGTTATCGTTATTTTCTGGTTTGTTACGATAATATGGATCGGTCACCCAATCGTCTGAAAGTAAGATGGTTCAAGCGTCAGATGGGCATGAAAAAGTCGGTCCTGGTTGACAATACCATCTTTGCCAATCGTTATAGAAAGTCAGTGCCTTTAAATTTACTGCCGACTAATTCATCCTTAGAAACCTTTGAGCTGTGGAGATCAAATCGGTCTGCATCAAAACTGTATTCTTTATAAGCTAAACGTATTCAAGCACAATTATAATGATCATAAATTTACTTTGATTTCAAGTACATTTCTTTATTGTTTATTTAAATTATTTGCACAGATAAAAAGAGGAAAACGCAAGCTTAACGCGTAAAGGAATTAGCCTAAAGGCATTAAGCATTCTTATTCCTTATCTATTCTTATAGTGGTTCTCAGAAATATGGACACGAGTAAAGAATAAATGAACTTAAATAATTTAAATACTGACACGATGACAAAAAATTAAACACTTTATTATAAATCAGTTTACATATTCTATAGCATTTGTCTAATATAAAAAATAATCATACAAAAACATAGCGTAGTATTGCAAAGCGTATTTATAAAACTGAAGTGCTTCATGTATTAAAAGATAAACAAAGATAACCGGCAAGGATTGAATACGGTAATTTTCCAATGTTTTTAAAAACAAACTTTCATCACCCTGTACCGTTTATACGTCGTCTAAGTAACCCACTTTTATTTCGGTAAAAAGCTTTTATATCGGTAAAAAGGAGAATTGACATAGTTATATGAATCGGTCAAGGTAATCATTTAAAAAAGTTATTTTTATGTTACACACGGACACTAAATTTTATTTATTTGCATAGATAATACACACATATGTAAATAATGTAGTTGAAGAAGGTTACTAAATGCTTTAACAAGATTTTGCAAGGTTTTTTTCTTCTCAGAATGAATAAATAACGGACGATTTATGTGATTCACTCGCTACGTAAACGTTCAGTTTATTTCAAGAAGTGTGTATAAAACATGTGTTCTCGGTGCCGTTACAAGATTATTTCGAGAATAATCAATCACTGTTCTAATTGTGTAGGATTATAGTTCTTTAACATAATGCCTAGTTATTTGTAAGAATGAGGAAAATGTACGCGGCAAACATCGTATTTTTGAAACTGGTTATTTTAAAAACTTGCGGTTTATTTCGATTATTAACAACTAGTAACAAATTTTATAACGACAAGTTTTTTTGAAATCGAACTACTTTATCGTGAACTATATAAATCAATGTACTAAAAAATATCTCCTTTAGATCGAAAAATTACGTAAATTTTAGTGTTATCATTAACACAAACAATATAAATAACTGTAGTCATCATAAAAAAAATATTTAAGTTTGGTTAATGTGTAAAAAAGAGGGTTCAACGATACAAACGAGTGGGAGGTTTGTTTGGTTGTGCGTTCTTTTTTATATTTATGTTTTAATACGGGATATAAAAAGTAGGGATTATAACAACCATGGCATAGAGCAAATGAAAAATATAAGGGCGTTATACGAGCGAAGGAATCATGAAATATTTATGACTGAAATTTTATTATCCTTAGTGGCTATCGCTTCACATACTCTGCTACAAATAAAAATACAAAATAATGAATGTAATAGTGACAGAAAGTAAGATAGAAGAATATGGTTAATATCACATTTTATTTTCGCGTTGTATACACAAATATTTACATAATAATTACTGCTCGACCTATTTTTTTAAAATAAATTCAATAATCTAGATTGCCTGAGAAATGTGGTAATAATTTTTGGTGAGCACTTTTCAAATGTTAAAAATACACTTTGAATGCCAAGCTTTCACGTAACTATATTTCAGAAAAAGTTTTATCAGAATGTCTTGTTAACTGATTATTTATTAACGATCGTTCACCTCAATCGTCCCGACGAAATTGTTATGGCCCGATTTAGTGTGCCAAGTTAATGAAATTACAACCTCGTGAAGAACTAAATCTATTAAGTGTAAGCGTAAATGAGAAAATATTCTGACAAAAACGGCTGTTGCGCTATTTACTGCAGTTGATAATTGCAAAATTTTACAATATTAGCGGCTACGTAGGAATCAGTAATTACGACATATATATAAAGCTCGATATATATTTTCCAAAATAGTTGGTACATTCAATAAGTTAATTAAAATTCACTGTTAATTCATTTAACGGTAAAGTGGAATATAATGTAATCTATATAATGATCAGTATTTTAGACCATTCTTGTATGCGATGTATTCAAATGAGCAATTCAATTCATTCGCCGTGCCAAGATCTTTTATTTCCATTTCTTACACATTTATGTGTATGTTGAATATTTAACAAATGACTAACTGAAAAAATATTTTTCTAAATTCTTTAATTTTGGTATATTTCATTCGATATTTTGCAGACTATATATAGCATTTCCATCACGTTGAAAGTTTTAAAGATACAGTTATTGTTACGTGTCGTTGTATTGTTAGTTCAATATTAATCAAAATCTTATTACCTGATATTTTTGTTAGGTTTCCTGTTTGCTACTAGCGTATGAAATAAACGGTATTATGTTTAAAAATTATAGTTTAGCTAATTTAGCATCATAATATATGTATACCAAAAGCAATCCATAGAAACAAAGTGGCGCCATAAGTATGGAGTTATAATTAATCGACTTCTACTGTCACTTCGGTGACAATTGATCACTTACAACGCTATATGTATAACCTCTTTTCGCGGTGGTTACAATGTTAATATTAATTTGAGGTCTTATTTGTCTAAACTACAGATTAATTTTTAAGCTTCACTTTGAACATATTTCATATATTTAAAATAAATTTTGTACTAAGACTAACTACTGTAATATTATTAAAAAAAAAGCAAAAAACCTTTACGAATCTTATCGTCAATATACGTTGGTGTTAGGCTAAGTGATTGTACTAAAACTGTTTTTCTGTTTCAGATTTGTTCGTGGGATTGATTTATGTGTTTATTGATATTGTTCAGAAAATAACAATAGCTTGGCTGGCGGGGGAATTTATGTGCAAAATAGTCAAGTTTCTTCAGGTGAGGACAATTCTTATTTACAATGTAAATCAATCTGATCTAATAAACCTTAGGGAAACGAAAAGATATTTCTATTTAATTGTTACGTTTAATTTTTAATTTACTTTATAATTGATGTACATATTATACAGATAAACCCAATTTTTAGGTGCATAATATATAAGTACAATCTAACCTTAAATAGTTTCAACGATAATCCAAAGGGTGGGGGTGGATTTTCCTACTATTTTGCATCCCAAAGGATAATTCGATTCCGACCTGATTATTAGGTTCAGATCTTTATTTACTGTACTGCTGTACCATTCAGTTCTTGAAGATTCCATACCGAAATTAAAATTATTTTATAATCTTTAAAAAGTTTAAATTCTAATTACACATTATAGTGCAAATAAGAAAATTAGCAATAGCTAATAGTTGTTACTCAAACTACAATGTAATTTTAAATGTTCTTACTTCAATAACTTGGCTAATAAAGGACAAAGTGTCATATCAGCACCAAAACATGAAATGTGATACTCAATTCTCTTAATATTACTGTTCGTTACACAGCCTTTACAGGACCTATTTCTTACTTATCAGAAATATTTTCAAACAAAATTCAGGCAATATCCATTCCGGACATTTCAAATCAAACACTCGAAGCAATTATCGGACACGGACGTTTCGTTGGTCCATTTCGATCCACGTGTACACGTGAATCGAAATGGACCGACATCCTGTGCGTCGATAGCGTCCGCCTGTAAAACGTGTACGCCTATTAGTTTCCAAATTAACTTAGAGCGGAAGTGATGAGTGAAATCCGCCGTAGGCCTTAACGCTTTGACGCCTGGTTTATGTGGTTGTGTACTTAGTACGAACTCTTTGACACATGAAAATATTAATAATATGCAAAACAAGAGATAAACAAGAGGCAATAGAATAGTATATTCTATACATAATGTATGGTGCGGAAAGGGAATTCTGATAAAGGTATCAATATTACGCCTTCGTCGTCTAGCGGTATTGGCCCTTGTTTTATAAACCGGAGGTCGTGGGTTCGAATACCGCGAGGAAACAACTTAGCATTAGAGGATGCCTATGCCTAGCAGTTGACTAACAGAGGCTGATGATGATAATAAATAGAAGTGTATATTCTATCTATAAAGTATGAGTGGATTAAGATATGGGTAGTTAAATTACGTAGATTGTATCACGGTGTAAACTTATACATTATACATTCTTTTGATACTGTAATGCGTAATATGTTAACATATACTTATATACAATAAAGATATGAAAAATCATTTATGTTATAACACATAAGGTTTTAAGTGATTCAAATTGTTATTAATTAATGTGTTTTGATGTGTCCACTAAAGTTTATTGCATTTCTACCGTACTATATTTTAATATACTTCTAAGATTTAAAATATATATTTTTTTATTTTACAAGTATCGTTATGTTATCAGCATAACTTTATCAATATTTTTATATTTTTAGTGAAAGGTTTTCATTTCTTAATATACAAAACGTCACTCAGACGACTTTATCTGCTTGGGATAATGTATTTTTCAAATTGTAAACTTAATTTTCAAATTGTAAACTTAAGCAGGTGCTATCAGGTCAAGTTTTAATCGAACCCTAATTGAAATCAGTAAACGCCTCGATATTGGAAAATACTTATCAAAGTTGATTACCAAAACGTTTGGACGTCGAGAATCGTTTCGCAGAATAACCCTAATGATATAAGTTTTGTGATTTCTCTTCATAATTATTGTGACGTGTTCCTACCCATTTATATTAGTATTATGCATTTATACGTTAGTTGTAGCTTACATGACAAAAGGGCGTGGCCGTCTATCAAAGGGCGGAATGTAAAACGAAAAGAGAAAAAAGATAGTAGCAAACTGTTCCTTATATTACAGTTACTTTACTGTTGTTTTAATGCTCGTCAAGTTTGTAACATTTTGAATGAATATAGAGAAACTCACATTAGATTTTCGGTATAAAAATTTTTAACTACTGAAATTCAGAACGTAATTGACGTTTCCGTTGACTGAGGATTATACATATATTTGCTACAAAGCAATAGCGTAGCACTTCCTATTCTTAAGTCATTACAGAGCGCACCTTAAGAATAGCTTGTCTCTTATGTTTCTTACACTACTTGTATGGATAGTGGTAATTTTGTATAAGGAGGGGGTAGTTAATTTTGTATTAGTGAAATGATTTACTTGTAACATTGTCTGTAACAAAATTAGGCTTCCAATTTATATTTATGTTATTTACAGGCCGTGGTCATGTATGCGTCCACCTATGTATTGGTAGCGTTGAGCATAGACCGATGTGATGCTATAACCAATCCGATGAACTTCTCTGGTAGCTGTAAGTAATATATGTAATATCTTTTTGAATTGAATCTCCCTAATTTAGTTATCAAAAAAAATAATTGATTTTGATTTTTAATATTTGCAAATGTAATTGTAAATAAAAAGTTTTGTATTTAAAAAAAAAGGTTTAGCAATAATTTATACGTTAAAATAGGCCCATGTGGTTCATAATGATTATACATTAAGTAGTTCGCAACCTTATAGTTCTGTGTTAGATAAAGCTTACAAAGACATTGGTCTGGAAGCATTACATTATTGCCAAAATAAATCTTATAGTTTAAATTTATAATTATTTTATATTTTTACCAATTGCTGTATTTATAAGATTTACTATATTTTTAGGGAACCGTGCAAGAGGTCTTATAGTATCTGCATGGATCATAAGCATAATGTTCTCCATACCACTTCTTGTCTTATATGAAGTGAAAGAAGTCCAAGGTAAGTCATTCATGTTTAATTTCCGCGTTTAAATAATATATGAAATGTACGTTAACAAACTCTGAATTCAGACTCATTTGACGCTAAAACGTGGGGAACTCTTATTGGTTGACAATCACGTGGGGATTAAATATGGCGTCTATCCACCAATGGGGGAACTTTTGCATCTGTTGTATACTTGGTTGACCTAAATTCCATATCTTTTTAGCCTAGATAGATTCATTACATAGACATTGAGGAGCCTAGTACATTATTATTTTAAAGAGGCTTAGTTTAGACAGGTTCTGAGCCTATTTCAAGGACTAGTCTTTTTAAAAGTCTTTAGCTCTTTTGTGATGTGATTTGAAATTATCTTTCGATTTTAGGACAGATGCAGTGCTGGATAGACTTAGGTACGCCACGTCGATGGCAAATCTGGATGTCATTGGTGTCAGTGATGATATTCGTTCTGCCAGCGCTGGCTATAGCCGCGTGTTATGCCGTCATCGTTCTGACAATATGGACAAAGAGTAAAGCCGTCGTAATGAGTCCACCGATCAATTCGCGGAGATCAAAGACCATGAGGAACGGTAAGCATACGATTTCGTAGATGCTTTGAAAATGTGAATATTGGTTCATAATCGATTGTTTTTTTATCGTTAGTGATAATTAAGAATGTTATTGAATATAAAAATACATATTAAACGATAAAACATATTTTAAAATACATTTATTTTATTGCACTTTTACTGTTATTGAAATTAATCTAAGTTGGATTTTTTTTTTCGATTAAATTTCCTGTATTCATAATTCGTCTTGAAAAAATAATTAAGTTAAGTCTTCGAATAATCGAATACTCCTACACTGATTTACGACTTACTAATTACTTCTATGATTTACTAATTACTTTCATATATCAAAGACTTTTGATTTTACTTTATTCGGAGAAAAAATTCAACCATTTTGTTCCTTTTTATTAACTTTTCACATTATATTCCATTTTTTATATTATTAACATTTCACAATTGCTAGCGTAAGACTGACTTCAGTAGATCTATATTTAAATTATGTATTCGTCACTGCCTCCGAGCCTAGTGGTATAGGCGTGTGCTTCGAAATCGAGGTCGTGGGTTTGAATCTGCAGGACTCAACAATTTTTCATGTGTTGTTTCCAGTTGTTTAGGCAATTTGGGCCCGATCACCGCAATTGTCTGAAAAGTAAGATGATCCATGTCGGATGGGCATGTAAAAAGTCGTCACCACCAACCCGCATTGGACCAGCGTGGTGGGATACGGTCCAAAACCCTAATGGATAGGGGTATATAGGAGGCCTATTTCCAGCAATGGAATGTCACAGGCTGATGATGATGATGATTCGTTGCGCACTTATTAAGATTCTCAAATCTGAATCGACATCATGTTTAGTTTAAGAAACACGTAACATATACTTTACAGGACAGGTAGAATGCGATCCAGATTCGAGACGAGCAAGTTCCCGCGGCCTCATACCGAGGGCGAAGATTAAGAGCGTGAAAATGACTTTCGTCATTGTTTTCGGTAAGAACATTGAATTTACTATTAAATAATTTACCATTAAATAGTTTTCTATTTATTAAAGGTACATTATATTCTAAGATTTGATATAACAGATATCAAAAAGGTAAGCGGTAAAAGGACAAAAACATGTACATAATAAATAGTATAATAATAATAATAATATAAATAGTAGTAAAAAAATGTTTTCCTAATCGTTCTGAATGTTTCTTTTATTTTTACTAGTAAATCTCATTATTAACAGACAATTATTATCTAAGCTATAAGAATGTACGACAGTCAAGTGTGATCTTCGCTACTTATTGTATCAGTCCTTCCAAAACACAAAGCAGCCATATTATGCATGTTTTTATTTACTTACGTTTCAGATCCTTAGTAGTGTCCATGTCCTGTGAAAAAGTTTTTAAAATTCTTTTAGGAACATAAGCTCAATCTCGTATACGAAAATTGTTCTACAATTTTTCTATTACTCTCTTAACAGAAATAAAAGAGAAATTTAGAGCTTCACGTCGAATAAATCTTTTACAGCTACATTAGGAAGGCGTTAAAGTAATTTCAAATGTTTATTTCTCACAGTGAACGTGTTTACGATCTGATTGCATAAGACATGCCGTTGAAAAACACGCCTAACGCGATTTTAGTATCAATAATACTCGACCTTATTTCAGTTCAAGATCAAAATATTTTTAGAACTTCATCACGCATCACTTCCTGCCTATTTTGTTTGCGTTAATATTATATTTAGAATCGTTCTTGCTCGTGGGTCGTAAACATTTTACGATATTTTGTTGCTTTCGTTTTTATTTTATTTAAATTCACTTTGTTGTTGATAAACGGATTATATTTTTGACATTTATTAATTTGAAGATTCCTAAAATATTCCTGTCGTTTGATGTTGTCGCATAATTTATGTACCTCCGCCGTGTCGTGCCCTGTTTTTTAAAAACTTTTCAGTTTCATTTGAAATAGACAAATGCGAGACTAAAGTTATATAATTATGTATTACCGGTAATGACAAAAGATATGGCGCAGTTGTTCTTCGTAATAATGTTATACAGTCTTCACAACGTCGTCAGCAATTTGTAGTCTTTTCAATTTTATCTTAGGTTTTGTTATGCCATCTTTTAATTTAAAATACAAAAAAGTTACACTATTAAAACTATCGTGAGACATTGCATTGAAAATATGTACTGCAAACGACTAAACTCACGTGAAGTCGGTATTGGCGCCGACTAGATTCGGACCTATCGGAGGTCCTTCATCAGGACGAGTGGGATAACTTTACGGTCGCTTCGAGTTCACGGAGTGCGAGACAAGAAGGTCCAATACGGATTTCACGTGAGTTCAGCCGTTTGTAGTACATATTTTAAGTGCAAAAATGTTTTGAAACACTTAAATACAACTGATGGACGCTTTGTTTAATCCTCGCAGATAATACATGCAGTATGTATTATTTTTCAGAGTAACTCCATATAATGTTTTGGCCCTTATATTTTTAAAGTTTTTTAAAGATATGCTGTTTTGTCGGGTTAATTTTCTTTCTTCTATTCTCTCCTAACTCTTTTTCACAGGTTGGTTACTGATTTTAGATTTACTATATTTTTACAAACAGCGTCTTGTATCTGACCTCTACAAGCCAAAGGGTAGACTGCAGTTGATGGATGGAATAGTTGTCAGAAAATTTGCATCCTATAACGATTGCCAAATGTGGTCTTTTTACATGCCTATTCAACGCACGGATCTTAACCATCTACTGATATTATCAGTAGAAAACTGATTACTTCGAATTTAAATAAAAGAAAACAATCAGAATTAAACTAGTGGAAGGCAACGCGTTTTGATAATAAAAAAAGGAAATTTAACCTAACAGTAATAAGATGCGTTCCTCTATCAATAAACACAACTTTACTCCCAACTTCAATCTAATCTACTTTCTGATCTGAAACGAAGATACATCTAGTTGATTTAATAACAACAACTAATAAGTTGCTGAACAGCTTATGTTTCCCTTACAGTGTTCGTGCTATGTTGGTCACCGTACATCGTGTTCGATCTGTTGCAAGTGTACAACCACATACCGCCCACTCAGACCAACCTGGCGATCGCCACTCTCATTCAGAGTTTGGCACCCTTGAACTCCGCCGCGAACCCTCTGATATGCTGCATGTTTTCACCTCACATATACACAAGCTTGAGGTGAGTTCCCTCAAATTTATTTATAATATCTGTAAAAGTCAAAGTTATTGTTATTTCTTTATAGTATCTGTAAATCTTCAATATAGAACTACTACACTTTCTTATTGACTCTCAATTATTCTGCTCTAAAACACATAAATCATCATCATCATCAGCCTTTGATAGTCCACTGCTGGACATAGGCTCTCCCTAATACACCCCTATCCATTAGGGTTTTTGGACCGTATCCATCCATCAATATAACAATGAAAATTTGTTGAGTCCCGCAGGATTCGAACCCACGACCTCCGGATTCTAAAGCACACGCCTATACCACTAGGCTACGGAGGCAGTTAAAACACATAAAGTATTGATATTTTTTACAAATTTTGTAATGCAGTTTTAAAACTTACTGTTTTAGGAGTGAAATTAAAAAATGCTTCATATTATGGTAAATCGGAAAAAAAATTGAGTTTAATTGAAAGTAATATAGTTTTTAAATATTCGTAAAACAACTATTTTTTTTACGTTATTCAGATAAGAATTCATATTTATCAGCCATGTAGCTTAATATATAAAACTTAAAATAAACTAGGCATGTAATATCTACGTGTCGAAAATCTAAGTAAATAAGAAATTGTTGCAGTTAAAATTACAAATATATTATTTGTAATTTTGGTCATTGAATCATATGCATGCAACCAAATTATATAAAATATTTCAATATAAATTCTTGTAATATTATCTCATGTAAAATTTGATATATATTGAAGTTTGATACACATTAGTTGGTTCTGGTTTCGAACCAACAGCTACCGAGCTGCAATGTAACTAGTGAGCTTAAACATCTCTAACTTATGAGCAAGTTGATAGTTGCAAACTTAACTCTCGTACTGGATAAGTAATTTCTATCTTGCTCTGCGAAATTGTTTTTCGTTGAGAATTTCTCTGTAGATAAAGCATATGCTGGTATTTGGATTATAACGTTTTGTAATTTAACTAAACTGATTATAACATACCTTTACCACCACTTCCGTGGCCTAGTCGTATTGCCCTTACATTATAAACCGAAGGTCGTGGGTTAGAATCCCGCGGGAAACAAGTTTGTGTTATCGTTGTTTTCTGGTTGGTTAGGAAAATTTTGGCCTATCGCCCAACTGTCTGAAAAGTAAGGCGATCCATGCGTCGAATGGACATGTAAAAAGTCGGTTCACCCACCAACCCGCATCGGACTAGCGTGGAGGGATACGGACCAAAAACCTCTTCCACAGGCTGATGATAATGATGAATTATACCTTTTGTTTTAATTTAAAAAGCCTATTTACTCTGAAACTATTACGAGACTACTTGATCATCTTTTTAGTCATTTACCTAAGTTGCTATAGATTTTTTTTGCCGCCAAATTGGAACCACGACCTTGAAATATGATGTTTTAATATTCTTTTTAAATGTATTGAAAACTCCTTATGTTTGATGGATTAGTGGGAAGTACCACGATATTTTTTTAATCAAGAGAAATACAAATTCTGCATTAAATTTTAATGGTAAACGGAATATCAGACACATGCTACTCTATATGCCACTAAATCGTTCTAACACACATTTGTAGAAATAATCTATCCCATCTTTTGTTTTAATGGTAATGATTCCATTGTTAGTAAGTAAAGTTCGCAAATAAATATTGAAAATGTAAAGATATAAAAGATGTGGTATTAAAAGATTCGAAATGCAATAGAGTTATCAAATCTCTTTCTTTCATTCTGGCTGTTCATGGTAATTCGCGAACTTTACTTCGCAACCGGGAGGCACTCTTAATGCAAATAAAGTTATATATATACCTAGCTAGTAATCCGCGACGTAATCCGTGTGGTAATATAGAAGAAATAATTAAATTATTTTTGTAAGAGTAAGGTAGCCATAGTTACTCCTAGTTAGCAATTTTAGACATTAGGCAAAACAGACCGACAGGCAGACAAAAAATCTAACTAATGTTGTTTCACGGTGGTTATATAGCACTATGTTGTCATTTAATAACGGTTATATTGATGTTACAAACAGGGACACCGATTTTATTAATTCGTTTAGATGCCATTGCCACTGAAACCATATGATTTTGACTATATTACTATGTTACTTATATATGTATATATTATACAGACGTGTGCCACCATACCGGTGGTTGTGGTGTGGAAGATCGCACAAGCGTCACGCAAGAGGTACTCTCCGCTCCCGTTCTGATTCAACGGCGAACTCCGATCTCCTCAGTTCCACTCATGCGAGACGCTCCCACTCAGTCGCCACGGTAAGTGTAACAAATACTGTTTTTTTTAACAAACCTATGAAAATTAGAATATTAATTTGGAATATTTGTATTAAATATAGATTCTTCCACGTAGCTCGTGAACTTAGAAACGGTCGAGTAGGAAAGTTTTTTAACTTTGATGGGGCTTTAGGCGTTTTAAAGTGTTTATTGTATATTGTAAGTCATTTCATGTGAATTTATTTTATTATTGCTGTAATATATTTTTGCACGTCGACCAAAACCATGTTGGCGATCTATATTTACTAGAGATCAACCATCTACGAGGTTGGCTGTGCAAAAAGAATAAATAAATAAATAGTGCGAAAATCAGGTGTACTCTCTTTCCCTTTGAACCTTATAGGCCGATGCTATGAGAAACCGACACGAACGTAGATCGATTAAGCTCGGGATGGATTTTTACATGCCCATCCGTTGCACGAAAATTTCTTTATACTTGTTAAAAAGGGTAATGTCTCAAAAAAGTTGACAACTGCTCACCACCGTGCCGCATCTTAGTACTGCGTCAAAGTTACTAACTTCCAGTTTGAACGATAAGGTTTGTCAGCGTAATTATTGGGCAAACAACATGCAACATCCCATTTCTTATTGGCGGTCAGCTGATTTCTAGCCTCTTACTCTGCTTTTCTTATGGGAAATGCGTCTCACGGTGAACGCCCTGCTCATCTTCTAGCCTTAATGAATAACGAAAATGTAAATGTTATATGTTGTATTCAAATTACATAACATCCCGAGTTTCAACGTTTTTTTACCTTGCTAGCACAGAATATTGATCAGTTTTACACTAACAGAGACTGTCAGCACCGGCAACGAATTGTAAAAAAGTTGAGAAGAGACGTAACGTTGTCCTGTAGTTTAAAAAACGTTACTTCAGAACGTAAAACAGTCTAGTTGTAAAATAACAAAGTTTTGTTATATCTATAATAGCTTTAGCGGCAGTAGCTACTGTACTCTACGTGACTTAATAAAAGACTTTACAGGATCCATGGATGTGAAGTGTCTGAAACGTCGGGAAAAAATTGTAAACCGAATTAAACAGATCCGTATCCAGAGAAATCTGTAAAAGTCTTTTATTACATCATGTCTAGTATTATTAAATAAAATTACTTTTTACGGATTTATCGCGTTTGTTTTACATATTTAAATTCCCGACGTTTCGAACACTTTCCAGCGGCCGTGGTCACGGGGTAGACCGATATGTCATGCGCCTTGTTGCAAGTGCTAAAGCGGGGTATCCCGAATCATGTCTAGTATTCGCGTGAACACAAGAAAAGTATTACTGTACTCAATTCATTTATTTATATATAGGTCTTGAATCGCACCCGTAGCAACAGCATATCTAGGGCCCAGCCGGAGAACCGTCGCACGCAGCTCCTGGTCATGATCTCCTCACGCGACTGACATCGGATCCCGCCGTACGTGCCCGATGACGTCATGCTTTAACACCCCACGTGACGACGACAGGACGATAACGATTCGAGCAAATCGTTTATTGAATACGATTCAATGTTAACAAGTGTGTTTAAGCTGTTAGAACACAAAGGTTTACCTTAAGTGTATTATACAGACGCAGGTATGCCATTGAATAAATAACTTATATATATATATATATATGTATATTTTTATATTTATTTTAGAGTATTACAGAACTGCTTATTAGTATTATATAAATTATTGAAAATTATTATTTTATTAGTATGTAAACTGTGACGCTTTTGTAGTAAATTGTTTTTGTATATGTTATATTATAATGCGTGAAATGTAACGTTTCAAAGAAAAGCATTTAAGTCGATTCGAGATAAATCCGATTGAATTATTATATTAAAGTGTAAACGTATCTTACTTGTCTTAAACTCTAAAACACACACCATGCAATTAGTGTTTTTGTAATTATTAAACAACAGAAATTATGAGGAGTTTAAACGTTAAGAAATTCTAAGATTAGTGTACTGATTAAAATATTATTTTAAAAGTGAAAAAGTATATACCTAATAAATATAATACGTTAAATCTAGTTTTTAGTGTAAGAATATAAATGTTTATATAATTCGGCGATCGTATAAATTCAAGTATTATAAATAATAACTGTAACTTTCTACTAAAATATTTCCTGTGTGGTAGAAAATTTGTAAATTTTAAACATCCTTTATGTAATGAAACTAATTTTTGTTCGTTGTTCTTTTTTGTTGTTTTTATTTTCATTATTTTGTTTGTTAGAATTAAAGTTTGGATTATTGGAACTTGTATACACATTTTTATATAATTTGTCCTCATGTAGCTTATATATGCTTATGTACGCATTACCCTAATGTGTGAGTTACAAATTATGTATAATAAATATTCAACATATGTTAAGCCATTTTCATCCTAACCAGTTAGATAATCTGAAGGTCTATAGTTCAGCCAATTAAGACTCGGAATAAATTGAAGCAATGTAACCAATAGCAACAAGGCGGCGTCGAACGTCGTTATTTTTTATTATGCTAGCTGTTGACCGTCATTATATCCACGCATATAAAATAAAACATTATTTTTCTTGAAAAAAAAAGATCAATAGCGATAAAATCCGTAAAAAGTCATTTCATTAAATAATGGTTTTTTCGCGTTCAATTTGGTTTAATTAAAAAACGTTAAGCGTTAAAATTACCGTGATCATGGATCCTGTGACTTCACAGGCACACTGAGGTGAGTAGTTTGTCTGTCAAAGTTTTTTACCCGTCCATTGTTTTTTGTCGCATTGCGTAAACAAAAGAAATAATGATGCGATAAAACCCGTAAAGTCTTTTTATTAAATCATTAGTCGAGTGTCATCTCATGTAAAATTTATCAATAAGAACGCTAGATGTAGGACGCCCCTTAGTTGCCATGGGTTACTTTATCTGTATACCTTTTTTTTATGGCATACGCAGACAGACGAGCAGTTGGGCCACCTGATGGGAAGTGGTCACCGACGCCCATAGACATTGGCAATACCAGTGGTATGGCCAACGCACTGCCTACCGTGAGACATAGGGTGTTAAGTCTCGTTTACTCAGTAAATACGCTGGCTACGGTGCCCTTCAAACCGGAACACAGCAGTGTTTTCACACTACTTCTTCGCGGCAGAAATAGGCACCGTGGTGGTACCCACCCAGACGGTCTCCTATAAAAAGGGGACCTACCACCGGTTGAAATGAATACCTATTGCGAGTCTTAATTTACTGAATGTGTAGTTCAATCGATCTAAGTAGAGTCTTGCCCTAAACTCTAATTCATA
Source organism: Lamproptera curius (assembly GCA_029286875.1). Taxonomy (NCBI): domain Eukaryota; kingdom Metazoa; phylum Arthropoda; class Insecta; order Lepidoptera; family Papilionidae; genus Lamproptera; species Lamproptera curius. The sequence continues at coordinate 590,339 of JAGSMT010000212.1, forward strand.
TTCATTGTTTAAAAGCAAATCATCAATTGGAGTAATATTTAGTCTATTGAATATTCTAGTGTTTATAACACTACTAGAAAACATTGTGATCAGCGTTTTCCTTGCGCTTATATATTATCAAAGTAAGGCTAAATTTAGTACAATTTATTTTACCCGGTTTGAAACTAGATGGCGATGTTTTGTAATAATGTAATATTTCATTCTATTATTCAAAAAACGCGATGAAAATGTTATCTAAGGCGCTTTTATGATTAAATATGTCTTTAAAATACCAAAGATTAGATAATGTTGTAGAATAATGGCGTATTATCCCCTTAAAATGCATTTACGAAACGTGAATAATTATAACTTGTACTTACAATTATTTTTGTAATCATTTATTATGTGTTTCTATGCTATCATGAATATTTTATACTGTTTAAAGTGTATAAAATAGTTTAAGATACTATGTAATGAGAGATTAAATAAATCATTGCATGGCAGGTTAAACGTCGTTGTGTCATTTTACCCTACCCATGTTGTCTATAGTTTCATATAATTTGAACTAACTTCTAAATAAGAGAAGGTACCTACGTGTGAACCTTAAGTAAGCTTCTTTTTAATTTTATTTAAAAATATAATTTTAATATTTAAACGGCTTTATGAGCTTAATAATTGTTACCACTAATTATAACTCAGTACATTTTAAATCACGGTCATCCTGTAACGACTGCTTAAGGCATTTTTCTTGCCCGTCTGACGTGGATGGTCTTGCTTTTGGTCCAATCGGGCAATTGGTCCTAATCAGTCAGTTTATGTTGCTCTCCAGGAGAATTCAAACCTACTATCCATCAGTTTAAAAAAAGAGAGAAATTCGACTAGACTACCGCTGTTGTAACAATAATTAATATTATGTTATTATAATATTATAGTTATATATATTTTAATAATGGCCTCTAAATAGAGGCACTCGTTTCCCAACGAGCAAACCAAAAATTGATTTCGTTTGTTTATTTTGCAAAAAAATCCTAGAAGACTTAAAATAAGATTCAAAATGCCGCATTGTTCGCATGCAGCTGACTACTTGTTCACATTTATGTGTCCTTTTAGCGTCAGAACTCTCAAAAAAATCTCATACGACCTATTCAAATGTAAACAACAATACAATTGGGAACAAGTTCCTATTACCTTACATTAATTAAATGTTTCACGGAATGGAGTGACGAATGATTAGAAGAAGAAAAAGAACGAACATCTACCTACTCCTAGACAGTAAGTAGAAACTAAAATGATACATGGGTCTCATGTATTTTATTGTACGTCACTTAACAAGTAAGATATGCAAAAAATACAATTCAGTGTAGTCATTACAAGGACTAAAATAATAAATTGCTTCATCCAAAGCTTCATATCTATATTAAATAAAATTACTTTAAGGATTTTATCGCATTTATTTCACATTTTTAATTCCCGACGTTTCGAACACTTTAAAGCGGCCGTGGTCACGGGGTAGACAAAAGAAATAATTATTTACATCCATAGTTACAGAAGTTAAATTGTCAGTGACTTATAAAATAATAAAATAAATGATGCCTATAACTCTTTTTAGTTCACATTTTATTTGATTAACACTATATGTTGCGTAATATTTTTCTTCATAAATATGCCCTCTAGTGGAATGAGCAGAAATAAGATACTGACTCAACGGTGACCTATCTCTTTCTAGATGAAACAGATGGTACTAATAGAAAAATCAGTGTTTCTAAACTGCCTTTTCAAACGACTTCCTAAAAGTAAACTTCCAGAAGGAGGTTACCGATTCGAAACATTCGTTTTTTTATTATTTTTAGAGATGTTAATTAGCGTACGCGTTCATGTGTTTTTCTACATCTCAATTTAATAATAAAATTGAAAACGAGAGTTGTTATCAATATAGTATTTAGTAAAAACCTTTAATGTCCTTATATGCTTAAAATAAATTGCATATTACCACCGCTAATTCCTTTATGTACCATAAAACAAAAAAGGATCAATTGAAAATCAGTTATAACGGGCTTAATAGAAACTAACGGCTTTTAAATGCAAATTGGACTATTCGAACGACAGCTGGTGCAATCATAAACATCGATTTTCAAACGCTACGCTGAAATTCAAGCTTTTATTGAAGAAAATTTGAAGCAAGAATTTTTATTACGGATATATAAACTGTCGAAATTAGAAAGAAAATTACTTAGGAATATGAAATTTTACCCACTTACCCAATGAATCGTATTTATTTATTTTATTTATTTAATCGTTTTGCACACAATAAAAATGGTATCAAAGGCGGATTTAATGCCGATGGAATACTCTACCAATCAACCTTTGGGTGGAATAGTGATAGAGGGACATGCAAAATATTTCTCTACAAATACTATTGTGATGATTTCATACTCAGTAGTAGTAGTCAAAGGATCACGGAGGGCCGGCATGTTTTCAGGGCTTTAACTGGACTCATATAGCACCCCAGATTTTATATTATATAACGCTATTATATTTGTGGCATTTCGAGGGCCTTAGGGTAATAATATCAAGGCGGGAATAACTTAATATGACAATTGAACAACTTGCGTAGTTACCTGTTCTTAGAATACTATTACATTGTGTTATTAATAAAGGACATGTTTACATGTTAAAACACTTCTAACCATAACATATCACAACGTAAATTAGAAGTGGAAGTGCGTTACAATGCGTTTGTGCATGAAAGAAGAAACAAAAAGTTTTATAGGTAAGAAAAAACTTTATTAAATATAGATATTTAAAAATTGATTTTAAATTAATATGGATGTTTTTCATAAAAGTTTCTTCGCCAAACAGTTTAATATATTTACTTTATAACTAAAAGCAATTACCATTATTAATTTTAGTTTCTTTTTTAAATGTGATAAATGCTTACGAAATATTTATCACCAGAGAATGGAGCAAATTTTTTCGTGTTACCAAATATCAATATGAGTACTTGAATACAGTGCATTGTATAATGGTCCAGGTCTTTCCTGTCACAAATGAAAAGTCCTTATTTAAAATAGCATAAAGGACATTTTATCACTTTACATTTTTATATTTGCCATTGTAAAATTGAAAAATTAACTGCAGAAAACTTTATTTTTGTCGTAAAATTAAAATATTAAACTTTTAACAGCACGGTACACATGATTGTACAAAAAAAAAACATAAAGAGTTATATTGTTTTCATCGAAATTGCTTTCAGATATGTGTTAGCGCGAATCGTCTGAAAACATCTTTTCTCGAATCACATAGTTATCAGAGATCAAGCAAGATGTTTTATTGCATTGACTTTCTGAAAATAGCTTTATTTTACGCAAACCGTTTTGCCAGGAGCGATTTCAATGCTTGGAAATGATTGTTACTTTATTTCCATAGAAATATATAAAGTTTATGGTTGCTTTTTGCTTGATGGACTGGACTCGTAAATTATTGTCATTTATTTTATAAATTCCTACATGGATTTTACAATACACTTGACCAGTCGGATGCTATTCGTTCCGCAATAAACCGGGCTTACTTAGAAGCCGACCCTATGATAACTGGAGTAAATGGTTAAAAAGAAAGGAAAAGTTATTTTCTACTTGGTTGGGGAATCGGAACCGGATTAAAAGGCTTGGACCGACTGCCCACCAATTGGTGAGCAGGCGGTCCAAGCACCAACCCCTTATCTTTAACAGTTTTGGCAGTGTTTGCAAATTAATCGAACAAAGTTGTTGTGATTTTAGACGCAGCCACTTTTAAAATTTTTCGAATATCTATTAAACCACTCATTACAACAAAAATGGAAGCATATAACAGCTAATAGTTTTAGAGAAATAGTAACAAAATCGAAGCACTAGGAGCAGTGCAAGAAGCCAACACATAAAAAAACATACACTCCGTATTAAGTACCTTCTTCATTTGGAAAGTCGGCCAATGAATAAAATATACATAGGATAATAAAATATTGTCTAAACATTTTGCATTAGGGAGGCCTATCACCATCAGTGGAGTAACAAAGATTGATGATGATTATGCTGAACATTTTTTCAAAATATCAACAGTTCAAATTAATTCATTTTTCTTGGAACTTGGCTAAATCTACAAAATAATACTATCCACAATTTCTGTTAGTAAAAAGCCATTACTAATGTATGCAGCTTCATCATCATTATCAGCAGCAGACTTTATCCGTCCACTGCTGGACCTTTATATTTATGTATGCACCTTAGTGACTAAAATTAGTCGCGGCATGCCGCTACTTGTTCAAAATACGATATTGATACCTCAATCTGTTTTAGGTGGATTTGAAGTTTTAAGATAATGTGATAATTTGCTGTCGTTAAGCAACGCGAACAGTTTATAAAGTATTTTAAAACGAAATCAGTAGTTTTAGTAGTTTAAAATTAATACAATATGTAAGGTGTACACAAATATAAACATGCAACATTACATTTAGGCACACACTCGCACGGAATACTTCACTGTAAATTTCTTCTATATCTTCTCATCATCAGTCTGTGATAGACCACTGCTGGAAATAGGCCTCCCCTAATACACTCCTATCCATGGGCTTTGGACCGATGCGGGTTGGTGGGTGGAATTCTTTATCTTTTAGTTTTCAATTTAGACTTAATTCCTTTATAACTGTGATTTTGTTAATTTTACAGTTAATATCCGACCTCTGAACAAAAGTTGTAAACTCTATCGTCAAGGCAATAATTTAAATTTTTTTAAAATGTAAATCTTATTGTCTTTAAGTCATGTACTTTTTCTTTGCAGCAAAAGCGAACCTTTAGAAAGTACATATTTAATCGTTAGTTTATTTATCACAACGAATGCTGCACATTCATAAGGTTAGACACATTTTCCATCACGCGCCCGTGATATATAATTTATATAAAGCGCTTAAAACTTTGGCAGTTAACTTCAAAAACCGCGATAAAACCCGGTAAAATCAATCAATAAATAATATGTAATAAAAAAAAATAAAAGTGAAATATATAAAGTTAACCAAATAAGGTCATAAAGTTAATGAGTTCGTTGAGGTGTGTTCCAATCAGTGTGATTGGTTGAGGCGTTACTTGTTTCATTACCAAATTAAATATTAGTACTAAATAGGAAATAAAAACGGCGCAGTGTTAATTAAAGTTTTTATTGCATATAAAAGCGGGCCATCGGCTCTTTAAACCAGAACATGGTAGCGTTTTAAAACTACTGCTTTGCACCTGAAATAGGCACCGCGGTTGTAACGCACCAAGGTCCCTTATATAAAGATAAGACGTCTAAAATTATTTTCATATTGATTATAACTTATTAAATAAAATTACTTTACGGATTTTATCGCGTTTATTTTACTTTTTAATTCCCGACGTTTCGAACACTTTCCAGCTACCTGTCTACCCCGTGACCACGAGCCGTTATTTAATAATGTATAATATTCGCGAAGCAATAGAAATAATTATATTGACTTTAATCTAAAAAAAATTACTTGTAACTTATATATACATTTATCTCTTATACAAAATTACCTAACACAAAATAATTGATAATTAAAACTACAATAGGAAAGTAAAGTTTACGTATTTTCCATATTATTAACATTCAAGATAACCTAAATAGTATTTTAATATTTTCTTGTACGATTTGTATATATAAATATTAATATAACACTCAAGTAAACATTGCAGAATGGTATCAGAAACCTATTCTATTGTGTAATCGACCTCGGAAACATAATGGGATAGGCGACTTGGTTCAATTAATTACGTGTCTCACAATTATTTGTGGTATTCCGTTTCGTTTAACCTTGTACAATGATAAAATGCCGTTGATTTCTTCTTGTACCCTTGTCTTTGTAGCGGGAAATTAAATTAGTAACATAGGTAAGCAGTTTTTCTTTGGTATACATTTATGTTACAATATAAGGTTTATAATTCTATTTTTATACATTAATTTGTATTGAACTTTTGTCAACAAGGAGATCTATTAATGAATGATAAACAAGAAAGCAATTATTGTATATATCACATGCCAACGCGTTTGTTGTTTTATTGAAGTTATACTTCTTTAGGCGCGTTATGAAAAATGATGAGAGTGAAATTTTAAGATCGTGACACAAAATTAACAGTTTATAATGAAAACGGTGAAAATGTAATAAGGTCTATAATACATAGTGATAAAGGTTGATTTTGTGTAGTGATAATGGGTTGTCGTTTTATTTGCGATAGTTGTTGCATAATGTGCTCTATGAGTTAGGATTAAGGTTCGTTTTTGGTATATATATATATTATTAATAATATATTTTATATTATTTAAATTTATATTAAATATATATCGTCGTCGTTTCAGCCTGTCAAAGCCACTGTTGAGCATAGCCTCCCCATAAGTCGCCAAGAGGTACGATCCTACGCCACCTGCATCCACCGACCTCCTTCACATTTGCACAGGTCGTCACTCCATCTGGTGGGGGGTCGTCCGACACTACGATGGCCAGTACGAGGCTGCCACTCGGGAACCCTTCTTCCCCAACGGTTATCGTTTCTACGAGCTATGTGGCTGGCCCATTGCCGCTTCAGCTTGCTAATTCGGCGGGCTATGTCGGTTACCATCGTTCTTCTGCGGATGGCTGCGTTACGCACTTAAATATATAAATTAAATATATATATATAAATATATTATTATATAAATATATTAATTTTTGTAATGATGTTTATTCAACTGATATAATGGTAATAATTTTATTCATTTAATATATCAACATTGTGATTTATCTATGTATACGTTTTAGATAAGCGCCATCTAGTCACACATAATTAAAGCTTCTGATTTATAGTACCGCTGTACAAGTAAGCCAACATCTCTTAGAATTCTACATTTTGTAAGCAACAGATGGCGCTGAACTACCAGTTATATGATATATTAAAGTACGTCTTGTGAATCCATGAAATTCTTAATCGAATTATTTATGATTAGTTCTTGTAAATCTATCATCTTTAATTATCTTAATTATTTTTGATTGATATTACTTACTATTTGTGAATATTAGTGAAAAAATTGTGCTTATATACTTTTCAAGTGCTCTAATATAATTGAGGTTAACTATACGTATGTATTATTTATTGTATTGTAATTAATTATTTGCATGCAATTAAAAACTATTCTTAATGATGCCAAAGAATTATAACTTCTCACGCGTACATAAGTATTTTTCAGCGTAACGTAAAATATATTAAAAACAGAATAAAAAGGGAAAATAATATATATCTCACAATCAGAGAGATTCTTCCACGATAGTAAAGATTTAATATACCATTAACTGCACCTAATAAAGCATATAAAATTTAAGTATTCATTTCATTAATTAAAGCGTCATTTACATAAAAAGATGACAGAACGTTTTCGTTTGTGCAAGAGAATGGACTCCCTTTGTACACGGCAATTGTTTTTGATTGTACTACAGAAGCTTAAAGCCGCGAACAGCGATTCTGAAGTTTATGGCAAACATTAAATAAGACAGCGGGAGCATCGGCCTAACTCACACCTGACTCATTTCGTATTTTGTACATTGTGTTAAATTAATTTAATTTATGATAGGCTGCCTCCGTAGCCTAGTGGTCGTGGGTTCAAATCCTGCGCGGACTCTACAAACTTTTATTGTTGTTACATAGTTGGTTAGGGCAATTTGGGTCCATCACCCAATTGTCTGAAAAGTAAGATGATCCATGCGTCGGATGGGCATGTAAAAAGTCGTCCACCCACCAACCCGCATTTGACCAGCGTGCTGGGTCTATATGTATATACGGTATAAAACCCTCTAATGGATAAGGGTGTATTAGGGGAGGCCTTTGTTCAGCAGTGGACTATCACAGGCTGATGATTATGATGATTAAATTTCATATAGCACTTGATATTACAAATATGATTATAATTATAAATAAGTTCATAAAATCTATTTAATTATATAATAATAAGTCACATAGATATTTTTACTTAAAGAAAAAAAAGTATTCTTTTTTGTTGCAGATTGATTTTCATGTATTAATTGAGTAAAAAAGAACATTACTTCATATATTTATTTATCTGTTATGTCGTTTCATTTTCCGTGAAAACCTTTTCCTAACGTCCTACTTTAAGATCGATTGATTTTAACTATATAAATGTCTTTCGACCTTGTTTTTCCTTGGCTTCTAAACCAATACTAGGCGCGGATGAGGTGAAGACTGCTTTTATTACTTGTTTTATTACTCGGAGAAGGAAATAATTACCTGACATCAATACGCTTGACCCCGTAATAACAAATCACGGGAAATTAAGTGAAATTTCTAATTATTAGTAGGAGCGCTAAGGCTTATTTTCTTCTGTTTGCTTTTTATATTTCTGTAAGTACCATAAATTTCAAAGTTCATTACACACACGCAACTAACTGGCTTCAAAGTGTACATTTCTGACCTAAAGAGAACCGGAGAAAGAATCTCTGCCGGATTTTTGTTATTTCTTGCAATAACAAAAATTATGTTTCCAAATTTTAACTACATTTTTAATTGCAATGCCTCCATTTTTTCATTGTTATCATAGAAGTTTAACGGTTCTATGTTTACTTAAAATGTTTAAATATGTATGAAAAAATTAAATACTGCAAAAGACTTAAAAATAATAACACGCTTACGAAGTTAACATAATTTTTGTAAGGAATACTATATTAAGTTTTGTTACAGTTGTAAGTAACTGTTATATTATCCAAATTCTACTTAGCGTAGCGTGGATTAAGTTGGTTAAAGTGGAGCGAAGTATTGTTATACTAGTTTATATATTTTAACGCACCTACGCAAAATTTTGACCACCTCTGTAATTAAGGCAAACCTTTTGCTGTTAAAATGTCCAAGACATTAAGCCCGCCTGTATACACCTTATTTGTGCAAAAAGTTTTAATAAATAAATATATAATTATCTAGCAATAAGACCCGAAATGACAATGTGCAATTTAAAGACATGCTCTAATTTATGTAACATATTACAAGATTCGTATTTTGTTAATGTCATATTAATAAAAATGTTTCACTATAGTTAACAACAAAAGAGATTTTACATGCAAAGTTTATAATTCTGATTAAACTACGCCATTGTAGCCTACGACAAACAACGACTTAGTACGAAGTTTTGTTTACAATAACATATAGATGCTAAAATAAATTCTTCTAAAAAGAGAAATAAACTGTTAAATTTTAGATTCTTTAAAGTATTCTAATTAATTGGGGCCATTAAGCTCCAATTATTTAGATAGTTTTGCAATCGCTAGCTTCTATGGTTGGAGTATCAATGTGGAGATGCAAGCTTAACCTGCATCCTAATTGCTTCATAATAATCATCAATCAATCTTCTTCAATCTCCTTGCACGAATGCCACTGTGGCAACATACCAAGCTTGACATCTCACGTTTAAGACGAATTGGTATCGTTCACTCATGAAATTCTGTCATCTAGAATAAAGTTTAATAAATTATAATTTAAAAAAAATATGTTTTAAGTTCCAAACTTGAATAGATATAGTATAGATAGTCTACGATTGTCATCATCAAAATTATGATCTTTAAACACGAGATTGTTTCGTATTACTTAAATTAATGTAAACGTAAATAAAAATCAAAGAATCTTTTGGCATCTTACGCTTAAATATTCATGACCAGGCGTAATAAGTTCCGTCAGATTTACGTCCTGCTCGTATCATCGCTTTAAAGTTAAAAAATTGTAATCGTAGGTAGGATGGCTACAGAAAGATATTAGTGGTTAATTATTAAAGAAAACTTGCTGAACTAGTTTTGTTTTAAATTTTCAAAGCATCAGGTTATTTCACTCTTTTCTACTATATAAAATTACATGTATCCGTTATTTTGTTTATGAGTGCAAGTAGCAGTAGTACATATAGGATAAATTAGTATTATGCTACATTTAAGTAAACATAACATGATAGTATCGGAACAATTTTGTTGTGTAATCGACTCTTCGGTCCATAATGGACAAAGCGATTTGGTCAATTAATTTTGGTTTCTTGATCATGTGCTAAATTCAGCTTTAGTTACTCTGATACAATGATAAAATTCCTTTAATTTCTTTCTGTACCGCTGTTTTGGCTCCGGCTAATTGTATTCGTAATCAATGATAAATAAATTAGGTTTATGCTGATGATTAAATTTATAACATTAATACTTATAGAAATTATATCAGAAAATTAAAAAACAAATCCAATGCTGATTATTGAAAAAGTAAGCGAAACGATTTTTTTGATATTTTCATATAATCCAATTCAATAAACATATACATATAAGATGCATAACATTTGTTAAGCGTGTTAAGCGCGTATTTATCCAATGGCTGGTTTAATATAAATTTAGACAATAAAATAAAATATTTTAGCATACCATAGTATTATAAAATACCAGTTGTTGCAAACAATATTAATAAATATAATAGGAATGCCTGTTTGTACTAACAAAACAACCGTTATTAAATGATAACTTTGTGCTATATAACCGATACATATTGCTAAACAATTTTTTTAAGTCTGTCTGTTTTTTTGTTTTTCTGGCTAATCTTTGGGAAAGCTGGTCCAATTTTGACGTGACTCTTACTAAAGGATATCTAATATAAGTGGGAATAGCTTAGACTACTATTGTAGAAAAAATATATAACTATGAAATAAAACCCCCTAATGGATAGGAGTGTATTGGGGGAGGCCTATGTCCAGCAGTGGACTAAAACAGGCTGATGATGTATGAAATAAAAAATCTAAAAGCTGAAACAAAAACAACTTTTAGCAGCTTCGTAAAAACGATTGTAAGATAATAACAAAAACAAAAAAGGATAATATTGTTTGCAATTGAAATCACTCTAACACATGTTAGGGTGGAACGTCTGAAAATATTTTGTCTCGAGATACGTTTTTTTACTTCAAGAAAAATGTTTATTTTACCGATTTTTCATCAACAACCAACAACAAACTTTATTTATACCCAAATATATAAAAGTAACTTGTTAACTTGATTGATCGTACACGTCAATATTCACCAAACTTTGATTGTTATATTCACTAGTTTTAGGGTTGAATTACTTATATGTCGTAGGCTTTATTATATAAACTGATAGTAGACAATATAATATATAATAATAAACAATAATAGTTTGATCTGGTTATTATATAATATAGAACCAAATAATTTTAGCAAAGAAATTTATTATTATGGCGTTAGCTGATTTTCTTATATTGTTAGTATGAATATAATATTTATTATTATTTACAATTAATTTATAAGTTCGTTTAGAATAATTAATGTTTAAAAGCTTTGAGACATCATTATTGTCGAATATCATATTGTTCTAGTTTATTTTTAAGCGAATTATCAATAAGTTTAAATAATATTACAATATACTTTTATATATAAAGAAAACATTTATGAGAATTTATCGATTTCATGAATTTGCTCGACAATATTATCTTGAATTCTCAACTTCGGTGCCTCGAGCCGAGGGGCGTAAGTACCATGAAAATCTAAGCCCTTTGTCTTATACTCCTAGTTCCCCGCGGCGGCCTAGATATTTAGGAAAAGGCATCATTGTATCTATATGATGGGGTCCTGCTGATTCAGAGGGCACTAGCGGAGCTTTTTACGGCTTTAGAGAATACGGGTGGGACATCTACCATCTTAAACCCCATTCCTTACAACGTCCAAGGCTTTTTAGACTGTTTTGAGCTCCACCTACTTAATCTACTACTACAATAAAGTTAATATCAAATCAACTACAATATCAACAAAAGTCGAGAAGTTGCGCTAGTTAAAAGCATTTTTGAGGATTTTATATATAAAATCCTGCCTGTTTTATATGTAAAATATTATAGGTACCGCAGGTAGGCATACAGGTGGCTTGGGCGTTGATGAGATCACTAAAGTTTACAATTATATTTGAAATTGAATTAAAATTCTCAGAAATAATGCCATTATTATTTAAAATATATCATAAAAGAATTTACTAGTAGCCACTTGATTATAGTTGGACTATATATTTTATTAAGAATTTATTATAATGTCCCGTTCATACATTTTAATGTAAAATTAAAGTGCTACATCAATTTCATAAAGAGACAGTTTTAATCTATTAGACTAATAAATGTATAGCTGTCTAGAAAATCAAAGAGATTAATCAAACATATAACGCACCCAAACAGAACCAATCACGCTAAATGTAACACGCCTTAACAATTTAGTTTACTTTAATTAACTTTATGTTTAACTTACGACTTCATTTATTTGTTAATTATATTAAAGCTGATTAATTATTTTATAATTCTAAATAATTGTTGAGTAATTAAATGTGAAAAGTACTGGTAAAACTGTATCATTTATGAAGACAAAACATCTCAGCGCCCTGGCAGTGATTTTGAGTGATCATACATCCATTGATTTTCTTTTTACTTGAAGGTAGGGCCCATTTTACAAGGGACCGTCTGGGGTAGTACCTCTGCGGTGCCTACTTCTACTGCATATCAGTAGTGTGTAAACACTACTGATTTGCTTTTACACTACTGATTGATACTACTTCTACTACTGCCTTCCATTCTCAGACCGTTGCCAATGCAATTATTTGGTAAACTGCTATGTAGTGTTATGTCTCACATCATCATGTCTCAGGGTGGTGAGCGGGTTTGCGCTCTTTTCATCACATGTCTCTGCTTTCCCATAAGGGCAGGGCAGGTATCACTTACCAGCAGATGATCGTCCTGCTCGTCTCATTGCTTTAACCAATAGATATATATAAAAAGATTGTCATATCGCTTATTACGAGTAATTACGGCCTGCTTGGCACGTTGAATATTGTATGTGTTACAAAGTTATATTTAAAAAAATCTAAAACAAGAGGTTAGATTTATAATAACAACTGTTACTTATAAGACATATTTATAAGAATAACGATAATATAAAAAAATAATTAGTTAACAAACCTTATCATCGATAAAAATGTTTATGCTTTTTTAGTTTCGTTTGTTCATACGTTTAATCTTTTTAATCTATACTAAAACTGTAATTCTGGCTGGACGTTAGCAATAAACTCAATTCAATATTATAAACATGCGTTTACAATGAAGGGTAGTTTCGACATTATATTAATAGCAGTGTTACGATTTCAATAGAAGATGGTACAACAATAAAAACCGGCCATTGACCTTGCCCGCCCTCAACTCGTAATCAAATCTGCCGCGGAGTGACGACATCTTTTACGACTCGTTTTATGACCCGGTGAAATAAAATGATTACTATATGCTAATACCCTAGATCCCACAGAAACATGTTGTGGTGACAAAATGGAACATAAACAATTAGAGGCAGGCCGCGAATAATTTATTGAAACTTTCTACTGCGATGGCACATATAGAAGAGTTGAAAAATAGTATCAAATAGATCAAATGTCCCATCTTATTCTGCTAGTGATCATGGAAGCTGAAAAGAATCCAAAAATTCGGGAATAAATATACAAAATGTACATATGTAATGTAAATATCCTCAAAAAGTGGACTTCATGCTATGTATAGTAATCGCGTAAATAAAAGAAATAATTATAAGAGTATATGTTAAAATATTGGGGATTCAGGCAATCTAAAGCGAAGCATTATATTACGAAAAGCATTATAATTAAAAAAAATGCAACAGTTAAATATCTATTTCAGGGTAAGTGAGATAAAAAATAAAACAACAGCGATTTGACATAATTCATAGGCATGTTTCTTTTTATGTTTTCATGACTTTGAAAAAATCAAGTAAACATGCTTAGATTCAACACTAAAGAGTCAATAACAAAAAGTACAACACGTTGTAAATAAACATGTTCATAACGAAATTCACAAAGCAAACAGAAAAGTTCTCTCTTCACGGAATACGAATTACGCACTCTGCATAGGATGTGGTTGGCACTTGTGTTGTTCGGAGAATATTTGCAATAATTCATCGTTACTCTCGCTTGAAGTTTGCACATTGTTCCCGAATAGTATTGTATTAGCATAGGAATATGACTTACGTAAGAGCCTCGGAAACCAAAATAAAGTAATACTCGAAATACAAGTAGTACAGTACATGTTTAGATGAGGTTATTAATGTAGTTTTATATGCTAAAATTATTCCATTATATACAATATTTACATGCTTTTTAACTCTTCTTGCTAATGAATGAAGAAAATTTGTTTATGGTAAAAAATCAAGTGCTATTTAAACTCGTGAACTCGTTTCGTGACTAGCCGTTTTACAAATTAGTATAATTTTTATTCACATTTAAATTTTAAATATCTGTGCTATGACAGTTTAATCATATATTTCTTATTAGTATCTCTACAACCCAGAGGGCTCACTTAATTGACAAAAACTACGTCAGTGTGGGGTCCGTTTAAATTTTTAATACCCCTAGTCCACTCATTTCCTAACTTAATTTGCACTGTAATTCCGAGCACTAGTTGTATCGATTACAGCAAAGATAATTAAATAATTCCTGCCCAGTATATTAATATGTTATAAAAGCTGAAAACATATTATAAAAAATTAAGTAAATTTGGAGCCATCAACGATGAATACCAAAAAAAATATATTATATTTAAATAGATGTTTTTGCGCTTCGTAAAAGATTTCATATCACAAAATATTTCAATCTTCAATAAAAACAAAAATATTTCAGGCGCAGTAAAAAATAAACGGTAAAACTTAAGGTGTCATTACTTTTTGGCCGCTTCATTACAAGAAAATAGCATACTAGGTCTTCTTCTTGATTTTAAAACATTAGTATTATTTATTTGTAGGTATTTTAGTAAAAAAATTTTCAAGTAAATTATTGTTAATACTTGCATACGTTCACGGGAGGTTTCACTCTTCTATCTAAGATTTTTAACATTTTGCCTGCGGTATCGTCACATTTACGTATATTATATTATCATTCGTGAGAGTCACAATCTTTAACAAGTAATTTTTATGTCTAGTACAAAGTTTGTCTTTATTTAGCTATTATTATTTAATGGCTTCTGATTGGACAATAAATAAAATGAAGAAACGATTTTGCGAAGGTTTATCACGTTGACCTGCTACGATTGCTTCGTCGATAATTCAAAATCACCGATTTATTTGGAACAGCATGACGTATAAACTATAACTTAATAGCACTAGCTTTAACTTTAATGCATCAAAATAGATTTTTATCAATCGACACCTAACATTCCTGGAGTTAGGATTTATATGTAAAACTATTATTAGATCTCCCGACGTCCAGCTTTACTCTGCTGTAAAAAAATCATTGGTATAACTTCTTTGTCGTAGTTGTAATCTATATAAGTATTCACTATACTTTTAAGGGCTAACTTTCTAAGTCAAAAGTTTTACATACCTTGAAAAGGTATATTTCAGTTCAAAAGAATCCTGAGTTACGTATAAGTAATAGGCATTTTTCAAATATACTCTCATTGTATTTATTGAAAATAAGCAAATCACATGATCACAATTTACGACACCTTATGACGCATATCAGATTTAATGAATTTAGTTCTGTGGTTCTAAATGATAAAATGACACTTACAAAGTAGCTTTCAGAAAATGGTTTTAATTTATGCAACGAAATGGTTTCGTTTGATAAACAAAAGCTTAATCGTAAAGAACGTAAACAGCAATCTTTAAATTTATGGTTATTATA